>CM038712.1:6299275-6406775 GCA_021613375.1 Megaleporinus macrocephalus | reverse complement strand
ATTGAACAGACAGAAGTGAGAGGAAATATTGTCTCTGTCTTACACACAACTGCACAAAGCGGTCTTGTGTGTGGTAGAGGACACGTCTCTGTATATTCCATCTTCCCTGACTGTTTGTGTCACCATCCGGTCAACATGTTCTGACCCTGACTCACTTGAGAAGGCATTTTAGTTATTGAACTGCTCAGGACACCTAGACTTTTAGAATGTTACTATAAACAAATGTATAGACTAAAGAAGTTTATAAAAGTAGTAAAACACGCTACAATCAGCACAGCTACTGTATACAAGGCCAAATTCCAAAATGTCTGATTCAGTGGTTGAGATGTAAACAAAGTAACTTAAAACATTTTGATGTGAGGTATTTCAGTGTAAAGAAACTTATAGACTCTTTACAGTGGTGGTGATATAGTTTATAGTGGTGGTGATATAGTTTACAGTGGTGGTGATATAGTTTACAGTGGTGGTGGTGTTTACAGTGGTGGTGGTATAGTTTACAGTGGTGGTGATATAGTTTACAGTGGTGGTGATATAGTTTACAGTGGTGGTGATATAGTTTATAGTGGTGGTGATATAGTTTACAGTGGTGGTGGTGTTTACAGTGGTAGTGATATAGTTTACAGTGGTGGTGATATAGTTTACAGAGGTGGTGGTGATATAGTTTACAGTGGTGGTGATATAGTTTATAGTGGTGGTGGTGTTTACAGTGGTGGTGATGTAGTTTACAGTGGTGGTGATAGAGTTTACAGTGATGGTGATATAGTTTACAGAGGTGGTGGTGATATAGTTTACAGTGGTGGTGGTGATATAGTTTACAGAGGTGGTGGTGATATAGTTTACAGTGGTGGTGGTGTTTACAGTGGTGGTGATATAGTTTACAGTGGTGGTGATATAGTTTACAGAGGTGGTGGTGATATAGTTTACAGTGGTGGTGGTGTTTACAGTGGTAGTGATATAGTTTACAGTGGTGGTGATATAGTTTACAGTGGTGGTGATATAGTTTACAGTGGTGGAGATATAGTTTATAGTGGTGGTGATATAGTTTACAGTGGTGGTGATATAGTTTACAGTGGTGGTGATATAGTTTATAGTGGTGGTGATATAGTTTACAGTGGTGGTGATATAGTTTACAGTGGTGGTGGTGATATAGTTTACAGTGGTGGTGGTGTTTACAGTGGTAGTGATATAGTTTACAGTGGTGGTGATATAGTTTATAGTGGTGGTGATATAGTTTACAGTGGTGGTGATATAGTTTACAGTGGTGGTGATATAGTTTACAGAGGTGGTGGTGATATAGTTTACAGTGGTGGTGGTGTTTACAGTGGTGGTGATATAGTTTACAGTGGTGGTGATATAGTTTATAGTGGTGGTGATATAGTTTACAGTGGTGGTGATATAGTTTACAGAGGTGGTGGTGATATAGTTTACAGTGGTGGTGGTGTTTACAGTGGTAGTGATATAGTTTACAGTGGTGGTGATATAGTATATAGTGGTGGTGATATAGTTTACGGTGGTGGTGATATAGTTTACGGTGTTGTTTACAGTGGTGGTGATATAGTTTACAGTGGTGGTGGTGTTTACAGTGGTAGTGATATAGTTTACGGTGGTGGTGTTTACAGTGGCGGTGATATAGTTTATAGTGGTGGTGATATAGTTTACGGTGGTGGTGATATAGTTTACGGTGGTGTTTACAGTGGTGGTGATATAGTTTACAGTGGTGGTGGTGTTTACAGTGGTGGTGATATAGTTTACGGGGGTGTTTACAGTGGTAGTGATGTTGTTACAGTGGCGGTGATATAGTTTGTAGTGGTGGTGATATAGTTTACGGTGGTGGTGATATAGTTTACGGTGGTGTTTACAGTGGTAGTGATATAGTTTACAGTGGTGGTGGTGTTTACAGTGGTGGTGATATAGTTTACGGGGGTGTTTACAGTGGTAGTGATGTTGTTACAGTGGTGGTGGTGTTTACAGTGGTAGTGATATAGTTTACGGTGGTGGTGTTTATAGTGGTGGTGATATAGTTTACGGTGGTGGTGATATAGTTTACGGTGGTGTTTACAGTGGTGGTGATATAGTTTACAGTGGTGGTGGTGTTTACAGTGGTGGTGATATAGTTTACGGGGGTGTTTACAGTGGTAGTGATGTTGTTACAGTGGCGGTGATATAGTTTACGGTGGTGGTGATATAGTTTACGGTGGTGTTTACAGTGGTGGTGATATAGTTTACAGAGGTGGTGGTGATATAGTTTACAGTGGTGGTGATATAGTTTATAGTGGTGGTGATATAGTTTACGGTGGTGGTGATATAGTTTATGGTGGTGTTTACAGTGGTGGTGGTATAGTTTACAGTGGTGGTGGTGTTTACAGTGGTGGTGATATAGTTTACAGAGGTGGTGGTGATATAGTTTACAGTGGTGGTGATATAGTTTATAGTGGTGGTGATATAGTTTACAGTGGTGGTGATATAGTTTATGGTGGTGTTTACAGTGGTGGTGGTATAGTTTACAGTGGTGGTGGTGTTTACAGTGGTGGTGGTATAGTTTACAGTGGTGGTGGTGTTTACAGTGGTGGTGGTATAGTTTACAGTGGTGGTGGTGTTTACAGTGGTGGTGATATAGTTTACGGGGGTGTTTACAGTGGTAGTGATGTTGTTACAGTGGTGGTGGTGGTGTTGTTTGTGTCTAAACTCTTGTCTTGTTTATTCATAACAGTAACTGCTTATCTCTTGTTGTGATGTCAGCATTCAGCTGCGCTCAAACCTGTCCACAGTGGGCAGAAAGAATCTCACCATGAGCTTTTACCAACAGCTAGGAGAAGAGACGAGCTTGGCTAAGGTAGACAGTGTCTCAGTCGTGCCTCTTTGCCTCTATCTGTCAGCGCTGATATCCGCGCTAATGCTGTCTGCAGCTGTTAGTGTCAGAAGGTTTGAAGGTAATTCAGTAATTGCTCCAATCAGCTTCCTTCATGCACTGCTGGCGCCGCACAATGGAGCCGAGCGCACTTTCATTCCGTCTCCCCGAAGCTTCTCATGACAAGAATGCAGCTTGTCGGGGGGGGGGGGCCTTTGGTGCTGGATCAAGTCCACCGCAAACAAGAGTACACCTCCCTTAAACCCACTGTACTGGTCTGCATCAGCTTCGTTGACATGGTTGTTGAGCAACACTTCCAGTAGAGGGCAGTATGGAGTAAATCAAACATGGTGGTGCTGGATGAGCTTGTAGCTTGTAGATTTACTTCAAAAACAATGAAAATGAGTTTTCTCTATGCAGCGTTGGGTCTTAACATATGGGGGAGTTGGGCCACTACTTCTCCATGTCGAGAGGAACCAGTTGAGGTGGTTTGGACATCTGGTTAGGATGCCTCCTGGACGCCTCCCTGTGGAGGGAGGAGACCCTGGGGAAGACCTAGGACACGCTGGAGGGATTATATCTCTCGGCTGGCCTGGGAACGCCTCGGCATCCCCCAGGAGGACCTAGAGGAGATGGCTGGGGAGAGGGACGTCTGGGGTTTCTCTGCTTAGACTGCTACCCCCACGACCCGGATCACCGGAAAGGTGGTAGATAATGGATGGATAGATGGATGAAAAACGTCGGTTTGTCTCTGTGCTGCGGCAAAGTTGCATTATGGTTACAATTTCTTACCAAATCCCACCATTTCTTCTCCGTGATGTTCGTATGGAACTTGTCACGTCTTGCACTTCCCCCACGGTCTGCAGCGGTATTGCTCCATCAGGTCCGTATCAGTAAGCTTTCCGAAAACAGGCTAAGAAAGCTCAGTGCGTATCTGTATCCGTATTTAATGTTGAGTATAAATGATCCTTCACCCTGAAAAGTCTGATAGTGCTGCAGGTTTTTACTCGATTCTACTTGGAAAATGACTTGAAGCTACTTAACAGGTGTGATGGAACCTCATCAGCCTGTTACGGATCAGATTGGACATCCCTGCTGGAGTCCGTATGAACGTTGTTCAGTTTGGGTTAAGCTGTGACCGTGCACCGCCGCTGCTAAACCAATTGCTATTATCATCAGCCTCTCGTAATATCACCCAGACAGCATCACGCCTGGCTTCGTTAGAGGCTCGAGCGCTATACGTGAGTTGTGTGTGTATGTATGTGTGCATGAAGGGCCCTGAAGAAGATATACCGTCGGAGAAGGTTGCCATGCTGGGATACTCACGTCATGTGAAGATGGATGCACACCGTTTATCAGCGCTGCTAAATATTCCTATGTGTGCTAGAGAGAGAGAGAGAGAGAGAGAGAGACAGAGAGAGAGAGAGAGAAATGTATTGTTGTAGGTGCTTGTGTGTGTGTCCTTCAACACGTATGTTCTCAGGCTGAGCTGGAACGCTAGAATTCAATCTCCGCTCTTATTTGTACGACTCTTTTACATGCTGTTATCTGACGTTTGGAACAGCAGACACGTCAGCGAGAGCAGCAGGGACCCGAGATATCACTGATTTTCATTTCATGTAGCATAATATGAAAGGCAGTGTTCTTCATACCTGCAGCTGAGGAATCAGTTCAGATATAGATCCATAGATATATACACA
This sequence comes from Megaleporinus macrocephalus, assembly GCA_021613375.1. Lineage (NCBI taxonomy): Eukaryota > Metazoa > Chordata > Actinopteri > Characiformes > Anostomidae > Megaleporinus > Megaleporinus macrocephalus. The sequence goes on along the minus strand of CM038712.1, from coordinate 6,402,227 downwards.
GTACATTCATCCATTCATTTGCATTCACAAAGGCCTTAAAGTTCAAATGATTCATTTTTCATTGTCAACAGTCTCGCCAACCAACGCATTTCCTCTTGCATCTTTATTTAAAGGCTAAGTACCACTTATGGACCCCCCTGGTGATTTCACGTTGTTTTAGATACTGAAAGTATATAAACATGACTTAAAATTACATTCGCTGCTTAATTTGCTTTAAAATAGACAAATTCAATTAAATTGATGGAAAAACTTCCTGAAAAAATTCCTGAACGCTACCGTGCAACGTCACTGAACAACAACATGGTACCACAGCACTATGACTGACTGGGACTGAGAATGTTCCAGAGCTGCTTCTTCAGATTCTGATGATATTTCTGAATTAGAATGTGAAAGAGCTGTAATGTAGAAATAGACCACCATATCACTTAGTCCTGATACTTTTAGACCACCATATCACTTAGTCCTGATACTTTTAGACCACCATATCCCTTAGTCCTGATACTTTTAGACCACCATATCACATAGTCCTGATACTTTTAGACCACCATATCACTTAGTCCTGAGACTTTTAGTCAAACCACACCCACAACAGCAGCTCATCCTGAGTGTAAACAGTATCTAGCTACATAAACAACAGTATTCATGACAACAGCCTAGCAACCAGCTAAACTCAGATATAGAGGTACAGTTATTGTAGTAGATATGATTAAAGTGGAACTCGCTCTCATACGACTCAATAAATCTTAATAACTACATTAGCTTAGCATAACTTGATCCACTGAACTTAGCAAGTGAAGCTAACGTTAGCTAACATCAGTTAAAGCAGGCTCAGTAACTGAGCTTACCTGGTTTACCTCCACGTACACGGAGGATCTTGAACTCCTCTCGCTGGTTTCTTATACGCCCATAATGTTGGAACAGCTCCAGACTTAAGATCTAGTCGTCGTGTAAGCCTACGTACCATAGAGATAATCTTCAGACGTGAAATGATCTACAGATGATGGAGTGAGAGGATGGTCCTTTCCAATGAGCCTGTTTAAAGTAGACAGGTTTAGTCCACTTTCTGCATATTTGGGGGTCTTTGGGCTGTTTGTGCACGGGGGTCCTACTGTATATTTAATTACTGCAGCCAAAAACAACAACAACACCTTCTGTCATTGTGTATTACTGTAAGTACATCTTCTAGCGCTGTTGTCCACCATATACTCCACACGCATGATTGGGTATAAAAGAAGCTCCACCAAAGGCTCAGTCTTTACATGCAGAGATGAGTCATGGCTCAACACTTGGTGCTAAACCTCATGAGAGAATCATCATTCTCGTCACTCGCTTTGGCTTCTACCGCACATAACCATGGAAACCACGTGTTGAATGTGTGTGACCTTTGAGCCCTCAGATAGCACTGCAAAGAAACTGTATTAGACTAGTGTGTTAAATATAGCCACATGGGCTCGAGAGTACTTTGGAAAATCTTGGTCGCTTAACACAGCAGTACAGTCCAGTAACTCCAGTAACTCTGTTACACGTGAAGAAGGTCATAGATTCATTCTATACTGAAGCGCCGCTGAGTTCTCTGGGCCCGAGCTCATCTCAGATGATCTGACAGGTGACGGAAATGTGAGCTGTGGTCAGAGGAGTCCATGTTTTAGCTTGTTTATTGGAATAATCGGATGTTTGGTTCTCAGGAAGGGACAGGCTTTTATCAGTGAAGGGTTTACAAGACCAACACTGTCATGGTATGGAGGGGAGTCAGTGCCCACTGCATGGTACCATTGATACGGAGGCATATATTGGGACTTTTGGGATGATGTCTTTTCCCGGGAAGTGCTCAGTTATGTCGGCAAGACAGTGCCAGGCCGCATTCTGCACATGCTACAACAGCGTGGCTTCATAAATAGAGAGGACATGTTTGACTGGCCTGTGTGTCTTTCTGTTTCCTAGTAACGGCTTCTTGTGATGTAGTTATTTGAACAGAACAACGTTGCAATTACAAGTTTTGCCAGAAACCTGACTTCTCTACAGGATTACTATATCTATACACAGACGTGTGGACTCGAGTCAAACTGGAGTCACTAAACTGATTATTTGTGACTTGACAACATCACTAAAGGCTTGCGACTTGACTTTACCTTTACTGACTTGGACTTGGAATCGGACTTGAGGTATAAGACTTAAATTAAATGGTGCTGTAACGCTAGGCAGCTGAGCTGCGCCGCCTAGTTTATCCGTAACCTAGCAACATGTGAAGTTCTGCAGCCTATCACTGGAAGCTTTGGGGGGCGCCAGTGTTGAATTTGTGCGGAGACGAGGAGCAACATGATCCCAAAAATAATCCTCTTCAACTACAAAGATTCTGATGTTTGATGTTATTAAAATTCCTGTAGGTGTAATGAGTACTAATACTTCCATACAGTGCAGTGTTTCTCAGCCTTGGCCTTCGAGGCCCACTGCCTCATATTTTAGTGTTTTATCTGCTTCACCACCTATTTTGACTGGTAATGGACTGGTAATGAGGAGATTAGTGATTAGAACTGCTTGAAATGATCTAATTTCATATGCAAGTTACTTTAAAAAATGTGAATGTTTTATTAATGTTACTTTAATATTCTAATCAACTGCATCAATTGTGTTAAATACTCAAATGACGTTACATCTGGTAACTTGACTAGGACTCGAAGTTTAAGACTTGGGACTTGACTCGAGACTACCTTGTATTGACTTGGGACTTGACTCGAGACTACCTTGTATTGACTTGGGACTTGACTCGAGACTACCTTGTATTGACTTGGGACTTGACTCTGGACTTGATTGTCAAGACTTGAGACTTCTTTATTACTTGCAACAATTATGCTAAAAGTTAGCTTTCTTCTGTGTAATGGATTCATGCATGGTCCCGAGTAGTGTCGCTCCCAGTTATGTTTGCAGTTTGTGTTTTGTACATATACTGCACTGCGTTGTGTGTTTGCAATAACATTGTTTCCAGACTTTACATTGTTGTTGAGTTGCTAGCCAGAAATTTCATTGTACAGGGAGGCTTGTTTCTCGCATGTGACAAAGAAAGTGAACTTCATTGCCTCCATTAATCATTAATTGTTTGTTGAAAGTTTATTCAGTGTGTTTGCCTTTTCATACTGGACCATGGCCTTCACTTATTCCTCTGTTTGAACTGGAGCCTTCACTTCATTGACAAAGGCTCCATTTCCAGAAATATTTCCATATATATGGCTCCCCTGAGCTCCTCTCTGGTGGCGTTTGTGTAAGGCTTTGCCATGGGAATGGACTCTGGGTAATGAATAGTGGAGTCAAATGAAAGGTTCTCCGGTTCCTCAGCTTTGCCCACGTTTGCTCTGGTCTTCAGAGTAATCAATGGGTGAATGGAAAGGTATTCCTGAATACGTGCCCAGCCTTGCAGATTGCTCACATAATGTAGGTGCAGAAGTCCGACCCTGGGCCTATATTTCAGTGCAGCCTAGAAGTAAGTGAGTAGAACAAGTTGCATGGGGTGGTCCAGTAAAGTGCTTGGCCCCAACAAATTGCACTCATATTTGGGGAAATTCAAATTACACTTGGGGGAAGATTATTCCTGGATTTTTTTTTTAAAGATAGCTTTCATATGAGCTTCAGTTCGCTGAACTCATCTATCATTGTGGAATAGCACTGATTGCAATTTCAACCCCACAAAGTGAGAACACATAAGCCACCAGTGATATCAAATCTCTAAGCAGCAAATCGATGGCAGGGGGCTTCCGTATCTTCAAAGCAGAGTAGTGCTCACCAAGGGCGTAAGAGAGGGTTTGACATTGAGGGGGCATATGTTGGAAAATGTGTCCTTTTATTTATTCATTAATTTATTTATTTTATTTATTATATTTTATTATTTTGCGTATGTAGTGTAGTAGCAGTCTGCAGTTTGGGGGCGTGGTCAGAGAGTAATGTAACTTTACGTTTCAGAGTACTTTCTGACTAAAGTTAATATAAACGTTAGCTAATCCAAACCCTCCTAGTCTGTTACCATAACAACACATTATACTAAAGCTGTTTTATTACAGTGTATATATTCATCGTAGCTATTCACTACTCTCATCACTGACCTCGCGTTTAAAGTTGGCGCAATCTACCCCATGCTCCAGCGAGGCGAGAGCTCGGGTCAGTAAAGCTGCTGACTGCAGGATATTTATGAACAGGTATCTCAACACAAGCCTTAACTAAGTGAAAGACCCAGACCACCTAAAAACCAGAACCCGTTGCTAACAACAAAAACAAAACACGCTTTTAAAATAAAAGTTTTTAAACAGTTTCCGCTTTTTCTGTGGTTAAATTCTTGGGTGGGACACACCCACCCATTCCCCCGGGTTCCTACACCAATGGTGCTCACAGAAGATTGTAAGTAAATAACTTTTTTTAAATATTTGGCTATATATTGATTTCTTTTTACATGTATACATGGGCATTGGTAGCTGATTGTAGATCAGTCACTACAAAAACAGATGCATGCAAGGGTCATAGGGTCACAGGCATCGGCATAAAGAGGATCCTAGAACTTCACTTTATGCATTGTTGTCTGTTTTAACCACAACATTTATGAGAAATTAACATTCTCCTCTTCCTGATGTTTATGAATGTGAGCAGTGTTTTCATTAGTTTTGCTCTTCTTGGCTCTCAGAGTTTTACCGCAGCTCTATTTAGATCCACCTGATTCCCCGGAAGACTCCATTAGCTCAATCTGGAAAAAATTGGAAGTAACTGTAATCAATATCGAGTGTGAAGAAGGTTTTCCCTTTAGAACATGCTAGATCACAGCTCTACACTGTTAGGCATTGATTTGATGCGTTTGTGATTTGATTTTGAACATTACCTGCTGATGTGGATTTTTCTTCTATAACTTTGAACTTAGAAGTTTGATTAGATCGTTGAGTCTTTCTCTTGTAATAGGGTGTAGTGGAGTTTGACTAAGTGGTTAAATGAGATTTTTGTGTTGTGTTCGACTGGCCCATTGTGGTGGTGGAGTTTAGCTAGGTAGTGAGCCCTAGATTTTAATTTTTATAGAAGTTTAAATAGGCCATAAGGTTGGTGGAGGACTGGCTAAGCAACTTTGTATTGTGGTACAGAAGTTTGATTAGATTGATTGGGTCTTTCTTAATCGCAGAGTCTATCAATTGGGTCTATTGTAATCGTAGAGTTTCTCTATGGCACAAGGCAAAGACTATGCATCTTGATAGTAGAGTTTGACTTGGCTGCAAATCCAAGATTTTGCATTGTGATAGTAGAGATTGACTAGATGGTGAGCCAAGACCTTTGGATCATGAAGGTGGAGTTTGACTAGGCAGTGTGCCAGAAACTTTAAATTGTGATAGCAGAGTTTGAATTGGTTATGTGACAGAGACGTCACACCGAGATAGCAAAGTCTCACTAGGCTGTTAACTGAATTGTGATTTAACTTGGTTTTGAGTCAGAGACTTTGCATTGTGATAGTGGAGTTTGACTGGATTGTGAGTCAGTGAGACTTTGCATTGTGATAGTGGAGTTTGACTGGATTGTGAGTCAGTGAGACTTTGCATTGTGATAGTGGAGTTTGACTGGATTGTGAGTCAGTGAGACTTTGCATTGTGATAGTGGAGTTTGAATGGATTGTGAGTCAGTGAGACTTTGCATTGTGATAGTGGAGTTTGACTGGATTGTGAGTCAGTGAGACTTTGCATTGTGATAGTGGAGTTTGACTGGATTGTGAGTCAGTAAGACTTTGCATTGTGATAGTGGAGTTTGAATGAATTATGAGTCAGTGAGACTTTGCATTGTGATAGTAGAGTTTGAATGGATTGTGAGTCAGTAAGACTGCATTGTGATAGTGGAGTTTGAATGAATTATGAGTCAGTGAGACTTTGCATTGTGATAGTAGAGTTTGAATGGATTGTGAGTCAGTAAGACTTTGCATTGTGATAGTGGAGTTTGACTGGATTATGAGTCAGTGAGACTTTGCATTGTGATAGTAGAGTTTGAATGGATTGTGAGTCAGTGAGACTTTGCATTGTGATAGTGGAGTTTGACTGGATTGTGAGTCAGTGAGACTTTGCATTGTGATAGTGGAGTTTGACTGGATTGTGAGTCAGTGAGACTTTGCATTGTGATAGTGGAGTTTGACTGGATTGTGAGTCAGTGAGACTTTGCATTGTGATAGTGGAGTTTGAATGGATTGTGAGTCAGTGAGACTTTGCATTGTGATAGTGGAGTTTGACTGGATTGTGAGTCAGTGAGACTTTGCATTGTGATAGTGGAGTTTGACTGGTTGTGAGTCAGTAAGACTTTGCATTGTGATAGTGGAGTTTGAATGAATTATGAGTCAGTGAGACTTTGCATTGTGATAGTAGAGTTTGAATGGATTGTGAGTCAGTAAGACTGCATTGTGATAGTGGAGTTTGAATGAATTATGAGTCAGTGAGACTTTGCATTGTGATAGTAGAGTTTGAATGGATTGTGAGTCAGTAAGACTTTGCATTGTGATAGTGGAGTTTGACTGGATTATGAGTCAGTGAGACTTTGCATTGTGATAGTAGAGTTTGAATGGATTGTGAGTCAGTAAGACTTTGCATTGTGATAGTGGAGTTTGACTGAATTATGAGTCAGTGAGTCTTTGCATTGTGATAGTGGAGTTTGACTGGATTGTGAGTCAGTGAGACTTTGCATTGTGATAGTGGAGTTTGAGTGGATTATGAGTCAGTGAGACTTTGCATTGTGATAGTAGAGTTTGAATGGATTGTGAGTCAGTAAGACTTTGCATTGTGATAGTGGAGTTTGACTGGATTATGAGTCAGTGAGACTTTGCATTGTGATAGTAGAGTTTGACTGGATTATGAGTCAGTGAGACTTTGCATTGTGATAGTAGAGTTTGACTGGATTATGAGTCAGTGAGACTTTGCATTGTGATAGTAGAGTTTGACTGGATTATGAGTCAGTGAGACTTTGCATTGTGATAGTAGAGTTTGACTGGATTATGAGTCAGTGAGACTTTGCATTGTGATAGTAGAGTTTGACTGGATTGTGAGTCAGTGAGACTTTGCATTGTGATAGTGGAGTTTGACTGGATTGTGAGTCAGTGAGACTTTGCATTGTGATAGTAGAGTTTGAGTGGATTATGAGTCAGTGAGACTTTGCATTGTGATAGTAGAGTTTGACTGGATTATGAGTCAGTGAGTCTTTGCATTGTGATAGTGGAGTTTGACTGGATTGTGAGTCAGTGAGACTTTGCATTGTGATAGTGGAGTTTGACTGGATTGTGAGTCAGTGAGACTTTGCATTGTGATAGTAGAGTTTGACTATACTACATATACTACATATAATATATAATATAATAACACAACCTTAATATAAACATAGTCATATCTTCCTGGGTCTGTGTGAATGTATGTAGCTGAGATATGTCGCAGAGGTCCCTCGTTCACTCTCGGCCTCCTCAAAGTTGCTGTGTAATCCATCCACACTATTTATAGACAGTCTGGCTGCATGAAAACACATTGATTAGTGAGGCACGAGCGGCTCTTTAAGGCAGTAATCAGATTGTACACAGTGCCAGGGGCTCTCTCTCTCTCTCCATCAGGCCAGCCTCGGCCCTCCATTAGCCGCTGAATTAGGCCACGCTGTGCTAGCCTGTTGATGCCTTTATGGAATACGCATATGAGCTCAGCATGGAGGCTGAGCTGTGTGTCCAAGGAAGGGGGGTGTGCTTTGTGGCTGACCTCACTGATAGATAATGGCAAGGCCCAACTGATATACAAATGAACTTGAAACTATACCACCTGATTGACAACCAGCTATTTAATACAACCAAAGTAGCATTAGTGGAACTCTCACCCTGGTCACCAGACAGGATCATAAAGAAAACAATGATTTTATCTTTATTCAGCACAGAATGAGCTCGAGTCAGAGAAAACAAACCAAGCTGAGGATATATGTCTAGTTATCTACGGTAGCTGCTAGGGTTGTGTATTGGCAAGAACTTGGTGATATAATACGTATCGTGATGCAGCGCTCACAATTCAATATATCGTGATATACTTTTATATTGCAAGTAAAGTGATATATTGTGATTTTTCAAATCCTACTATTAAAACACACCACTGTATTAACAGGTTTGCCAATGCTTACAATAGCATTGCGCCCTTGTGCTGCTTGTTAATGTTGGAGTGGAGCTGAAAGTGGATTACAACACTGCCATCTAGTGGTCAGAGGTTTCAACACAACACACAGTGAGTCACTGTCTGCCAGGAATCTGATTATCGATACTGTGTTTATTGAGAATCGATACAGTATCACTAAACATAATATCCCAATATTTTATCTTTTTGATATTTTCTTACACCCCTAGTAGCTGCCTACTGTAATGATGAACCCACAAATAATATGCTCGCAAAACTAAAAGGGTGAACTAGCTTTAATGAGCTTAAGTGGGTTAATCGGTACAGCAGGAGCTGTTAAACACAGAACTACCCAGTAAAAATATCTAGAGATCGAGAGACAAAACCAGAACCAGGTTAATAAACAATAGTCACAACCAGAGCAGCAAACCCACCAGCAACCATAACAAAGAGAATAAACCGAAAGACAAAAGCAGAATAACAAGCGTAGATCATACAGAGAAGATCAGACCCGGAACAAGAGAGACACTCAGACGGCTGGCCATACTTCACCAAGTACAGAGACAAACAAACAAAAAAAAAATATATATATATATATATGACAACCACAGAGTATTTAAACACCTCAGTGTCACTGCTGGACTGAGAATCGTCCACCAACCAGCAACATCCAGTCAACCAGTCCTTTTGGCCAGTGTCCTGTGTCCACTGATGAACGACTAGAGGATGTGGACAGATGAGCCATCGTCTCTGACTTTACATCTACATGGCGGACCATCAAGGTAGGCGTGTCTAATAGAGCAGACATTGAATGGACACGGTGTGGAGTGGACACTCGTACCAGCACACTAACACACCACCACCATGTCAGTGTCACTGCAGTGCTGAGAATGACCCACCACCCTAATAGTACCTGCTCTGTGGTGGTCCTGTGGGGGTCTTGACCATTGAAGAACAGGGTAATAAAGTATACAGAGAATCTGATGAACTACAGTCTGTAAGTGTAGCTCCTATATGGTCAGTGGAGCTGATACAGTGGACAACGTGTATAGATACAAAGAGGTGGTTTTAATGTTTAATGTTTTAATGTAACCAGCATATGGTGTTATAAACCAGTCCAGTGTGTTTGGGAGTGGGGCAACATATAGCTGTAGTATACAGTCAATATGAAATGATAATGATTGTGCTATCAAGTAATTACCTCATAGCAACACATGAAGTGCATCACTGTGCTACAGAATCAGTAGAGCCTTCAGACAGTCAGTAGGCCTCGGCGGTGGACAGTGCAGTAAAGAAAGACCAATGCACCAGATTTAAGCCCAATAAAGGTAAATCTCACATCCACAGTTGGACTATTCTAACAGAAAGCTATTCTTTGGTGAATTGAGTCCAATATTGGATGCCATTTACACTAATTACCCAGTCCCTGCCCAAACTCTACCATATATGCAGACATCCCAAGTTGCAAAAACTCATTTTAGGGAGGTATACCCCCAGACTCAGACCCCGACCCAATCCGCCCCTCCCGGAACTTCGGGGAGACTTGGGATGTCTGTATATGATATAAGCATATGACATTATCTTACAACAGCAGCAGCAGTAGTATCTTCAGCTGCACCCTCTGCAAGGACAGTAGCTGAAACCTGGCTTTCAAATTTGCATGAATCTGTAGTTCTAGTTATTCTAACTCTCAGGTTATTGTTCACCAGGTTCTACTGAGCCACATCTTGAGCTGCATCCTCTCGTGTCTGTACATCTGCCACCACAGTGTCGAACAGACAGATACACAAAGATGTCCAGCTTGTGGATCTCTGACTATGTGCCAATCCTCAGGACCAGTTTTATGTGCAGAACATCTGTCGGTGCTTCTCCCTGCCCTGTAAGGAGACGCGGCCTGACTCATAAAGATAGCCACAGCCAATCTGGAGAGTAAACTCAAAGAAGAATGCGTTCAGTCTACAGCAGGTCTGCCAACATGGACTGCACAAGGCGGCTATGCCCACTCTGCTGGGAGTACTGTCCCCTCAGCTAGTCCTAATGCATTCATGGAAATCTCATGTGCTTCCCAGCTGATGCAAGAGGTTCAGGCCTTTCATGCAATGTTGCCCGATAGAAGAGAGCTTAGTTCGTTTTCTGTAGACGAATGGAGAGGTTTTCCACCAAGAGTTCGTAGGATTAACACGAGTGACTAGGATTGACATGTCCTACAAAGAAGGTCCCTAGATTTGCTGCAGGTCCTAAAGCACTATTTTGCATATTTATTAATTACAGTGGTGGTGATGGGAACCAGGGGTCACCAAGTCTACAACACAAATATACATATTTTTTATTTACTATATAAAATCAACCGTGAATCTACTCATGTTCTGAGATTATACACAGTGCTGTGCAAAGGTTTTAGGACACGTTAGAACATTATTATATTTAAAAAGCTATTTTTTCCCAGTAGACAGGAAGCTTTTACTTGCTTGGCAAAACTCTTTATTTATTAGATATTCATTCTATTCAGAATTAATAGAGTAAGTAATGCTTTTACATACATCAGTGTGTTTATTTAACCCTTTCCAAGCTTCTCCTAAACAACCCAGTATTATTATCAGTTCTCATCTAATACCTACTTTGACTGCTCAGTACTTCATTAAGCTAAATCAAGATTTGCTGCTGAAGGAACTGAACACATTCATACAATGTCTGGGGCGTCCAGGAGAAATCTGGAACCTAACTTTGTTCTTCAAACTGGATCAAGATCTGATCTACTTCTCTCACAATAAGATATTCATGTTACTTTGTATTGTATGTGTGATTATTTGCATTTGTTCTAATCAGATCTGGTGGTGAAGATACACGTATTGATCAGATATAGGCTTTTAAACTATCAGCTTAGAGGCATAAAACAGATACAGTAGGCATTGGATTGACCTCTTGATGGAAATGCAAGAAAAACATTGGTTGATTGATCCATTCTGCATGCATTCAACAAATACATCTGCTAAATAGTTTCCTAATATGTTCAATATCTCTGAAGTGTTTTCCACACTTTAGCTTGGTCCGGGCACCGAATGACACCACAGATGGTGATTTTCCACTGGAAATACTTCTTCACTGCTGTGAGTTCAGACGTCACTGTCATGCTCACAGCCCAGCTAGATAATAAGCCGGGCTAATAAGTCATCTGTGTACAATACCAGCCTCCTACAAGACACGTGTTTGGTTTAAAAGGTATTTTTGCCTTGGAGAAATATGAACACGCTGACGTTAGGACCTCCATCAGGAATTGCTGAAACAGTGCCACACGCACTCCACAACCAGTTGTGTTTGGGCTCCAAAAGAGGGCCTGATAAACCTCCATATGCTCCGCTCTGCTGGGAGACGTGCTATTGTGTTGAGGAGGAGAGCTCCAAACCACCGAAGTGGGACGCTTGCTTTCCAGGATTGTTTAACGAAGGATATAAACAGAGAGTTTGTCCTTCCTTTGCAGCCTCTACTCTTCGGGGAGGGCTTTACACTACATCTTGGAACATTGCTGCATGGATTTGATTGCGTTCAGACATGGGCGAGGGCAGGTGCTGACGTTGGATAATCAATTCTGGATCACTCCAGCTCATCCCTAAACTGTTAGATGGAGCTCCATCACCCCAGTGGATGTAGTCCCGGTGCTATCCCTGCTAGCTGATGCTTAGCTCTGGTGACCTTGGGCTGGTGTGTGGCTGCTCTGGAGCTTCCCCATCTACTGTCAGTGTTCTTTTCTCTGGAGATTGTACACGCCGTGTGTGAACACTTGCATCAGCATATGATCCATTAGACAGCTTGCCAGTCATCACGGCTTTATTGGGAACTCCACTTGCTGCTGTCGTGCCACGTGGTAAGCAGAAATGTTGAGACATTCTGCAGCGTGAACATGTTTTTTTTAGGAAGCTGCTGGATCCTCTCAATTACAAGCCCGATAAAGAGCCAAAATACAACCGTGCAAGCTAACAGGGCTTCACACTGGATCGACAACCTCAACAAATATAATATAAACCAGGGGTATTCAATTAGAAGTAAGGTCCACTTAAAGGAGATCTCCTCAGGCCAAGGTCCGGACCATCATCATTTCTAACGTGTGTTCTGATTCAGTGGTGTATCCTGTTTACTGAAGTAGTCTAGTATCAGCATTATACCATCAGCTACTGAAACACCAACACACCACACATACCGTTCAGTATATATAAAGTGTTTATTTATAATAAAAAAGTAAATAAAATGTTTAGTCTTGTTAACTGAGTTTCACCTCTGAACAGTTTACCTCTCTCTTGTGTTCCTCCACACTTTCTCTTGTTCAGTGAGAGAAGTGAGCTCTTGGTGGTCCAGCCAGGACTTTAAACCTGGGCTGAAATTGTGTTTGGACCATTCTCACACACATATGAGATATCCAGAACGTTTTGTGTGGAGTGTGTATGTTCTCCCCGTGCTTTAGTGGGTTTCCTCCGGGTACTCCGGTTTCCTCCCACAGTCCAAACACATGCATGTTAGGTTGATCCTCACTCTAAACTGCCTGTAGGTGTGAGTGTGTGTGAGTGTGTGTTGGCCATGCGATGGACTGGCAACCTGCCCATGGTGTACCTCGTCTTCGCCCAATGACTGGGATTAGCTCCAGCCCAACATCTGGGTCTGGACCCGGACCGCGGTCCACCTATTAGTGACCTCTGATATAAACCAATATGAACCAAGCTTTGCTAAATGTGGCTATGTTGCTATGGCAGTAGTAACCTACAGGTTGAATAGCTGGTGCAGTTATATAACAATGTTTTTAAAGTTTATATTGCTGAACCCAAGTATTTGACTACATGTATGTTTGTCGATTGGGTGGATATTTGGTTTTTAATTTAAAATTTCTTGTTTTGACTCCTTAACGACCTCGTAATTGAGAATGATTTTCTAGAAAACAAATACTCACAGGACAAAATGTATCAGATTTCGAAGATTGTTGGCTACCATGGGATTTGAGAGAGGCAATTTTCCAAAACTCTATTTGTTCTTTATTTACAGCGAAATTCCTCTTAGAGCTTCTTTTATGGGCATAAGAAAAAGTGCTGACTATAAAATATATAAAACTATGATCTTCCCAGATTATCATGTGATGCAGGGTGACTCAAATCCAATCTTTACCCATCCGATCTTCTGCCAGTCTAGTCAGTGCTGCCCCAGTTGCAAACTGTAAATATTAAATATGCTCAATATTTTTTGACTCACTGTCCTGTAGACCTGGGAAGGTCACTGATACTCCAATATGAAACAAACGAGAGGCAAGTTGACGAGACCCCGTATATAAGAAGCTATAAGCATGGCTGCTAATTCAAGAACTAAGTGGCCTACAGAGAAGTCCATATCCCGTTGCTGTATGTATAAGCCCCGTTGATTCCTTCTTTTTATTCATGGCTTCATTCACATCTGTTCTTATACTTGGCTTTTCCAGCGTAGAGTCCACCCACCACCGACGTAGCACCAGCCTCGCTGTTATTCGCCATGGTTGGTTAAATCTGAAGTCATGTTAGAGTCCTATAGTGTGGGCCTGAAATTGGTTTACTGTTCCAGTCTTGAACATTAGAGAAGTGGAGCTGATTCAGTCTGACACAGTAAAGGAACATAACAGATGCTGGACTGCATGTCTCTGTTTAATAAGAGTATCATTTAAAAATATAAGGTGGTTAAAATTAATATCTAAAAGAAGCACAACACTGTTATCTAGCAAAGTGCAGATGTGTTGATAGCAGATGTTTTTGGGGAGGTGGATGTTCCTTTTCGAATACTCAAGCCCCCTCCGGCTTATTTTATGGAACGAAACATGATAAAAATGTCAGAATGTCTGAGTTTTGGATGTGTCTGTTTGGCCAGGTCTGGGAATGACGTCAGGTGCGGCCGAGAGAAGGATAACTTTGGCTGATGATTCAATTGTGGCAGGTTTCCTCCCGCGATGTTTCCTACAGCTGAAAGTGATAAGCCCTCACATAATCTCATTATTCAGCATGATAATTGTTTGGGATCGAATTACGTCTGATTAAACTATCGACAACAGCAGCTCATGGGAGCCAGGACAGAGAGGCTAAACATCAGCAAACGTGAGCCGGACCCGGCTTATTAAGCTGTCATACTGAGGTAAGTGTGGCTTTGGTCAGGAGGGGACGGAATAAATGAATGAATGAATGAATGAATGGATTAATGAATTAACCCCTTAAATCGCAACGTGAATCGTAAGTCTGCGACTTATTAAAGGAGCTACGTCATGAAAAATCTATATACACTACCAGCCAAACGATTTAGTACACTACCAGTCAAACGTTTTAGATACACTACCAGTCAAACGTTTTAGATACACTACCAGTCAAACGTTTTAGATACACTACCAGTCAAACGTTTTAGATACACTACCAGCCAAACGTTTTAGATACACTACCAGTCAAACGTTTTAGATACACTACCAGTCAAACGTTTTAGTACACTACCAGCCAAACGTTTTAGATACACTACCAGCCAAACGTTTTAGATACACTACCAGTCAAATGTTTTAGATACACTACCAGCCAAACGTTTTAGATACACTACCAGTCAAACGTTTTAGATACACTACCAGCCAAAGTTTTTAGATACACTACCAGTCAAACGTTTTAGATACACTACCAGTCAAACGTTTTAGTACACTACCAGCCAAACGTTTTAGATACACTACCAGCCAAACGTTTTAGATACACTACCAGCCAAACGTTTTAGTACACTACCAGTCAAACGTTTTAGATACACTACCAGTCAAACGTTTTAGTACACTACCAGTCAAACGTTTTAGATACACTACCAGTCAAACGTTTTAGATACACTACCAGTCAAACGTTTTAGTACACTACCAGTCAAACGTTTTATTACACTACCAGTCAAACGTTTTAGATACACTACCAGTCAAACGTTTTAGTACACTACCAGCCAAACGTTTTAGATACACTACCAGTCAAACGTTTTAGTACACTACCAGCCAAACGTTTTAGATACACTACCAGTCAAACGTTTTAGTACACTACCAGTCAAACGTTTTAGTACACTACCAGTCAAACGTTTTAGATACACTACCAGTCAAACGTTTTAGATACACTACCAGTCAAACGTTTTAGAACACTACCAGTCAAACGTTTTAGATACACTACCAGTCAAACGTTTTAGTACACTACCAGCCAAACGTTTTAGATACACTACCAGTCAAACGTTTTAGATACACTACCAGTCAAACGTTTTAGTACACTACCAGTCAAACGTTTTAGATACACTACCAGTCAAACGTTTTAGTACACTACCAGTCAAACGTTTTAGTACACTACCAGTCAAACGTTTTAGATACACTACCAGTCAAACGTTTTAGTACACTACCAGTCAAACGTTTTAGATACTCTACCAGTCAAACGTTTTAGTACACCACCAGTCAAACGTTTTAGATACACTACCAGTCAAACGTTTTAGTACACTACCAGTCAACGTTTTAGATCACTACCAGTCAAACGTTTTATATACACTACTAGTCAACGTTTTAGATCACTACCAGTCAAACATTTTAGATACACTACCAGTCAAACGTTTTAGATACACTACCAGCCAAACGTTTTAGATCACTACCAGTCAAACGTTTTAGATACACTACCAGACAAACGTTTTAGATACACTACCAGTCAAACGTTTTAGATCACTACCAGTCAAACGTTTTAGATACTCTACCAGTCAAACGTTTTAGTACACTACCAGTCAAACGTTTTAGATACACTACCAGTCAAACGTTTTAGATACACTACCAGACAAACGTTTTAGATACACTACCAGTCAAACGTTTTAGATCACTACCAGTCAAACGTTTTAGATACTCTACCAGTCAAACGTTTTAGTACACTACCAGCCAAACGTTTTAGATACACTACCAGCCAAACGTTTTAGATACACTACCAGACAAACGTTTTAGATACACTACCAGTCAAACTTTTTAGTACACTACCAGTCAAACGTTTTAGATCACTACCAGTCAAACGTTTTAGATACTCTACCAGTCAAACGTTTTAGATACTCTACCAGTCAAACGTTTTAGTACACTACCAGTCAAACGTTTTAGATACTCTACCAGTCAAACGTTTTAGTACACTACCAGTCAAACGTTTTAGATACACTACCAGTCAAACGTTTTAGATACACTACCAGTCAAACGTTTTAGAACACTACCAGTCAAACGTTTTAGATACACTATCAGTCAAACGTTTTAGTACACTACCAGTCAAACGTTTTAGATCACTACCAGTCAAACGTTTTAGTACACTACCAGTCAAACGTTTTAGAACACTACCAGTCAAACGTTTTAGATACACTACCAGTCAAACGTTTAGTACACTACCAGTCAAACGTTTTAGATACACTACCAGCCAAACGTTTTAGATACACTACCAGTCAAACGTTTTAGTACACTACCAGTCAAACGTTTTAGTACACTACCAGCCAAACGTTTTAGATACACTACCAGTCAAACGTTTTAGTACACTACCAGTCAAACGTTTTAGAACATTACCAGTCAAACGTTTTAGATACACTACCAGTCAAACGTTTTAGTACACTACCACCCAAACGTTTTAGATACACTACCAGTCAAACGTTTTAGAACACTACCAGTCAAACGTTTTAGAACACTACCAGTCAAACATTTTAGATACACTACCAGCCAAACGTTTTAGATACACTACCAGTCAAACGTTTTAGTACACTACCAGTCAAACGTTTTAGATACACTACCAGTCAAACGTTTTAGATACACTACCAGTCAAACGTTTTAGTACACTACCAGTCAAACGTTTTAGATATACTACCAGTCAAACGTTTTAGTACACTACCAGCCAAACGTTTTAGATACACTACCAGTCAAACGTTTTAGATACACTACCAGCCAAACGTTTTAGATACACTACCAGTCAAACGTTTTAGATACACTATCAGTCAAACGTTTTAGTACACTACCAGTCAAACGTTTTAGATACACTACCAGTCAAACGTTTTAGATACACTACCAGTCAAACGTTTTAGAACACTACCAGCCAAACGTTTTAGTACACTACCAGCCAAACGTTTTAGATACACTACCAGTCAAACGTTTTAGATACACTACCAGACAAACGTTTTAGCACACTACCAGACAAACATTATAGTACACTACCAGTCAAACGTTTTAGTACACTACCAGTCAAACGTTTTAGATACACTACCAGTCAAACGTTTTAGAACACTACCAGTCAAACGTTTTAGTACACTACCAGTCAAACGTTTTAGATACACTACCAGTCAAACGTTTTAGATACACTACCAGTCAAACGTTTTAGTACACTACCAGTCGAACGTTTTAGTACACTACCAGTCAAACGTTTTAGATACACTACCAGTCAAACGTTTTAGTACACTACCAGTCAAACGTTTTAGATACACTACCAGTCAAACGTTTTAGATACACTACCAGTCAAACGTTTTAGTACACTACCAGTCAAACGTTTTAGATACACTACCAGTCAAACGTTTTAGATACACTACCAGTCAAACGTTTTAGTACACTACCAGCCAAACGTTTTAGATACACTACCAGTCAAACGTTTTAGATACACTACCAGCCAAACGTTTTAGATACACTACCAGTCAAACGTTTTAGATACACTACCAGTCAAACGTTTTAGTACACTACCAGTCAAACGTTTTAGATACACTACCAGTCAAACGTTTTAGATACTCTACCAGCCAAACGTTTTAGATACACTACCAGCCAAACGTTTTAGATACACTACCAGTCAAACGTTTTAGATACACTACCAGTCAAACGTTTTAGTACACTACCAGTCAAACGTTTTAGATACACTACCAGCCAAACGTTTTAGTACACTACCAGTCAAACGTTTTAGATACTCTACCAGTCAAACATTTTAGATACACTACCAGTCAAAGCGTCAGTAAGCAAGTACATTGTTTTGGGTTGTGTAGTCTACGACCTGTATTTGTATTTTTTAGTGAGCCAAAGTCAATCAGAGAAAGTGATTTGTAATTGTGCCAAAAGAACTTGAATGCATATTTGGTTAGATTTAAAAGTCTAGATGGGCGGGTCCATGCATCATGCACAACAACCCCCTCCAAAAAGACGACCGCCATATTTGTATAATCCTGCACAAATATGGTGTTGTGCTGCTCCTGACCGTCAGTAGGCAGATAGGTCATTACAGTCATGTAGCCCACCATCTGCATTTAACTGGCTTTGCTTAGTGAGCCACGACTAATCCGAGTGTGTGATTTAAACAAATATTGTGTGTAGAAATAGTAATTGAATAACATCTAATTAGCTGAAGTGCTGAATCTGTGGATCTATAATGTAGGCGTTAATTGTGACTTGAATGGTTTGATAGCTCGAAAGAAAAGATAAAAGCTGGGCTCTTTAATATAATAAACAATAAACAAACATATAAACAGACCAATGTCTGTGCTGTACGTGACCAACGCTGGTCACCAGTGATGAACAAGGACTGACAGCGTCTCTACATGGTCACACACGCGCAGAGCCTCATTGACAAATGCTATCTGACCGGTGGGAGAGCACATCACACCTCGCTCTGAATAGCGGCTGATGATGTCTATAATGATGGCACGTATGTGTGTGTTTACAGTACACGGGTCGATCCGTAATCACTCTCACTGTTTACTCACCGAGTCTGAACTCTCCCTGAAGCAGCTCTCCTGTGGACTCCTGACGTCGCTCGAGATTAAACTACAACCGGGTCGATTGTTCTGGGAACTGAGCGAGACGGAGGATGAAGGGAGGAGCAGAGAAATGATACCTAATGATGATTGTATGGGTGACGGCTGACTTGACATCTACACACTGTCGACTTCTATCAGTTACATGTGGCTTAAAACCATGACCATCTGTTTATTTAGTAACAGTTTTAATAGATTAAATGAAGCCTTGTGAATATACAAAAGTCTGAGGCATCTAATCTGATAGTTTAAAAGTCTTTATCCGATCAATAAGTGTATTTACACCACCAGATCTGATTAGAACAGATGTAAATAATCACACACACAATACAAAGTAACATGAATATGTTATTGTAAGAGAAGTAGATCAGATCTTGAGCTCCAGTTTGAAGAACAAAGTTAGGTTCCAGATTTCTCCTGGACGCCCCAGACATTGTATGAATGTGTTCAGTTCCTTCAGCAGCAAATCTTGATTTAGCTTAATGAAGTACTGAGCAGTCAAAGCAGGTATTAGATGAGAACTGTTGAAGGAGAAGCTTGGAAAGGGTTAAATAAACACACTGACGTATGGGAGAGCTCTACTTACTCTAATAATACTTTTAAATATTTCAAATATATAGTGTTTTGCTGTTTTGGTGAGTAAAATAAAAGCTTCCCGTCTGCATAGTATTGTAATACAATAGAACCAAATTTTTTCTTGGTTATTTGGCGCCACTTTGTTTAGTCCATTCATCATGACAACAAAAAAAGAATCCACAGAAGAATTTATTCATTTATTCAGAGTTTATTTGTACTTATAACATATTTTGGGTGTTTCTACTCACTTTTTGTCTCTCCCACAACCTTATTCCTTCAAATACATGCAAATATACCATTATGCAAATTAGGCGATTACATCATTTAGTGATTTCTAGCGTGTAAGCACTTCCTCCCAGCGCCTGCAGGGGTCTGGGTAGCTCTGGATGCACACACACACACCCTCCTGCACACACTCGCACACCAATCATCACACACACCTGCCACCCATCACAGATCACAGCAGTAGCTTATTAGCGCTGCCCATATAGTCTCTGCTCTCAGGGCGTGGCATTGAATGTAACATCTCCTTACATCTGCCGTGGTCACGGCCCGGTATCTTACAGCGTACTCACACTCGGCCCGGTTTGCTCGTTCCGTGCTGGGGCCCAATGAGTTCCTGATTGTTTAACATGAGCGTCGCATCACTGACGTCATGTTTGAGTTCCAGCGAAATGATCCAATCACACGAGGCTCCATGTGGCCCACCTCTTCAATCAGGTCTGGGCACGGTTAACTGGGCCGGGCACAATTCGGAGCAGTCACATTAGACAAACGAACCGTGCTTTGGCAGGGAAACGTGCCCGGGCCTGGATCATAGAGCCTAGTGTGAGTACGCCCTTACTGGCTTCCCATTAGGTCCAGCTAACGCCTTATCTCCACAGCGGGGTCCTGCCGTCCTCCCTGGAGCCCTGGAGGCCATGGGACTCATCGATCTGTCGTCTGAGCTCACCCCTGGCTCACCCTGAAGAGTCATCAGGGCTCTGTAGCTACCATCAGCGGCTACACCAACGTCTGCGGCCTCCATCAGCGGCTACACCGACACCACCTAACTCACCTGCTCCAGTAGCCGCTCCATCTGGCTGCCTCGGACTCCAGCTCACCTGGTCTCCTGGGACTCTCTCTTGTGTTGGCCCAGCTCTGCGCTTTGTGTTCACATTTCATAACCTTGTTTGAGTTAATAAAGCCTTGTAAATGGATTTGGATGCTAGTATGCTGGTCAACCAACCCGCATTAATACTGTTTATATATTTCAAAAATAAAGCTCTGAGCTAATTTCTGATACTAAATTTGCTTAATCTGACAAAAGTGAAGGACAAATACTGTGTAGGCTGATCCCAGCATTAAAGTCATGGTTCGCTACTGGATAACATTTTGCACATACAGTCAGAAACCAAAGGATTATGTTGATCATTTAACAACTAGGAGGTTGGCACGGCATTGATTGTCATCTACGTTTGGGTTCAGAATAAATGTATAGCAATTTTTGAACTATTATTTTTTGCCAGGCTGTTGCTCTAAAGCTTTAAAGCCCAGTCTCCCTTCGCTATTACCCACAAACGCCTTCACTCATCCTTCATTGCTGAATGTAATTAGTGCTCTGAACCAACTGTTCCATTTAGCAGACATTGTTAGAACCTACTTTGTTAGTTATTAGCACTGATAAATGAATCCGATTAGCTGTGTTAGGAAAGCACAGCGGTGTGCAGCCTTTACTAATGAGGGTCAGACTGTGGAAATGTTATCAGACAAAGAGCATCCACGTTCATCCCGTCGGCTCTAGACGCTTCCCGGTTCTGGGCAGATGTTTGTCAGATATAAGCAGTTCAGTCTGAAAGCAGGAGTTCAGTCTTTTGTCAGGAAGACGAGCACATGCTAATATTTTCCACAGGGTGATCTAACAAAGTGTTTCTTAGTCCCGCTCCTGGAGGAGCCTTGCGTTGCAGATGTTCGTGTTTTCCTGCTTTAACGCGCCTGTTTTGAACTTGTTAATTAGCCTGGTAATGAGCTGATGTGGTGGCTCCACTGAGCTGGGAACAGTAAAGACGCTAAATTGTGAAATGCAGGCGGAATCCAAGCCCACAACTGGGGAACGTCGCTCAGCACCTATGAATGGACAACCATCGGATCCCTTTCAAGGCCTCAGTGTTCGTTCACTAAAACAGAGTTTACAAGGTTCACACATCCAGAAATCAGCTAACGCTCTCCATCATGGCTCCAGTTTAGTTTTGGCTTTGCAGACCGGCTTATTAAGGCTGTACCTGGAACTTGTACCCACCTCTCTGGAAAACTGCTTTAGCACGGTGACTGATCTGGAAAGCGCTGTTATGCTGAATTGAACTGGATTGAATTAACACACCAGATTCACTTACGGAAGATAATTAGCCGCTGGACTGAATGAATGAATTAGTGAATTAGTGTGCAGAGGCAGCACTAAACAGAGCTGTTCTTGACCTCCCAGGACAATAAGGGTCCTCTACCGCATCGTATTAGAAACAGTCACTGCTCTAAATCATCCTCAGGCGTATTCAGGCTCATCAGTATCCACAGCAATGTAAAATCTATATCATTAAATAATTATACAGTCATACCAATATTCCAGGTTTATATCTTCATCTCGTGCTGTTTACTGGGCCTATTATTGTCCTCTGACCCACTGGTATTTTTACCCACCAGTCCAGTGGTGTTATTGAGCACTCGTATTAAAGGTCAGTTGTATTAATTGTTTACTGGTCCAGTACTGGTATTGTTGACAACAGATCTTCATCCACTGGTTTAATTAAATTATTGTCCACAAGTATTATTGTCCACTGGTCTAATGATATTATTGTCCACTAGTATTATTTTCTGTTGGTACACTAATATACTTAATAATCATTGTGCACTGGTATCACTGTCCATCGTTATCACTGTCTACTGGTACACTAGTATTTTTATCCACTGACAGTTATAACTGACTGGTATTAAATTACAACTGGTATTACTATATACTGATATTACTGTCCATGTACATTATTGTTAACTAGTATTATTGGGTACTGTGGCTGGGTGGTATACTGGTACTACTGTCCACTGGTATTATTAGATACTAGGAATGGGTGGTGTACTGGTACTATTGTCCACTGGTATAATTTTGTAGTAGTATTTGATACTAAGAATGGGTGGTGTACTGGTACTATTGTCCACTGGTATAATTTTATAGTAGTGTTAGATACTAAGAATGGGTGGTATACTGGTACTACTGTCCACTGGTATAATTTTATAGTAGTATTAGATACTAAGAATGGGTGGTATACTGGTACTACTGTCCACTGGTATAATTTTGTAGTAGTATTTGATACTAAGAATGGGTGGTTTACTGGTACTACTGTCCACTGGTATAATTTTGTAGTAGTATTTGATACTAAGAATGGGTGGTATACTGGTACTATTGTCCACTGGTATTGTTTTGTAGTATTATTAGACACTGGGGATGGGCGGTATATTTGAAATTCTGTCCACTGGTATTATTTTGTGGTGGTATTATTGTACACTAGTGTTGGGTGGTATACTGGTACTATTGTCTACTGGTATTATTTTGTAGTAGTATTAGATACTAGGAATGGGTGGTATACTGGTACTATTGTCCACTGGTATAATTCTGTAGTAGTATTAGATACTAAGAATGGGTGGTATACTGGTACTACTGTTTACTGGTATAATTTTGTAGTAGTATTAGATACTAAGAATGGGTGGTATACTGGTACTACTGTCCACTGGTATTATTAGATACTAGGAATGGGTGGTATACTGGTACTACTGTCCACTGGTATAATTTTGTAGTAGTATTAGATACTAAGAATGGGTGGTATACTGGTACTACTGTCCACTGGTATAATTTTGTAGTAGTATTAGATACTAAGAATGGGTGGTATAATGGTACTACTGTCCACTGGTATAATTTTGTAGTAGTATTAGATACTAAGAATGGGTGGTATACTGGTACTATTGTCCACTGGTATAATTTTGTAGTATTATTAGACACTAGGTATGGGTGGTATACTGGTACTATTGTCCACTGGTATAATTTTGTAGTAGTATTAGATACTAAGAATGGGTGGTATACTGGTACTACTGTCCACTGGTATAATTTTGTAGTAGTATTAGATACTAGGAATGGGTGGTATACTGGTACTATTGTCCACTGGTATAATTTTGTAGTATTATTAGACACTAGGTATGGGTGGTATACTGGTACTACTGTCCACTAGTATTATTTTGTAGTAGTATTAGATACTAAGAATGGGTGGTATACTGGTACTACTGTTTACTGGTATAATTTTGTAGTAGTATTAGATACTAAGAATGGGTGGTATACTGGTACTATTGTCCACTGGTATAATTTTATAGTAGTATTAGATACTAAGAATGGGTGGTATACTGGTACTATTGTCCACTGGTATAATTTTATAGTAGTGTTAGATACTAAGAATGGGTGGTATACTGGTACTACTGTCCACTGGTATAATTTTGTAGTAGTATTTGATACTAAGAATGGGTGGTTTACTGGTACTACTGTCCACTGGTATAATTTTGTAGTAGTATTTGATACTAAGAATGGGTGGTATACTGGTACTATTGTCCACTGGTATTATTCTGTAGTAGTATTAGATACTAAGAATGGGTGGTATACTGGTACTACTGTCCACTGGTATAATTTTGTAGTAGTATTTGATACTAAGAATGGGTGGTATACTGGTACTACTGTCCACTGGTATAATTTTGTAGTAGTATTTGATACTAAGAATGGGTGGTTTACTGGTACTACTGTCCACTGGTATAATTTTGTAGTAGTATTTGATACTAAGAATGGGTGGTATACTGGTACTATTGTCCACTGGTATTATTCTGTAGTAGTATTAGATACTAAGAATGGGTGGTATACTGGTACTACTGTCCACTGGTATAATTTTGTAGTAGTATTTGATACTAAGAATGGGTGGTATACTGGTACTATTGTCCACTGGTATAATTCTGTAGTAGTATTAGATACTAAGAATGGGTGGTATACTGGTACTACTGTCCACTAGTATTATTTTGTAGTAGTATTTGATACTAAGAATGGGTGGTATACTGGTACTACTGTTTACTGGTATAATTTTGTAGTAGTATTAGATACTAAGAATGGGTGGTATACTGGTACTACTGTCCACTGGTATAATTTTGTAGTAGTATTTGATACTAAGAATGGGTGGTATACTGGTACTACTGTTCACTGGTATAATTTTGTAGTAGTATTAGATACTAAGAATGGGTGGTATACTGGTACTATTGTCCACTGGTATAATTCTGTAGTAGTATTAGATACTAAGAATGGGTGGTATACTGGTACTACTGTCCACTAGTATTATTTTGTAGTAGTATTTGATACTAAGAATGGGTGGTATACTGGTACTACTGTTTACTGGTATAATTTTGTAGTAGTATTAGATACTAAGAATGGGTGGTATACTGGTACTACTGTCCACTGGTATAATTTTGTAGTAGTATTTGATACTAAGAATGGGTGGTATACTGGTACTACTGTCCACTGGTATAATTTTGTAGTAGTATTTGATACTAAGAATGGGTGGTATACTGGTACTACTGTTCACTGGTATAATTTTGTAGTAGTATTAGATACTAAGAATGGGTGGTATACTGGTACTATTGTCCACTGGTATAATTTTATAGTAGTGTTAGATACTAAGAATGGGTGGTATACTGGTACTACTGTCCACTGGTATAATTTTGTAGTAGTATTTGATACTAAGAATGGGTGGTATACTGGTACTACTGTCCACTGGTATAATTTTGTAGTAGTATTTGATACTAAGAATGGGTGGTATACTGGTACTATTGTCCACTGGTATAATTCTGTAGTAATATGAGATACTAAGAATGGGTGGTACACTGGTACTACGGTCCACTGGTATAATTTTGTAGTAGTATTAGATACTAAGAATGGGTGGTATACTGGTACTACGGTCCACTGGTATAATTTTGTAGTAGTATTTGATACTAAGAATGGGTGGTATACTGGTACTATTGTCCACTGGTATAATTCTGTAGTAGTATTAGATACTAAGAATGGGTGGTATACTGGTACTATTGTCCACTGGTATAATTCTGTAGTAGTATTAGATACTAAGAATGGGTGGTATACTGGTACTACTGTCCACTGGTATAATTCTGTAGTAGTATTAGATACTAGGAATGGGTGGTATACTGGTACTACTGTCCACTGGTATAATTTTGTAGTAGTATTTGATACTAAGAATGGGTGGTATACTGGTACTATTGTCCACTGGTATAATTCTGTAGTAGTATTAGATACTAAGAATGGGTGGTATACTGGTACTACTGTCCACTGGTATAATTCTGTAGTAGTATTAGATACTAGGAATGGGTGGTATACTGGTACTACTGTCCACTGGTATAATTTTGTAGTAGTATTTGATACTAAGAATGGGTGGTATACTGGTACTATTGTCCACTGGTATTATTTTGTAGTAGTATTAGATACTAAGAATGGGTGGAATACTGGTACTACTGTCCACTGGTATAATTCTGTAGTAGTATTAGATACTAGGAATGGGTGGTATACTGGTACTACTGTCCACTGGTATAATTTTGTAGTAGTATTTGATACTAAGAATGGGTGGTATACTGGTACTACTGTCCACTGGTATAATTCTGTAGTAGTATTAGATACTAGGAATGGGTGGTATACTGGTACTACTGTCCACTGGTATAATTTTGTAGTATTATTAGATACTAAGAATGGGTGGTATACTGGTACTACTGTCCACTGGTATAATTTTGTAGTAGTATTTGATACTAAGAATGGGTGGTATACTGGTACTACTGTCCACTGGTATAATTTTGTAGTAGTATTTGATACTAAGAATGGGTGGTATACTGGTACTGTTGTCCACTGGTATAATTTTATAGTAGTATTAGATACTAAGAATGGGTGGAATACTGGTACTACTGTCCACTGGTATTATTTTGTAGTATTATTAGACACTAGGTATGGGTGGTATACTGGTACTACTGTCCACTGGTATTATTTTGTAAGGGTATTATTGTCCACTAGGGGTGGACGGTATACTGTTACTACTGTCCACTGGTTATATTTTATTGTGGTACTATTGCCCCTCTGGATTTGATGCTATGCTGGTATAAAAGTAAATACCGGTATCTTGTTCTCTGAAGTTGTACTGTGGAGCCAAAACACAGTGAATCACAAGTAGCTTCACCCCCAAGACAAAACAAACATGAACATGGACAGTTTAAAGACTCCCTCATTACTCAGGGTTGCCAGATTTCCAGTTTTTCTAACAAATACAGCTAGTTTGAAAGCAGTGCAGGTAGGAACACACTGCTCATTCACACACAGATACACTTTTACCAAACAAGTAAACAGTCAAATCTGTCACTGCTACTCAGAAACAGAATTCTTGAACGACCTTCGTACGTCTACCCTGGACAGCATTCTGACTGAGATTGAGTGATCGTCTCAAGCCTAGTGGACCAGTAAACATGACCAAACATCACGAAAAAGAATGAATCAGCTTGTAAATCCCATCCAGTGAGCACAGAGTAAACTTACTGTGATAAACTTAACAAGCCTGGAATATTAAACTATCTTTATTAGACACGGCAAACACTGAGATATGTGAAACTCCAGCTACAAGATGAGTGAGAAGGAAAAACAAACATGAAGAGAGTCTGCAGGAGAGAACACCTAATAACTGCTTCCATAGTTTCTACTTTAATAATAATAATAACAATAATAATAATAATAATAATAATAATAATAATAATAATGGCAACTGTAATAACAGTGATAATTATTACCGTAACTGTATCTTTCCACTTATTTATATCAGGAAATCATATCATATTCTCATCTGTATATCAGAAAATACTGTGCACTAGTCAACTGGTATTATTGTCCACCAATATCCTTGTCCATTAATATTATTGTTCACTACTATTATTTTCTATTGATCCACTGGTTTCGTTGTCCACTGGTACACAGGTGTTATTCCTATTGGTCCAGTGATATTATTGTACACATGTGTTATTGTCCACTGGCACACTGGAGCGCTTGTCCACTTGTAATATTGTCCACTGGTCCAGTGGTATTATTGTCCACTCGTCCATTGATATTATTGTCCACTGATATTATTATTATTATTATTATTGTCCACTGATATTATTATTGTCCACTGATTCCACTAGTTCACTATTACTATTACTGTCCACTAGTACAAAAGTGTTATCGTGCACTGCTATTATTGTGTACTGGTATTATTGCTCACTGGTCCACTGTTGTTATTGTCCACTATTATTGTTTTCTATTAGTCCCCTGGTTTTATTATCCAATGGTACACTGGTATTATTGCCAGCTGATACAATTTTCCTCTAGTTCACTATTACTATTACTGTCCACTAGTACAAAAGTGTTATCCTGCACTGCTATTATTGTGTACTGGTATTATTGTTCATTAGTCCACTGTTGTTACTGTCCACTGGTCTAGTGGTATTAATGTCCACTACTATTGTTTTCAATTAGTCCACTGCAATTATTGTCCACTGGTACACTGGTATTATTCCCATTGGTCCAGTGATAGTATTGTACACTTGTATTATTGTCCACTGGCACACTAGAGCCTTTGTCCATTTGTAATATTGTCCACTGGTATTATTGTCCACTGGCACACTGGAGCGCTTGTCCACTTGTATTACTGTCCACTGGTTCACTGATATTATTGTCTACTGATATCATTTTTGACTAATCTGCTATTATTATTGTCAACTTGTACAAACGTGTCATTTTGCTCTGGTATTACTGCGTACTGGTATTACTGCCCACTGCTTCACAGGTATTATTGTCCATTGGTCCCCTGTTTCATTGTCCACTACTGCACTATTATTATTGACCTCTGGTATTACTGTCCACCGCTCCACTGTTTTCGCTCACTCGGTGTTTGTCCACTCCTGGTGATGTAAAGAGCTCAGGCAGTGCTGAGGGTTATTGGTCAGAGGTGGCTGTGTGTAGAGAGCTGAAGGCGGTTTGTTGAGACGCTGTGTTAGAGACGCTGCCGCTGGTGTGGTATTTTTATGACACCTTAAGTCACGGACTCTGGGGAGGAGTGTTTGCTGAGCTAACAACCAGTAGTTGAAAAAAAAAAAGCTTTAATTTCCTGGAAAGAGGCCAGCTCGTTTCTAATATAATTAGTCCCAGCGAAGCGGCTGTGTGTGTATGAGGGTTATTGTCGTGCCCTTCATGCTTTTAATGTGGAGCCGTGGCTGGGTTTCCGAAGACACGCCACCCGTTCTCGCGTTCACACCCTCAGCCTTCTTGGCTTTCACGCTCTTTCTTTCGCCTGTGTCGTTTGTCTTTGTTAACTTTCGCCGCTCTGTTTCTCTCACTCTCTAACTCTCTCTCTCTTCCTCCATTGCTCCACGACTCCAGGGATGGATGCACCTGCTAGAGGGATTTCCTCTGAACGCGCACCGTCTCTCGCCGCCACCCTGAGCGCTGAGCGCGGATCACCAGCCGCATTAGCTTCCGTTTAGTTCCACAGTCTTCAGCTAATGACTGTTTATTCAACATCTTGCAGTTATAACGCAGGTCAGTGAGGAGCGATGTTACGTGAAGGTTGGCTTTAATCAGACGCGTTTAGACCAGGTGGTGGGTCTGATTTTTTTATTTTGTTATGTTTATTAATGCCATTAGGCTGTCAAGCTTCAGTGAGCTCATTTTCACCTTCCATTTAGGTGCAGGTCTCCAGCAAAACCAGAACAAAACCTCATTTGGAAAGTAATACATTTACAGAGAAGGAAAAAACATACTTGCTTTTGTAATATACTTCTGAGGCGCCTTATCTGATAGTTTAAAATCCTTTATCTCAGGGGTATTTAATTAGAGTCAGTAAGGTCCAGTTAGAGGAGATCTCCTTAGGCCAAGGTCTGGACCGTCATCATTTCTAACGTGTGTTATGATTCAGTGGTGTATCCTGTTTACTGAAGTAGTCTAGTATCAGCATCTTATACCATCAGCTACTGAAACACCAACACATCACACATACCATTCAGTATATTTCAGTATATTTACTGTTTAAATGCTGAACCGAATGAATTATTTATAAAGCTCCAAATGATTCAAGTAAGAACAAGGGCTACATTAAAAAAACTGTTTATAAGTGTTTATTTATAGAGAAAGTAAATAAAAAGTTTGTGTTCTTGTTAACTCAGCTTCACAGATTAACATGTTGGTTGTACAGAGCGGTGTTCTCCAAAACTAGACGAGCAGGTCTATTCCAGAACCGTTCCTGTTAAACACTCAGTTTTCTCTCTTCACTTTTCTCTTTTTAGAGCTCGTTATTCTTTCTGACTCGCTTTAGTCTCCGACTGCTGCTTCCCGCTTCGAACCTAGCCCCAATGTGCACAGATCTGATTGGCTGAGCAGCTCCTTTAGTGATCCTACAGCGCACACGATTGGTCTATGAGTTTACTGCGCCGTAAAGCCTGTATACCGTAAAGACTAGTAAAGCTCCGCCTCTTAAAATAAACACAGTCAAATTAAATCATTCTCAATAGTTTATCAGTTTGGGTCCGCATTAGACAACATCTGGGTCCGGATCCGGACTGTGGTCTGCCTATAAGTGACCCCTGCTTTATCTGATCAATAAGTGTATTTACACCAGTAAGAACACCAGAGATCGTTAGAACAGATGTAAATGATCATAAATACTAGGGATGTAACGATACACTCTATGCAGTGCAATTCACGATGCTGGTCTCACAATTTTTTTTTTTCAAGATTTTTATTATTATTTTTATTATTATTATTATTTATCTGTAACAAAACTACAAGTGAATATGTGCTCATAAGAAGTGATCAGACTATTAAATCATTATTAAGTGAAATAAACCCGTTGTAGTCATAGTAGTTTGAGAGGCAGTTTGTAGTGAGCGGTCACTCACGAAACCAAGTGCCATCAGCCAATAGCGTTCGTCCCATGTCCCGCCCCCAAACCATCAAACCCGCCCCCTCAGAAAACTTGAGTGCAGAGAGCAGCCGACAGTAAAAATATCAAGTCGAGACAGCACATCAAGTACAACAGCACTATGACTGACTGGCACTGAGAACATTCCAGCCCTGCTTCTTCAGATTCTGATGATATTTCTAAATTTGAATTTGAGTGTAAACAGTATCTAGCTACATAACCAACATTATTCACGACAACAGCCTAGCAACCAGCCTAGCAACCAGCTAAACTCAGATATAGAGGTACAGTTATTGTAGTAAATATGATTAAAGTGGAACTCGCTCTCATACGACTCTATAAATCTTCATAACTCAGCTATGTTAGCTTAGCATAACTTCAACCACTGAACTTAGCAAGTGAAGCTAACGTTAGCTAACATCAGCTAAAGCAGGCTCAGTAACTGAGCTTACCTGGTTTACCTCCACGAACACAGAGGCTCTTGAACTCCTCTCGCTGGTTTCTTACACGCCCATATTGTTGGAACAGCGCCAGATTAAGATCCAGTCGTCGTGTAAGCCTACGTACCATAGCTGTGATAATCTTCAGACGTGAAATGATCTACAGATGATGGAGTGAGACGACACTCCTTTTTTTTTCAATGTGCTTGTTTAAAGTTGACAGGTTTAGACCACTTTCTGGATATTTGGGGGTCTTTGGGTCGTTTGTGCTCGGGGTTCCACTGTACATCCAATAACTGCAGCCAAAAACAACAACAACACCTTTCTGTCATTGTGCGTTACCATAAGTGCATCTTCTAGCGTTGTTGTCCACCATCTACGTCACACGCATAACAGGTTCCGAACAGTGGGCGGAGCTAAACAGTCTTTTAAGCCGTATTTCTTGACTTTGTAAACAATAAAACGTTTCCTGACTTTTAATAATAACAAGTTAGGATCTCAAATACTGCTGTCCACTTTTTCATATTAGCCGATGCTTAGCCTTTAATATGAGCTACTACTCTTCGAGCAAACTTCTTTGTAAAAACAACCCCAAATATTACTTGGCCAATAAACCCAATTCTGATTGTGATCACCTGGCTCAGGTGTGTCGGAGTTTGAAAGAGTTCCTGAAGGCCGAGATGAAAGCCCAGGCTTTACTGAGCAAATTAGCCTAAATCCTGCTAAATCCTGCGTTCTCCCTACAATTACCATAACACTCTTCCACCTTCCTCTCCGCATCGTCTCTCCAAATGAACCGTAAGCCTTGCACGTTTGCTTGAGCTTAACTTGTAATTTGGAAGTGCTAATGAGATAAGTGCGTGGCTACAGTCGGCCGTTTCCTTTTAAAGTTACTAGTCAAACACCACACGGGTTATAAATCATTAATCCTGCATTATTAGAACTTTCCACAAAGCAGCTCTTCTTAAGACGTTCCAGCTCTTCAGCGGGGTTTGGTTTGTGCGGCTGCCATTGTGACGGATCACTGAAAGGAAAAAAGGAATATAAGAAACACAAAGTTTCTTGTGTGTCTTTCAGAAAACACAAAGAACTACATAAAAGGGTTTTTTAAGGCTCTGAATGTGTTAGATAGGGCTGTTTCACTGACACAGAAACCTTCCTGTAAATAAGACCCTCAGAGAAGCTGAACCTGAACAAAGGAAGCTGAAAAACATTGAAATCCAATAGTAAAAGCTGATTAAAGGAGCAATATGTAATATGTACATGTACACTACTCAAAAGTTTGGGATCACAGTGAAATGTTCTTGTTTTAATGGAGTATCTTCTTCCTTAACACAACAATGAACTGACGGGTCTCTAAAGAAAGTTGTTTCTTTCTGGTCATTGTGAGTCGAACTGCTGATCTTCAGATACTAAACTAACCTAGAATGTTGTTCCCTTTTATACTCACTTATTAGTAGAATGTTTTTCAGCTGTGCATCACAATTGAGCAAGAGTGTCCTAGCAACCAATTAGTCCAATAACATCCTCAACTTGGATTGGTGGCCGTACCAGGAGATTTAGACAGAGGACTGAGAATTGCTGATAATAGAACTATATGTAAAATAAGCCTCTATACAAAAATAGACTTTAATACAAACATTTTTATTTTTATAAAAATCATCTGATACACTTACATTAATTGTGAAATGGACAATATTGTTTGTGAATTGCATGAAAATTGCATGAAATAAAATTCTAAAGTGATCCTAAACTTTTGAGCGGTAGTGTATGTTTTTTTTAGCTTCTCATGATCTCTGTTCAAGATCTCAACAGAGGTAGCAGTTTCGACTGTGTGTCCAACATGTCTATGTATTGTGTTGCAAATATATCTACTAAAGTTACCAGTTAGCCCTAGCCCATCCTGTCTCATAATACCACCTTGTACTTCAAGAGGCGATAGCAAGTCACTGTAGCATCCAGTCAAAACACTCCAACATAAGAGGATTAAGAAGTAACTGCCCCGGCGGCGTATTCTAACCTACTGTCAGTCATGTTGAAGATGCTGCTCGCAGTCAAATCATTTAAGTACAGGTAGCTGAAGGTCTAGGCCCATGACCACCGCCACAGCCCACTCTTGGCAAGAAACCATGTTCAGCAGCAACTAAAGAAGTGATGTAAATAGAAGCAAGAAAATAGTTCTGTTTTCTAGTGTAAAAGGGTGGAGTAGACTGGTAAGGAGTGAAGAGGGAGGAGGAGGGACTGTCCATTTTCTTATAAGATGTTGCTCCTCATTGTTTTATTTTTAATTTTTTAATTTTATTTTTATTTACTTCAACTTACAATATATTATTATACTATATTTTGTATATTTTATCTCATTTTGTTATCTTTATCTACTGGTAAATGGAGGAGCAGCAAAGTAAGAATTTCATTGTACAGCGTAACTGTCTGTTTCTGCTGTGCATATGACAATAAAACTCTTGAATCTTGAAGTATTTGGTGAATTTGACAGGTTGCATATATTTACACATTGCTCCTTTAAAGCATGCGCCCCCAGTTTTCTGCCCAGCGTAGTCACGGCCAGTTCCATACGCTAGACTTGGTCTTGCCCATCACATGATGCCAACAGTCTGGGAGGGTAAAAACTAGCGCATGCTTTCTGTAAGACACCAAACGTTTAGATATTAGATATTCTAATATTTAAAATATTAGATTTTTAAAAAGTTTAGGATTACAGTGAAATGTTCTTGTTTGGAGTAGTCCTCCTTCCTTAACACAACAATGGACTGACGGGTCTCTAAATAAACTTGACTTGACTCAAATATCAGATACAGAATGTTGTTATGTCTGATTATCTGGAGTGGCTGGAAAGGAAACATTACATCCTATAACCCTATAAAATTTGAAATCGGTTTTCAATGAGGTACAGGGCTCTACATTGCTCTGGCTCTCTGCACATCCTCTGTGGGTGAGCATCTCAGCAAGGCCGCCTAGAGTGCCTTTAAGTCAAATACAAATATGTGAGATTTCATATATTCCAAATATGTCCATGTTTCCGGTTCCCAAAGGCTAACAATACAATCCAGGGCTCGTTGGAAAGGGCCCGTCAGGCTCTACTGGCTTCATCACAGATTTGTAAAGTTAAAGCCTTCTCCTGAGGGTTTATTCCTGATGTCATCAGCTGTTAGTCTACTGTGACTCACCTTCCGTCACGTAACTGTTGAAATTCTGAAGTCGTGCAACCTCTGATTCAGATTGAAGCTCCTCTCTATTTACACACAACACAAATCCAATTAAAAAAGCTTGAAAAAGGGCCTTTCAAAGTCTAGCCTGACAGTCAGGTTGTTACGCTTGAGCTCACTGTGTTCTCACACTGTGTCTTTGCCAACTTTGCCAGCATCGTTTATGTGCAGTGGAAAGAAAAAAGTATGTGAACGCTTTGATATGACCTGGTTTTCAGCATTAATTGGTAATAAAACATGATCTGATCTACATCCACGTCCCAAGTATAGACCAACTCAATGTGCTTAACCTAATACCACACAAACAGTTATAATATTTTATGTCTGTATTGGACACATCCATTAAACATTCACAGTGCTGGTGGAAAAAGTAAGTGAACCCTTATGCTAATGACTTTAACCAAAGCTAATTAGAGTCAGGAGTTAGCAAACCTGGAGTCCAATCAATGAAATGAGATTAGCGTGAGGTGTAGAGCTACTTTGACTTATAAAAGACACTCAAACTTTTTTTTCGAGTTTGCTATTTACAAGAAGCATCTGCTGATGTGAATCATGCCTCTCAAAAAAGAGTTCTCCGAAGACCTACGATCAAGAATTGCTGATTTGTATAAAACTGGACAGAGTTACAGAGTAATCACCAAGACTTTAGGTATTAACACGTCCACAGTTAGACACACTCTGTGCGTTTAAAATCGCCAACTTGTCTACTACTCAGTAGTGAAATCAGTAGGCGAGCGTGGTTAGTATGTCTGAATACTCAGTAGTGAAATCAGTAGGCGAGCGTGGTTAGTATGTCTGAATACTCAGTAGTGAAATCAGTAGGCGAGCGCGGCTAGTATGTCTGAATACTCAGTAGTGAAATCAGTAGGTGAGCGCGGCTAGTATGTCTGAATACTCAGTAGTGAAATCAGTAGGCGAGCGTGGTTAGTATGTCTGAATACTCAGTAGTGAAATCAGTAGGCGAGCGCGGCTAGTATGTCTGAATACTCAGTAGTGAAATCAGTAGGTGAGCGCGGCTAGTATGTCTGAATACTCAGTAGTGAAATCAGTAGGCGAGCGTGGTTAGTATGTCTGAATACTCAGTAGTGAAATCAGTAGGCGAGCGTGGTTAGTATGTCTGAATACTCAGTAGTGAAATCAGTAGACGAGCGCGGCTAGTATGTCTGAATACTCAGTAGTGAAATCAGTAGGTGAGCGCGGCTAGTATGTCTGAATACTCAGTAGTAAAATCAGTAGGCGAGCGCGGCTAGTATGTCTGAATACTCAGTAGTAAATCAGTAGGCGAGCGTGGCTAGTATGTGTGAATACTCAGTAGTGAAATCAGTAGGTGAGCGCGGCTAGTATGTCTGAATACTCAGTAGTAAAATCAGTAGGCGAGCGCGGCTAGTATGTCTGAATACTCAGTAGTGAAATCAGTAGGTGAGCGCGGCTAGTATGTCTGAATACTCAGTAGTAAATCAGTAGGCGAGCGCGGCTAGTATGTCTGAATACTCAGTAGTGAAATCAGTAGGCGAGCGCGGCTAGTATATCTGAATACTTAGTAGTAAATCAGTAGGCGAGCGCGGCTAGTATATCTGAATACTCAGTAGTGAAATCAGTAGGTGAGCGTGGCTAGTATGTCTGAATACTCAGTAGGTATTGAGTAGTAGGTGAACGGTACCCGGATGACCTCCTGAATCAGCAGCCATGTTTATGTAGGTGAACACAGCACACTGTGTATCCCATGATTCACCTGGAGCCGTGGATGAATTCAGAGTGGAGTAAATAAACTGTGTAAAGCTGAACGTCGGCTGTGTGTACGTAGCTACTGCTAGTGAACCGCCGCTACAGAAGTTAGCACTACTGCTGAGATAAACAATGATTACATTCCTCCCGTTTCATCTTCTCTGATCTACAGCTCCACACCGTCTGATACATAATCAGATAAAAACACAGATCAGATTCACTAAAAGATCTAAATCTGTCAGTAAACGAGCTTTTAAATGAATAGCGGAACGTTTTTGGTGGTGGTCTGACGTCTTGCATTACAGGACAATGGCAATATGGCGGACGTAGTACGTCCAAGTTTGTGTGGCTACTAAAACTTGCCTACTGAAACTGCCTACCTACTGACTAGTAGGGGACTTTGGACGCACCCACAATTTAGTAGTGTGGCTACTCTCTTTAGAAGTGGGCGCCCTGCCAAGATGACTCCAAAGGCACAACGCAAAATGCTCAAGGAGTTAAAGAAGAACCCTAGAGTTAAAGCTAGAGACTTGAGGGAATCCTTGGAACTGGTTAACAACTCTGTTCATGAGTCTACCATACGCAAATCGATTGAACACCACAGAGGAAGCCGCTGCTTTCCAAAAAAAAACATCACTGCACGCCTGAAGTTTGCCAAGGAGTACCTTGACACTCCACAACACTACTGGGAAGATGTTTTGTGGACTGATAAGACCAAAGTTGAATTGTTCAGGAAGAACACGCAGCACTATGTCTGGCGTAAAAAGGGCACTGCATACCAACATGAACACATCATCCTAACAGTGAAGTAAGGTGGTGGGAGCATCATGATTTGGGGCTGCTTTGGGGCCTGGACCGCTTGCCAATCGCCGCTTGCCATCAAGGGGGAAAATTAATTCTCAAGTCTATCAAGGTGTCGTACAGAATAAAGTCAAGGTGGCTGTCTGCCAGCTGAAGCTCAGTAGACGTTGCGTGATGCAGCAGGACAATGACCCTAAACACTAAAGTAAATCTACTACAGAATGGCTTCAAAACAAGAAACTCCCCCTACTGGAGCAGTCCAGACCTGAATCCAATAGAGATGCTGTGGAAAGACCTCAAGAGAGCTGTTCACACCAGACATCCTAAGAACCTGACTGAGCTGAAGAAGTTCTGTAAGGTCCAAAATTCCTCCTGAACGTTGAGCAGGTCTGATCAGCTTGTTGTAGGTTATTGCTGCCAAAGAAGGTTCGACTAGTTATTAAATCCAAGTGACACTTACTTTTTCCACCAGCACTGTAAATGTGTCCAATACAGACATGAGATATGATACATATTTGTGTGGTATTAGGTTGAGCACATTGTGTTTGTCTATAATTGGGACTTAGATGTAGATCAGATCATGTTTTAGGACCAGTTAATGCAGAAAAAACAGGTTATTTTTAAGAGTTCACATATTTTTTCTTGCAACTGTATGTATCTTTTTAATCTATCCACTCAAACCTATAATTTTGTATAATGACAAATGTCTATAAAACAGTGTGTTGTTAAAGAGAATTACCATTTATTTTTAAATATTTGCATTTAAAGCTGAATTTCACCAAACTTTCTGAATAATGTAGTAGCTGAGATGTGAAATGGTTCAGTGTACAGAAACTTACAGACTCTGTGGTGGTGATGGGAACCAGGAGTCACCATGTCTACAACACAAATGTAGATATTTGATTGAAACCAGCAGTGAATCTACACTGGTCTTCTGAGTTTTATATGGAATGTGGATGTAGCTTTGCTATACAACACGCTGCATGTAATAGATTTAGATGCAATTTAAACTTAAAACAGAACTATCTTAAACAGTCGTTCAGGCATTAGGCAGCATATTCATTGCCGTTTCATGTAAATAACTTTGTGAGAAAGCTTTTACTGACGAATGTCTGGTTCCATTCACCACCACTGTGTATAAGCAATTCAAGCTCTGTAAGCTTCTCTGGAGCAGAACATTGCACACCAAACTACTCTGACATCTCAACAGTTTAATTACAATTTTTTAAAATTTAAACTTGGTGAAGTTACTTAAGGGGTACACAGAGTTTTTTTTTCAGGTTTATCAAGTTTATCTACCATTAACAACATTATATCATCACTGTGCAATAAAAACAAGTATCTCAAAAATAGCAACGTTACAGGAGAGACCAAAACTGTCTATACTTTCAATGTAAGAGAAAATTAGGAAAGAATTTTTAAAAGATAGGTGGGATTTCCCTTTAAAGTTTACAACTCATAGCTAAGGTTTATATCATACAGTACTATACGCTTGTCTACAACATTTTTATTAATTATTATTTTATCATTTATTATTATTATTAATTATTATAAGTAATTATAAATAACAGCCTAAACTCAATAGACTTTCTTCTTTCCTCCAGTCTTTCAAATGATTGGCCGACTTTCCGATGCGTCACTAAAGTCTTAGCCAATCACAGTAAGCGCACTAGTAGAAGGGCTCTTCTCCTGCGCTCCGGCCGGCGTTATTAATTTTTTCCCACCCGCTTTCCGACAAATCCCGCCCCGCTGCGCTGGAATAAACTACCAGTACCCGCCTCCTCCTGCGCAGGAATTGGCTGTAATTTTTTTAAGAATTAAAATTGGATTTGTATCTAATTTTAAAGTATCAGAACAACCATATATGTGCATAAATACTTAAAACAATATTAACAAAAAAATGCGTTATATATTTATGCTCATGAACGAAGAACTACAAGCGAGTAACCAATAGCAGCACAGGAGGCGAGCTACTATTGACCAATCACAGCGCAGGAGGGCGGGACATGACGGAATACGGGCGGGAATAAAAAAAAAGGATTCCACCGGTCTGGCAATTAGTGGCATTTCTGTAGTGCTGCTGTTTAGTGGATCTGCCAAACGTCTCTGGACTGAGAGAGTTCTATATCTTTCTTTCTTTCCTGCTCCATGTGTGTGTGTTCGTGTACGTCCCCACATTGGCCGTGAGCTCCTTTTCGTCTAGTTGGTGGCAAAGGTAAGCACTGACAATTATTAAATAACCGTGAAAATAGAGAATGGAGAAATACGTTCGCCGCGTCTAGCACTGTTTCTAAACTTCATATGGTTTTTTGGTGTCACTTGTGGGAATGGGAGGTGTGTCGGGAGTGTTTTGCTGTCGTTTTAAATATATGACTCTCACTTTCGGGGTCATTTTGGTGTTTTTTTTCACAGGCTAAACGAACATGCTAGCTAAACAATTTTAAACTTTAGTCCGCAGCCAGGTAACGGTTTTAACGGCGCTGGTGCGCGTGCGTTTTCTGATTGGCTGGTAATCTCGTGAAAGCTTCGTGGTCGAAATGTCCCGTTCCACCTTAAAAAGACTGAAAGAAACTGCTGCACCGTTTAAGGTGGGACGGGGGAAATTCGAGGGATTCCTGTAAAACTTGCCCGTTCCACCTTAAATGACCGAGCAGTTACACTAGGCTAGACCGTAACTGCTGCACCGTTTAAGGTGGAACGGGCAATTCGAATAAGAAGCTAACTTCAGCCACGTC
This sequence comes from Megaleporinus macrocephalus, assembly GCA_021613375.1. NCBI lineage: Eukaryota > Metazoa > Chordata > Actinopteri > Characiformes > Anostomidae > Megaleporinus > Megaleporinus macrocephalus. The sequence goes on along the minus strand of CM038712.1, from coordinate 6,362,776 downwards.
TTACTTACTTATTACCGAGTGTCTCAACCTGCTCCGTCCAGCGTTTCCAACCAAATAAGTGGCTAAAAAAATGATAAATAATATTTAGCGTCCAAACAGCGTGCGAGCCTTCCACAGCCACCTGCCTGTGTGAATTAGAGAGTGACTGAGATTGTCACCATTATGTTTACACGCCTCCAGTCATCGCTGACTTCACTGTTTGCCTTAAAATCTGTTTGCACTTCGCCGCATTTGCACCTGTATCTGCGTCTGAATGCGTTTACAGACGTGCGCCTTCTTTCCTGTCCCTCTTTTTATCCGCTTTAATAGAAAGTGTGCAGAGTTCAGTTTACAAATAGTGCCCGCGTGCGTATGTGCTGAACTTGGTTTACCTCATTCTCTTTTTTTCTCATTCAAGATAAAGGCTGAAGGGGAACGCCGCCGATTTTTCAGAAATTCAAAGCATGTAAACAGAGTCATTCAGAGTGGTGTGCTCTGACACACTCCATTCTGGGGAAGCTGTCCGAGTCAGAATTGTGCACAGTGGTGGTGATAGGAATTAGACGTCCACCTCTAAAAGCCCCCTCACTGAAAGCTGTTCCGTGATTCCCATGCCTTCCCCACGTCTGGCGCGATGTTTTATGATAGCTTTGTGATGACGTTCTGTAGTTTAGTCCATTTATTTTAGAGAGTATGCCATAGAAAAGCAAAATAGTCTGTTTGATTTCATATTATACTGTATAATCTCAAATTGAGCCACTCTGAATGACTGTCTCAGGCACTGAATTATTCAGACATTTTGAAAAATTGGTGAAATTGCCCTTCAAGAGTAAATAACATTGATTTCCATGGTTGTGGATATGCTCTCTGATGTCTGACACACAGTTTTATAATATCTGTGTGATAAAGTATTGTGTAAGGTTATATAGCCTCCAAAGAAAACATGTTATTATCAGATATTCTACTTTTTTACTGTTATCATTATGTATGAAAACTCAGACGGCGTGTGTGTATTCACTGTTGGGTGCTTAGTGTGCATAGTAAATTAAACGGCTATATTTGTCTTGTGGTTGTAGATGTGGTGCACGTCTCAAGGACTGAGTGATTCAGAAATGTTGAAATGCTGGTGGAATTCCCCTTTAAGGCTGCTCGTGCTCTCAGGTGTTTGATCCCTGCGCTTTGCTTCTGTTTCTCTAGTTCTGATACCATACTTGGGAAAGCTCCTCAGCTCCTCATGTGTTCTCTTTCGGTTGGTTTGAACTACCTTGCTGTGAAGTTGTGGGCGTCAGACGCTGTAGCCGATGAAAGAGAGCGCCTGCTGCGATATACGTGAAAAAGCTCCTTATTTAAATCATTTTGGGGGAAGAGAGAGGATATCCTTCAGCTGGGAGCGCGAGAGGGAGAGAAAAGAGAAGCTCCTGTTGTGAGAGAACGCAAAGAGATGCTAGAAATGGAAACTATCACACGTTCTCTCTTCCTCTCTCTTCACCTCACAGACGTGCACTCCCGTTTTCTCCTGTGTTGCCTGTTTACAGCCTCGCAAGTCACCAGAATGAATTCAGCTGACCCTTTGACAATAGATATAGTAAAGTAAAGAGAACACATGCATCAGATATATTATATAAATATAATGGTGCAATTGATGCTGTGAAACAAGCATCACTGTACACGTAGTGATATGCAATGCATGGTTTTCTACAGGTGGAGGAAATTTAACACCTGAAGGTAGCTTTCATGGTGCATGATGTGTTTCACTCATGTTAAAAATGTTTCTCTGATACTAAACTCAAGTGTTTAATATAAACATCTAGCAAATGTTGAATGCTGTAAATAAAAAAAACATAAATATAATAAAACCCAGCTTAACATCTGTTGATCAGATATATCTGAGAACTGTGTAAGCATGGCTAATGAGCAGCTTGATTGACAGCTCTCTGTCCAACACTCCTAATGTGCTTCACCCCTTATATAGAACTAACATCCAGCTTTTATGTGACGCTAACTGGACGGAAACAGTCACAGGGGGACAGACATGCAGGTGGATAAATGGACAAAGCAACGTGTGAATGAAAGAACAAATGAATGAACAGTGCTGCCGTATAATATAAAAGAATAGACGGGGAGCTACAGACAGGAGGTGGGTTAGCTTTTGAGTTGGAAGTAGAGCTGATGAAGTGGACAATGAGTGTAGACACTCAGTGGGTGTACAGTGAACATCCAGGTTACCTGATTTGAATGATAAGGTTAGTTGTTTTTGGGAAAAGCAGCCACAGTATGCATAGTTTGGTGTAGCACTATGGACCACCCATTGCAGTGGTTTCTTTAAGTGAGATCATTGGAAGGAGAACCAGACCTCAGTGGAATATGTGAGAAGGCTCCAAAGAAATGCACCAGAATCTCATGAGGTTTCCTCATCTGCTGCAGGAAGGACATCTGTTGTGCCTTCTTAACAAGGCGTGAGACATTCTCCTCCCTCTTGGGGGCACTGCTGACAGCGGAGCCCAGAAATTTAAAAGACTCTGCAGCGCTCATGATAGTACCATTGATTACCAGGGACGAGTGGGCACATCTTATCTAGACCTGCCGTCTGAGTGTTTTTCTTCTAAGCACTCTTTCTTTTAGGCGCCGCAACTAAACTATACATTCAATGGGTACATCCCTTTTCACAAAAAGACAGCATGAGGAGCTCCGTCTTCTTTTACAGGTCTTAGCTGGAGCTGCATACCGAGTAATTCTGCTGGTATTTCTGTATATCAGTGGGGGGATTTGAAGGTCTGCTTCTTGCTCCTCATTAAAAATGAGTGAATGAACTACACTTTTATACCGGCGCTGTAGTGTAACGTTACTCACCATATTTCTCCATCATTTTAGCATTTTTTAACCTCTGCCTTTTTGTAGTCACCATATTTATTGTTGCATGAGATTTTTGTGCTCTACTGCAAGTGAGATGAGTTCTCTCGGTATTCTGACGTAAGTTTTTGTTACTGCAACCATGGCATTGGAGCACTGATTGCTCAGCCTGATATTATGCATCCGTACAATGGGTAGCAACTCCAATTAAACAAATTACACTCTAACAGTCCATCAGTTTTTGACTCTGTGTGAAGGACGTCAGTAAAAAATGTATAGAGCATACAGTGGCTAAATTGGATTTTTAGCTGCATTCCTTATTTGTGAAATCATCACAGCTCCTAACTGACAACTGATATAGTTAGAGCTCAAACAAACAAACAGACAAGCATTACCTACCTTCCACTTACCACTGACAGTGTTGTAGCATCAGGGAGAAGTTGGAATGGCTGTTTTTGGAAGACCTGTATGATGTGTCTCCACAAATATGTTTTCTGCTTTCTTTTGTTTGTGTGTATTTGCCTTCACCCAACTGCAAAACCCTTACGTTGACATTGTGTTTGGTGCAGCGTAAACATAAGCTTTTAAAAGCTAACTGGAAGATAACTGTAGTCCTTTTAAATATTTGTGATCTGCTCAAATATTTCCCGTCAGGCAAATATGTATGACTGATATGACAGGCCTAACGGTTTTGAGGTATATTCAGTTTAAGCTTATTGGCTACGCACCATGTTCACACTAGATGTAGTCATCATTGCCTTTGACAAGACCCACAACAGTTCTGTCATCTGCAAACTCAATGCATTCAACCAAGCGTTAGATATAGATGCAGTCATTAGTTCACAGCGAATGCAGGAGTGACGATGCACCCCTATGGTATGCACATGCTAACTTGGTTCTGAGCCTGGTTCTGATGAAATAGCCTGTATTTATTGTCTGTCAGGAAGATGGTGAGCCATTTGGCACTTTGAGATGAAGGTGCTTAGCATGCAGCCGCTTCTGGATGATGGTATTCACTGGCAGAGCTGAAGTCAACAAAGAAAGCTCTGGCATGAACACTCATTGTCCAGGTGGTCCAGGATTTAATTGAGACTCGTGTTGACTGCATTTTCTGCTGAACGGTTAGATGTCTAGGCAAACTGCAGGGGATCTAGAAGTAGATCTGAGTTGCTTTTCAGAATGATAGTCAGTTGACTTTATGATCACTCATGTCAGGGCCATTGAGCAGGACATAGTTGTAACCATTTTGGCAACTGGGAGTGTTACAGAAGCTGGATAGTGTGCATGTGTCCAAAGGATGGCTGCGTATGCTGGTAAAAACAGGAAATAATTGCTTGGCCTGGAGCCTAGTGATGCCTCGTCTGCTGGTGCAGCTTTCAAAACCTTGGCAATGTTTTGCTGTTTAAGATTGTGTTCTAGTGTTCAGTAATGGGTGGTTCACAGGGGCTGTGGCAGGTTAATGCGGTGCTAAAACTAGGCTGGAAATGCACAAGGCACAGACACTGCAGTGAAGATAACAAACCCCTGGCAGGGCTCAGTGGTTAATGGGTTAGGGTAAAGGATGGCGTGGCATTTTATGTGGCAGTAGGATCTGTTCAGGTTGCTAGAAAGTAGGAGAGGGTTGATTCTGGATTATTATTCTTTTGTTGGAGAGTCTGTAAAGGTGTGGAAGGAGTGCCGGACACGTCAGTATGGTTCTCCAGCTTACACTTGTACTTGCCTTTAACTACCAGGTGATTCTGGCAGAAATACCATGCCCCTCGATCTCTGCTTTGTTATTTCCTTTCCTGAACTTCCTTTAAAAAGTAGAGTTTAGCACTTTTTTGAGCTCCTGTTCTGGGGACCCAACAGCCATAATTTACTTCTCAACAGTTCCAGAAGGATGTGATAATTAGGATATTACCGTAATGTGTAGGTACAGAAAATGTATGAAATGACTCCCATACCCCAGTTCTCTTCTGAGTAGACTTCTTCATGGAAGGAAATTTAGGAGCACATTCTCAGTGTAGATGTTTAGATAGTGTTCAGTGTTAAGGCATCCTAGTTGGTATCTGCTTCATCTGACTGTAGTACTTGCTGTTTTTCCAACTTTCAGACTGCTGTTGTAGAGTCAAACTAATGGCGTAGCATCTGGGTGGCCCAGTATTTTGGTGGGCCTGTGAATTTCCTTGGCTTCTTATGTTATCATTGTGTTTATCGATACCTTTTTGCTTATTCAGAGCAATTCCAGACACTCTTGTTCTTAGTCCACCTAGGCACACCAGTGTTTCTTGTGAATACATTATGAATTTGCTTTTTAATACAAAAAACTAAAACCTCCACTGAAAAAATTTTAAGACCCATTTGCGCACACTATACTCAGACTTTGTGCTTGCTGGTCTTGTCTTGCGATTGTTTGGATCTGGTGGGTCTGGTCCAAAAGCTTTGCATACTGGCTTGGGGACAACTTGCTACTGCCTTGAACCATCTTTATCATTGCATAATCAGCCTGTCTAAACAAAGCCTAAGGAAAAGCGCAAAGGACCCTTTAACAGGGCAGTAAAAATGGTCAAATATTCTGTTCTCTCTTGCGAAGCAGAAGACTGTGTGTACTTTGGTAGGTGGTTTCTACGACTACAGTTGTTAAAGTTGGCTTGGATGAATAGGAGAGAATTGAATTGGATTAGCTCTAGTACCTTGTTAGTCTATGAGGCCTCTGCTACCTGAAATATAAACACCATCCTAGATGATACAAACTTGCCTGGAGGGTAGAGCGCATAGAGGCTGTTAATACATAGAGACTTTAGGTTGGGCGAGCAAAATTATGCAAGAACAGTCCCATCGACAGATACAGCCTTCCCTTTGTTAGTTGTAGAGAAATCCACCTTTGTCTTGCTTTTTAAGATGTGGCAATTGGACCAAGCTGTCAACATGACTCTAGGATTCAGTCAGCAACCGTAGCTTGTCAATCATATTAGTGCATGTATGCACATTTAAATATATACATATTTTTACAAGCATGTTTGTCCGCACCAGAGGATTGCACAACGACACCAAAAAGCTCACATGAGCCAGCTTAGACGTTGAAGTACAATTGCTGCTTAAAGTACAAAGTTAACAAAGCCCAAGTGAATGTCAACTGGGAGTGATGCACAAAGCTCAAGTTAACTTCTCACTCTGATTTTCTGTTCCACCTTAAATGGTGCAGCAGTTACATTCTGATGCATCTACGCCGCTGCTGCCTGGACACTGCTGTGCCATTTAAGGTGGAACAATTCATATAAAAACTTGCTGAATAAGAAATCAACTCCAGCCTGAGTTCTGATGTATGCTCAATAAAGCTTTTTTTAAAAAAAAAAGCTGCACATCCACATGAAAACACTTGAAAAGTAAGTCTCAAAAATCTTTACCCGGAGGTGAGGTTTGAAAACCGACACTTGCATTCACCAGAATCGTTAGTTACATGTGGGCGCGAGACCAAAACGCTGAGAAAATAGTGTTTTCAAACACACTTAGATAAGTGTGGTTTGTGATACGCTGATTATTGCGATATACTATTTGTAATATGATTTATAATAATTTCATAAAATATCAGTACTTGGTTTCCATGTGTTGACATGTTATTTTCACACAAAATATAAAGATACTATGTTGTATCAATTTTTATTGTATGTTTGACCCTAGTGGTCAGACCTATGTATACACCACATAGCAGAGAAAGAGAGAAGAGTCCTCAACTGTGTTGTTGGGACAGTTTAGATTTTTTGTGCTTGGCCACTTGTTGCTAATACTTATGGTTAGTATTAGCATTAAGTGTTCTAAAAGTAAAAGTTCTCATTGGTTTTCTAATGCTCTTTTTAAATAGCATGGTGCCAGTAAAGCTTACTGGATTGAATTGAACTGAGAGAGTGAATTCTACACTGTACACTCTGTACTGCAAAATCTAGAGAATGATGAAATCTCAGTTAAAGCTCCAGAAGCAGTAGGACCTCGTCTTCTCCCAGAATAGTTCTTAGCGGCTTGCTCGCCACTTGTTTATCCTGCGCACGGCTTTGCCAGAAAACACATTTCTGAGCGAAATTAATAAACATCTCAGCAAAACGTGGAATGATGAAGAGTTTACACGGACGAGGCACAATGGCTGGCTGTTGTTTTGGCTGTTTGCTATTTCAGGCTGACGTGAAGCCTCCGAACTTTCTGGATTATTGCTGGACAGTTTACAGTGGAGACGAAAAAGAGTCATCCAGAGTTAGAACTCGCCCCCGAGTCACATCACCAGCATTTCATTTTCTCTGTCTTTGACATGTGCACACGCACACCTGTCTCTCTCGCCGTCAGTCACATCTCATTAGTTTGTTACCATTAGGCAGGCTCGATTTGTAAATTAGGGAGCAATGAAGCCATGCCTGACTAGCTCCTTTAAATTATGAGCGATTCTCTCAGAGAACGTCACAGATCGCAGCTCTCTCTCAGAGTTGAACCTGGGCTACGTGCTGTAGGTGATGTTCAGGAAGCCTGCTGAACCGACAGCGGCAAGCATCCGTGCTCAACCAGGTGAAAACAGCTGATGGGCTAATGTGGCACGTTCATTGCTATGCTGGTCAGCGTGCAGTGTCCTTTCCAGATGGATTAAAGTAAAGCGAAGTACATCGAGGTGACTGGGCTTTATTTTCTTTAGCGAGGACAAAGCTGTTAAAACAGTATACATCATCATTAGCTGCAAGGCACATGGTCTCAGAGCTAAGAGTGTGTTTGTGAGTATGTACGATCATAAATATACCTCAGTGGAATGTTTTTTTTATGAGTCTGTATAGTCTGTCCTCTAGAATGATAATACTGGAACCCCTGTGCTCAGGGTTTGGCCCAGTTCCAGTCAGTTGTAGTTTACGCCCCGCACTGTCCTTGCATGTCCGGCTGGACAAACTCCTGTGACACACCACTGGTCCTTCAGACAGATGCACTTTTCTTCCCTCACAGCATGTGTTTTACACACCCTTCCGTTATTGGCTGTCAGGCTGGCAAGTCTTACATTAAGGCACAGCTCCAGTTCTGGAGGGTTTGGTTATGTCAAAGCTAATAATAATAAAAAAAGATGGGTTAAATAAATGGGTTCTTCAAAGTGAAGCCATAGAATATTGGTTTCCTAAAGAACTTTGTTTAAATGGATGATTGCTAAAAAAAACTATTTTTGTAATTGTAATACAAATAAACCTTTTTAAAGGGGACCTATTTTACTCATTTATATAATATTGCTTTTGGCTCTACTAAAATAAATTTACACACTTCAAGTTTTCCACACAGTGACTGTACATTTGTTTTCACCCTCTGTATGAAATGCTGTACTAGAGCTCCTGTGTCTTTAAGCTCCGCCTCCCACTGAGCCCAGTGTGCTCTGATAGGTCAGCTTGAGCGCTGTGTTCTCTGGCCAAATGCCAGAGTGACATCCTGTTACAATTTTTTCTTAAAGTTCTTACCATGGTGTCAGTTCTGCTGTGTCAGTTTGAGTCTGAGTCCAATTCTGAAAGTCAGGTAGATCCACCTTTGCAAGCTAGACTGGAGCAGTTTGGTCAATTTTTGCTGTTTTATCTCTGTGTGTGAGGGAGTGCCAAGCTTGCTGGTGGCAGGCATAAAAGATTGTGTTATAACAATCATTTTGTAAAAGAAAAAAGGGCTGTAATACAAACAAGGCATTTCAAGCAGCTGACATAAAAACATAGAATCTGATGGGTTGGTGGTGTCTCATTCTACCCACTAATTAACATGCACCTAAATGTTTACGTTTACTGTTTAGCTTTATGAAATGTGTCTGGTCAAATAAGAATGTTAAATAGATTAATGTAAATTTACCCAACATGCTGACTACATTATACATAAGACTACATAAGGGGAACATCGTGAAGCCATATTCAAACTAAGAATCAATTCTAGTTATCCTGGTAAGAGATGGGCGATATGGCAAAATGTGATATAATAATATTTTTTTATGGTACATGATATATGGTACATGTATTATTATTTTTATTATTAGGTTAGAACAGAAAAAATAGTGCTACGTCAGTTATGACCCCAGTTACAAATGATACACACTGTACTGCATTAAATCTGATTTAACAGGACTAAATATGCCCTGACAAAATACAGGCAATATACACCATATATTTAAAAAAGCATATTGTGACACATTGTGATGTCATTGATATGTCCTATTGCACACCTCTAATCCTGGTCCATCAGTCCCTCGTGAGAAAGAGCATCGGCTGTTCTAGTGCTTTCACTTTTCTGTTCATTACTTTAACAATTCCCCCATTTGGTTGTGTGCTGAGTGTCTGAATGGCAGCATGCCTGTGGAAATAGTGATAGGGGATCATTCCAGCCATCACTCCAATAGCAGAAATGGAAATGGCCCTGTTAATTGGCAGCCTAATTATTTCCTCCTCAGCCTCTCAAATGAGACAATACTCATGCATCTGATAGCGTGGCGTTATTGAATTGGCCTCTCTCTCCTTTCCTCCTCCCCCCATACATGGACCTGACGGATGGACTTTGATGCACCTATCGAACGAAGACGCAATGAGGTTGTCTTGTCATTGTTCTTTGAAGCCGCTGGGGATTTCAGGGGTAGTTTGTGGAAAAATAGCCCCCGGCGTGATTCTCGTTGTCATTTCATCGATTTCATTGACCTTTACTAATTGTCTTCTCGCTTCCTCGGTTCATTTTCACTGCTTTGCTGTGCTCCTTTATAGCTGTGGCAAAAAAAGCAGACAGGTGATGCTAATCAGGTCTTTTTATACATTTATAGGTGTGCATATGGGTGTGTGTGTGTGTTTATGTGTGCGTGTTTGACAGCGTTTTAAAGCAGCGTCTCACTAAAGAGCAGAAGGTTGAAGCTGTGATTCTGACATAATCCCCCTCAGAGCCAGACACCTCTCTCTATTCTTCGTCGCCTAATCTTCCTTTATTAAGGGCTCCTCTGACAAATATAATCCCAATGTAATCCGAGCATATAGAGCGTGTTATTGTGACGCTAAAACTAATCACTTCTTATTTTCAGGCTGATGGGTTAGAACAGGGAAGGGGAAGTCTAATGTTCACGCACGTTTTGTTCTGTTTAAGCAAAATCAAACCACCTTGGAAGCAGGAATATTTTATGTTCATTTTACTGGTGTAACATTTTGACATATTGCATATAAATGTGTCTAAATATGTACTAATGTGTAAGTATAGTCTATATATTATATTATTGTTACAATGTTTATTTTGGATTATTTGTTCTTGGGCAGTTATTTACTTTCAGAACTCTAATTGCGTAGCTGTCTTTGACTGTTGATGGTCAGTTGATGCAGTTCAGGGAGAGCAGTGTGAGTCTACAGCTGATGGTATTCGTTCTAAGTGGGAGGTAAGGCTGGAGCAGCCTTTAGCTTACAGTTTGTGTGGAATCTGTGTTTTCTCCTATAATAGCACTAACGCTACAGTATAAAGCTCAGTTTTAGCTCAGGTCCTGCAGGATACCTTTCCACCAAGGTTGAATGGTTTTGTGTAGAATGTCTCTCACTATTTGACTTCTTGGTTGTTGACAGTTTCTCCCAGATTAAACATGTTAAGATCTCTAAATTCTCAATGTTTTGAATGTTTGTCTTGAATCTTTCTCTTTTTTGTCATTGCATTATGTACTAGCTAGGCGAGATTGTTGTTGTTGTTGCTTTGTGACCAGCAGTATTGATGTTCAGTGTTAAAGGTCAGTGAAATGGCAGTTATACATTATTTCCAAGGCTTGTTAACAAAGGACAATAAACTGCAAAGGAGGATTATTTTATTTTATTTTAGCCTAAAAATGTAATGCTGCTGTGGATTCACAAGGGGCAATATCAGATTTGCAGATTTTTGTATATTTCCTTGCAGCTCGATGGACATCATGATAAAAGTCGGAAACTGTTCATTCTATGGAAATCAAATAATGGCTAATGTAAACCCTGTTTTCACACAATTTAAATAATACTTTGTCCACTTATATAAATAAAATCAATTTTGGGCAAATATGGTAAATGCTGGTAAACTGCAATCAGCTATATTTTAGTCTTTTGAAAGTCCCTCTTAGAATTAAAGCTTTAAATTAATTGGCTTATTAGTTACTGCCACCTCATACAGTAAGACATGTGATTTAACACAGTTTTTTACCAAAAATAGTGTAATTATCCACAATTATTAATTTTAATCATCAAGTAAAGGGTAAGATACAACAGAGTGGGTGAGAAAATAAAATAAATTATACTTGTATTCAGGTGCGAAAATGGGTGAGAAAATAAAATAAATTATACTTGTATTCAGGTGCAAATGTATGCGCCGTGTTTCCAAACAACCAATTTTGAAGAAGAACAAGCTGCTCTGTTATTAAATTTCAGCAGCCTTTGGCTTATCAACCCAGAAAACATCCTGTCAATCAGGATGATTTCACACACAGAGAAGTGATTGGAGCCCTGGGGACCTGCTACTTGAGCATTGTTTTCTTTGTCACTTGGTTTCAAGGTGAAGGAAGGTCTTTAGCGTCAGCATTGACAGTCAATACCGACCTTTGGCCTTTGCAGTAAAAATCAGCCTCATCGACACCGAAGCTGCACTGAAGGCATCTTGGCGCTGGTAAACACCAACACGAGCACTTGTGCGAACTGTGTCAATATTGAAATAACTCACTCGAACTTCATAACCAACGCTGAGTCTGGTTCTCATCAGGGCTTTCCATTTGGCCTGCAGCGGTGCTTTTACATAACAGTGGGCTAAACCTCTTCAGACCGGCTCTCGTTAAATAATAACAAAAAGGTGAGATTTATTTGCTGTACTGTTTTTTTTTTTTGCCATTTCACAGTGAAGCATGCCCAAGTTAGGTGGCAGGTACAAATGCCATATCCGCCCCTAAACCTTACTTCAACCAGAACTTTGCACACATCCTTGTTGGTTGTATTTGTACAAATATGGACCGGTGAGATTCTATAACTCTTTTGTTCTCTTGCACATCGAATGGAAACAGTCAACAGTGTTTGCAGTGTTTACTCAAGACTTGAAAAACCCTAGTTGGTTTAAAGCAAACAGACGGTTTCCTTCTCCACGCCTGCAGCAATGACTCCTGGTTGGCTTTGTAGTGTGCAGTGAAAAGTCTGACCCTCAGCCTGGTCAGGGGCAGAGCATTGAGGTCATTCAATACACTGGAAAACATGACAATCTTCACAAAGATGGATTCTTCCACCGGAAACATCTGAGATGCCCTGAAGGAGAGAAAGAGGGTATGTTTAGTATTTTAGAATAGGGCTGTATAATATACAGTATATATTGTTATCGTGATGCCTACAATATGCTTTTCTGAACGTTTTCTGAACGTGTTTTTTGTAGAACGCTGGCCAACTCCATGTTTCATTTTAAAGACAACAAAACGACTCCCATTAACTGGATTTCGAACAACACAGTATGTATAATATTAAAGAATAATCATTGTATTTTGAGCTTGTAATATTATTTCTTAAAATGTAGCACAGCTGCTTCTTTTTCTCAGTTCCAACTGATAAATATTGAGACTAGGCACCTCACAATACCAGAAATGTACTACCAGTACCAGTGAAATTCCATGATTCTTGATACCCAATTTGATACCACAATAAAAACTAAAGTCTTTTTTCTGGCTATACTGTGACAATTATGTGATGTAAGTATATCTCTAGGTCTGGATTAGTTAATTATTATAACTTTAAGCCTTGGCTCAGCGATAGTCGCTTTTCTCCCATTTCCAGCAGGACCTGTGGGATTCTTTTCCACAAAAGTTAATAGTTTTTAATAAAATGTCTCTGAACATTTCTCTTCCATGCTAAATCTTTAAATCTCTTTCTTTGCTGCTACTTGCTTGGCAAGATTATTGTTGGTAGTCACAAAAAGTGGCAGCCTTTTATGTTTAGACATTGCAGACGTTGCCTGGAACATAGTTGGCTACATAGCAGTGCCACCTGTCTCAAACAAAAATAATGGTAATGTGTATTTCAAAGTAAAAACAACAAGTATAACACATTAGACACGTTGTTAATGTAACATTAATATTAAACTAAACTCATTGAACTCATAAATTAACTGAATAAATGTCTGTCTTTGTGGTCCTTTGCCAAGTTGGACGTGTTTGCTGCAGGTTGCAGAAACGACTAGAGTGCAAACTGAAAGTTGGATTTTCAGCTGTTGTTTTGTGTCTTGCTGAAAAAGCATGCTGTACATTATATAGTCTGTTGACTTTAATTAAATATTCAATTAAATATTGCATTTTGGTTTATATGCTGTGTAAGTTTTTGTTTCACTGTTTTCCCTAATACACCTGTACCTGTACACACAACAGCTTTGTCATGGGCACTTGCCACTCAGTCTGACTGAAGAGCCATGTTCTCGTGTTTATACCCTCTGTACTAAATTCTTGCCATATTATGTACCTTAATTAAATTTTCTTAAGCTTGCTTATCATCAGTTGTTTTGTGGTGTAAACACAATTTACCCAATTTCCATCATAAATCAGTCGTCGACAACATGCAGCTATAAAAATGTCCAAAACCTTTAAGGTAGTCTTTAAGGTAGCTGCTACTGCTGTTTGTTATAAAGTTTGTAAGATATAATTAGAGATGGACCGAGCAGCGTTTTTTAAGGCCAATTCTGATCGCTGATCAACTTTTAGTGCGACTGTCCAATATACGATACCGGTCGAGGGCAGGGCTTTATGCCACGGCAGGGCTACATTAAATTATTAATTATTATTATTATTATTATAATATGGTTATCTATAAACTCAATCACTTTGGCTGTGGTTCCTTTAGCTCTCTGGCTATTGCTGCTGCTGTTCTCTTCATACGGGTCAAATCTGGTCTGCATGGGGTTCTGGGTTATTTGTTTGTGCTAACTGCGCGTGCTAGCTCTGCTGTTTGCTGATACTCACTGTATTCAGCTGTGTGGTGTACTCTTAAGTGCTGTATCAGATAAGTAGAGTTAAATGTCTTTGTTTTGGTTCCCCTACGAGACACGTTGATGTTACAAATGTTACAGAACGTCCTGGATGAGTCACATACGGTAAAACACTGCCAGATGGACGATGTTTTCTATTCGCACATGCCGTGAACGCCACAAACTGTTCCTGCGAGGCCGCTGCTTTAGTCAGTCTGTGGAAAATTATACGGTATGTTTTTCCACCTAGTTGTTCAGATAGGAATTGCAGGGACCTGGCCGGAGGGGGTTTCACGGAGGGCTCCTCTGGCAGTTATGTGCACTTTTTTTTTTTTTTTTACTACTACTCAGTGTAGTAAACAAGATTTTTTTCAACCTTCTGGTCTTGTCTATATTCACACTCATTTTATGAGAGAACGGAAAGATTATATTGCTGGTTTCACTCTGGCAGTTTTGTATTTCCTGTTACGGTAAAACTTTTTATGGAAACTGTTGTAGAACGTTTGTACATGTTTTTAGTAGGTGTGTGTGTTTTAAAAATCTATTTTTCGATTCAAATCGATCTTCATTTGAATAATCTGATATCGATTCGTATAAACCCGAGATCAATCTTTAAAATTAGCATTCAGAAACCATGACGGTATATAAACATATAAACACATATAATGTTTTTAGTAATGGTAGGTTGAGTGTTCCTTGTACATTTACCACATTGATTCTCTGAACGTCTCTTTTCATATTCAAACAAAACATATTATTGGAACTGAAATATCCCTAAAAGAATCCATATTGGATCGAATCAAATCAGAAATCGAATTGAATTGGGACCTTGTGAATCAGAATCGGACTGATCCGGGAAATCAGTGGCGATACCCAGCCCTAGTTTAATCCCCATTTTAGTACTCATCCCTGCACTAAAACAGCTTTTCCTGAGGAAAAGGTTCTCTAGCTAGGTCTGTATCTTTTGTGATTTGGTTTATGTGGTTATGTGCTTTTGGAAGTCTGTGTGTGTCTGGGATGATGTAACATACACCGATCACCCATAATATTACAACCATTTGCTTGTATCTACACTTATTGTCCATTTGATCAGTTCCATTTACAATACAGGTGCAGACTGTAGGCCATTTGTTTCTCTGTATACTTTGTTAGCCCCCTTTCACCCTGTCCTTCAGGGATCAGGCCCCCCAAAGGACCACCACAGAGTATATATCATTTGGGTGGTGGGTCATTCTTAGCACTGCAGTGACATTGATGGGGTGGTGGTGTGTTAGTGTGCTGTGCTGCTATGAGTGGATCAGAACCAGCAGTGCTGAACAGGGTAAAAACAACAGTCTGCTGTAATTGTTAAACTATAAAGTGCTCCTATATGGTCAGTGGAGCTGATAAAACAAATAATGTGTGTAGATACAAGGAGGTGGCTTTAATGTTATGGCTGATCAGTGTATACAAAACACAATTGACCAAAAATAGTGAGCTCAGATTGCAGAAAACAGCTGCTGCTTTGTTTTCACATTGAATCCAAGTTAAAAACGAGTTCAGTCCAATGTTTTAAACAGCAATAAACCTTGAAGAGGTTGTCAGTGTGGCAAGGTAATATCAATAGGGTAGGCGTCTACGAGTCTGTTATTATGCTTGTAGGATACCAGAAATGAAAGCTGAAGATTAATTAGATGCAGTTATTGTAGCAGGACAAATTCGATGAGGATCAGTAAATGTTACTTTAGACTATGAAGTGTGTCGTATAGAGTTGTTTGTTTCCTAGGCTGGGTTTGCTTGATTGCTTTGAGCCTGCATGATTTGCACTGTATTTGTAATCCTTCTTATGTAAATTTCATCCCTGCCTCCTTTTATCCGTAAACCTCATTATCTAATGCTCTCAAAGATTCTTCCTTTTCTTTACTGCTGCTGTTGGGTCTGGGCCCAAATATTTGTCAAGCTGTTGTGTGACAGTCAAGTTCGGATAAACTAAAACTCATTGATGCTGCAGTAATATTACATCACTTAAATATATGACATATATTAAATATATATTATATTATATATTAAACAGGAAAATGTAACTTTTAATTAATTTTAAGTGCTTATTTAACCAAGAGTGTTCACTCATTTTTAATTAGCTGTGAATTAGCCGGGACACTCCTGCATTTCATCCAATCTATCGCTCCTTCGCCAAACTGTTCAAGAACATTGCTGGAGTTGTGTACGTTATTGAAATGAAGGCTGTACTTGTTTCAAACTCATGTGTGAGTGACAAGACTCATTTTGTTGTTGGGAGTTTCTCGGCTGCCTGAACCTAAAATGCTGCAGGTAATGTAATGAAGAGAAAACGTTACGTGGCGCCACCTAGTTAAGCAACTTAAATATATATTAAAATGATAATGCGATCCATACTAGAAATTCAGATTTGTCTGACCTTTGACTAGTTTATAATGGAACGCTCCTCAAAGTTAGAATTCCAGGTTAGAAACTCAAGCCCATGAAGCACAGATAAATGCTAGCTTCTCTTCTACAACATGGTTTGTTGTTTTTCCATGGAAAGTGTTTTGTAAATGTGTATCTGATTTCCATCTGCAGTGTATTGATGAATTATGCTGAATTGGTGAATAGTATTCTAACTGGCTCAACTCCGTCACTCCACATCTCCATCCAACAAATTACTCAAAGTTTGCAGCTCTGCACTTATTTTAGGTTTTCAAGTAGAATACCTGTGTACGACTGCCTAATTGGTTAAATGTAAGACAGTGACTGTTTTCTTTTACATGAATTTGAAACCTGTTGAACTCTTTGCTGGGCACTGTATGAGATTTCATGGCATCACAACCCAATCATGAAACAGAGCTCTCCATTGAAATCAAAAGTATATTGCAAGGTGATGTGGATACGTAAGGCCCCTAGAAGGTATATTCCTCATTAAACTGGCCCCTGCCTATATGCATGGTATATTAATCTATCATTGGCTTTCAGTTCAAAACCTAACCAATGAGAGAACTCACTTGGCTGTATTTACCTAGCTAGACATTTTTTTTGTTGGACAGTTTAAAAATATTTTGTTTCTAAAATTCATCTTGCAGAGTTTTAATACAAGAATGTTGATAATTCTATAGAAGAAAAATGAGCTAAAAAGGACAGACATGTATTTTTTGGTTCCCAGAATCAATTAGACCTACTCTGAAGGTCTAGAAGGTCCAGAGGGTTCCCAGCTGTGTAAAACAGTATCAAGCTGCATTTGTAGAAAATTAATGAGACTCTTAATGTATTTGAAGATATTTAAATGGGTTTTTATTAATCAGTTAATTGCAGCTGGTGTTTATTTACGCACCTATTTGATGCCCTGCTGTTCCTTCTCTTTGATCATGGTTACTTTGAGACCCGACAGCAGCTACAAGCTTAAAGAGCAGGCAAGCCTTGTTTATCAGCTAAATGATATGCTTGTATCTTCTGTACGTATTTATGTATTGCGCTTTAGCTGAAGTCCCGGTGTAGTTAGCTTAATTGCTGTGTGCACATGTGAGCTCGGTCAGCACATTTCAGCTGCTGCATCTTTTGACTAAACCAATTGAAGATTTAAAAAATATGCGAGACAGCAGATGACCTTGCATCCTCCGCGGTTGATTACAAACTCATAACAGACGATGATATTTCCAGATGTAATTAACGGACGATAAATCATATTTAGTGGCCCAGAGAGAGAGGGCAGACAGAGACATCTGAATCATAACCCATAGCCCTGGCTTTTGCTCTTACATCATCATCGACGTCTGTTGTTGTTTGAAGACATGAGATTTGCCGGACTTTATCAGGAGCCGAATGGCTTATGTCAGTATTAAGACAAGAGTCATTGACTCCAATCAGCTGGCTTCGAAGTATATATAGAAGTATGTAACAAAACAGCCTTGCACTCTCCTAATCCTGGGAAAGATGAGAAAAGGGCTGTCACCGTTAGCTATATTAATAAGCAAGTAGTCTATTTATTATTTTTTTTATTAATTGGGTAATATATTATTCATTGATACTCACTGATATTCACAGATTCCTACAGAGGCCAAAGAAGCGTGGGTTTGACTGGACAGTAAAAAACAAGAACAGCCATTTAAAGATTACTTCTCTGGAAACAGGATAAACCAAAAAGCCTTTAAAGGAAATAGTATGTGGTCAGAAATGCATATTAATGGAGGTGTTTCCATCAGGGTTTATTTCTTACTGGAAGAGAGAGCGGAAATCTGCCAACTAATCAGTACCAATTCTCTGTAGAGGTAAATTTCATGACCTGAACTTAACCCTACACTACACCTACGTTGTCAAAAGCTTCTGCAGTTTTACATTAACTTAATTTTTTTTTAATGACAGTATATTATTGCATTTTGCCATGAGCTGTTCCCAGTTCCTGTTTACTATATTATTTAGACTAAGGTCATGAGGAGGTGAACTGGCCTAGAATCTCCATAAAGGTGAAATGGGAACACTACCTAATCTGCTTTCAAATGAAATACTGCATATTTTGTGCAAAGTTAACAAAAAAAAGTGGCATAATAACCAGAAGGTACATTACTATTGCGCTGCGATTGGCGACCTATGCAGCGTGTTTCCTGCCTTCCATCCAATGAGCGCTGGAGTAGGCTTTAGCCACCCCTATAAAAAATTACTTGTTTAGATGATTATAAATTATTGTAGCTTTCCAGGCAGAGAAATAGTAGGTGAATCAGTTAGTAAGCACTACTACTAGTGAAATTCACAGCACTCTTTATAATTTGTTGTGTGTAGTATTCCGTTCACTTTCTTTAGTTAATGTTCTTATGATTTAGGCATACGGTTCTGAGTTCTGAGCAATTATCCCTTCGTTTATTTAATTTCCAGCCAAAACAGCAAGTTATTAATTAATAATTATTAATAATTAGGCACAATTCCTGCTGATTTCTTTTGAAAAGTTCAAAGCCAGTCTCGTAAAAGGGAATGCAATAAGTAATTAAGGCAGAGTGGTACAGAAGAATTTGATATCATATTCAGATGTTGAGGATTTTTTTGTAATGTTCTGTTAAATATATGTTTTCTGGGTTTTTTAAAATAAAAAAGTAATGAGTAATTTGACTGTGAAAGACAGGAAAGGGGTGTCTGACTAAAATACAGAGTAACAAAACCCAGACGGTGTTTGGAGAAACAAATTGGTATGCGTCTGCTTTACCTTGTTTAAAAGCTCCTGAATGCTTCAGTAACTTTAACGATTGAATAACTTGGTAAGATGTGATAATGGACTGTTTCAGTCTAATGGCTGTATCTTATCCGGAATAGCTCAGGTATGCCCTGGGATGCACCGATACCTTTTTTCCCTTCAGATACCTGGTCCTTAAACAAAGGCTGTGTATCATTACTAATACTAGCTCTATCCAAACTAACCTAGAAGTCCTGATATTTATACAGTTACATTTTAAAATATTTTGTTTTGGTAAAATCTGTGTTCTGTGTGACAGATTCTTATTTTTCTTATTTACTATACATTTTTAGTATTTAATGTTAAATAATTAGTCATAAGAAACATGTTTAACAACGTATAAAGATCGCTCGACAACTAACCTGTTTCATCATCTCCAAAGAAACCACTGCTTTGTGCTGTCAGCCATAAGAGTCTATATCCCCATCACTGTTACCGATACTTAGTTGAGTTTGTATCAGTGCTCGTAATGCAACTGGCATAATCCTGATAATCCTGACTGTGATCTGCATTGTGAGTACAGTTCAGAGTTTCTGAGGCTGAGACTACTTAAACTTAATTTAAACTTTTAATTTTACTTCATAGCCATAATCTCTAATTTTTAACCATTTCACCACATTTTTATGTTCCCCCACTTTAGACCAAGCTAAAATTATTCTCAATGAATTCCTAAATTTATCACTGTTTGCTTTATGTTCGTCACACATGCCAGTCTAAATGATCACCACTCTGAAATGAGTTTGGAGCAATCAATCAATCAACACACTTCCACCACATGGCCTACTGTTTCCAGTCTGTTGTGAGAAACTTGGAAAATGATCAGAGCTGCCCAAATAAACCCTAAGAAAACCCTATTGATTGGTTGAATTGATTGTAGCTTTGTAATGATTTTGCCCAGTGTTGAAGCGGTAGACAGGTGCCTTGCAGGCAGGCTGGAGGGAAGGAAGCGAAGAGTGAAACTGCTGTAGATTGGAACAGCTGGGGGGTGGATTTACTCTCTCCTGCTGTGGTTAAGCCCAAGCTTTCCAAGTGAAGAACTGGATCTCCTTTGGGATCTTTTGAGCTGCATCACCTGCTTTGCTGTCACACATGTGAGTTCGAAGTCTCAGTTGTGCTGTGATCGGTGTGGCCGTGCATGTGGGATAGCGTATTTGGAGATCAGTAAACCTTTTGAAATCAATTAACATTGAGTGCTGTATTATTTTTTCAGTGTTATTGTTCATTAGATGTTAAAATAATGGGCAGTTACTGGGCAGTCTGTTTTCCAGATGTAAAATTATGACAATGTAGTACATCATGAGCAATTATCCTAATTAATAAGAAAATGTGATATATTTTAGATGTGAGCCCCAGAGCACGGGTCTTTTTATTTTTATTTTGACCTACTTCTCACCTTCTTGTGCCTGCCGCTGGATTCCTGCAAAAGTACACTGCATTCCTTGCTGTCATGAAAAGATATATTTCTAGTCAGTCGTGTACTTTTGTCCTTATTATTTTAGGCACACCTGCTAGATGTTAAATAGAACAATGTCAAATACTTCATTTATCTTACAGCAATAGTCATAAATTCAGTTTTACACAGTTTTTCCATTTACTCCAAAGGCAGTCGATCAGCCCACGTATGTTTAGCATCTGAAGTCTGCTTCTTTATTTCGCACTGGAGCTACAAGGCTAACTTGCCTAGATCATCGAAAGCTGTGTGGAGTTGTTATCGCAAATAGACTTGATTATGTGGTTTCTGGGACTGTTCGACACGCTGTATCAATAAAAAGAAACAAAAGTATTTTGGAGTAGCTGCCATCTCAAAGCCTGAATTTTGTCTGTGTATTTGTCTGTTTTTATAGATAACAGTGTGTCATACAGTGTCAGAAACCACATAAGCACGTATAGTAGAGATTACTAAACATCTGCACATAGCTAACTCTAAGCCCATTATGATTTAGGCATGCAGCTTGCATGATACACTTACATCACCTGATTCTATTGTATTGTATTGTTTTGTCTATTGCACATATTTGTTTTGTATTGTCTATTTATTGTTATAGTCTTTGTACTTTATTTCTTGTTGTACTGTGTCTAAATTTTATAATGTTTACACACCGTAGATATAACCCTACCGCATTTTGTTATACTGTGTACTGAGTACATGTACAATGACAAGAAATTAATTATTGAATTGAATGCAAATTAATCAATCTCTTTCTGACAGTCTATATTTAGGGCTTTAAAACTTTTACTCTTTGCAAAACTATTGCTTTAACTTTAACGGTTGTCACCGAGTCTTAATTTGGAGCCAGTATCAGCCTCACTTCAGTCGAAGGCCGTACAATTCCAGCTCCTACCTGAAGTAATTAGCAGCGTAACTCTAGCTCTGATTGGTTTGGATTTAGATCCGGCATCTTTGATCATTTCCATAATCTGCGGCTTTGTTGTGTAATTTGTGTCGTGCCGGGACGGCCTAAAGCCTGAGTGTATGATGGCTTCCTCAGATTGCAATTAACAGGATGTCAGGCTGTGTTATTACAATCAGTTTCTCATGCTAAGTGTATTCACGCTTACAAAACACAATCACACGACCTCAGCCTTCATTCAGAAGGACAGAAACGGAAAGTTCCCTCACACACCCAATCCATATCTGCTTGGCTCCTAGAGTTGACTGAGAGACAGACAGTCACACACACAAGCGGAAGTGTTAACACTTAACCAGGACATGCACATACTAAGTCAGCACTAGCCAGTAGCAACGGGTCAGTCGATCTGTTTGTACACAATCCATCTCAGATGGCAATGACCCAACATTTCAGAACCTGTTTTTCCAAAGGGGTCAAGTTGAAAACATCACTGAAGTTCTGCCTGTTTTGACTAGATGCCACTCTCTGTGTCCTCAGGCACTCTAAGCCTTTAGGTTTGTAGGGCAGCATCATCCCAAATTCTTCACTCCACAGTACCTCACATCACTGAGTCCTGTCTATCTTCTTATCTCAGCAAGTAATCAGATCTCTGCTTTGCAACCAGCCTATAAACAGAAGGAGACGTGATGTTACGTAATGTAAAAATCATCATCATAGTTAACTTTTTTCTCTTTTTTAGACAGAAAATATAACCACATATCTTTTAGTTAGGACTACATAAATTCTTAATTTTATCAAGTATGTAGCTGGTGTTCTGTTTCCATCTTGCACTTACAGTATTGACAATTTCCAGTACTGTGCTTTGTAGAGATGGACCGATCAGCGTTTTTGAGCCTAGCGGTTCAGATAGGAATTGCAAGGACCTGACCAGAGGGGGTTTCAAAGAAACGTTAGCTGGAAATACAGAAATTAAGCTCATTTGAAAGCTCATTTTCGGTCTGCCCTCGGGGTCGGCTAAATTGGAGAAATATCAGCCAATCACCGATCGCATATTTTGATTCAAAATCGGCCGATACCGATGCATAGACGATCGATCTTTCCATCTTTAGTGGTTTATTTTTGTACATGCACAGACTGAGCAAAATGAAAGAAATCAGAGTGCTGAGAAATCTGATTACTGAGCTAAAATTCAGCTCTGCTTTCCAGAATTATTCATCAGATTTCTGGGTCATAATCCGCTATAAGTAAAGTACGCAGTGTACCGTGATCATCTGAACAATGAGATAACTGCAGAAATAGAATTATGATTGTATTATTAAACAAATAGAAGCACAAACTCGCTAATCACTAAAAACTCGCCCACAGATTGTCACACCCGCCTTCAGTCTTCTGATCATGGAGGGCTCTCTGAAGCTGTGAAATCACAGAAAGAAACAATAACAACTATCCAGTTGTTTCATATCCCAGCACTAAGACAACAAAACAGCAATGTCCTTTAGCTTATTTATTTGTTTGACCGAACAAGGAGAAGCTAAATAATAATGGTTGACTTCACAAAGAACGATGAGAATTGGTCCAGGCTGTTATGGATGTGAAAGCTGGAGAACAGAAAAATGCAGGACTGGAAAAATATAAATGCCTTCAAACCAAATCAGCACAGCTAACCAGACCAGAGGTTTTATTTTAGGCATACTATGAGAGGAATCAGTTCATTGGAAAGACAATTATGCTTGAAACAGCTGAGGATAAAAAAGAAGGGAGTGTCCAGTTACAAGATGGATGGATACAATAAAAAAAATCATGAATAAATCATGAATTACCTTAAGTACCAATAAGAAGACCATTCTGGAGAAGCCCTATCTATACGATCGTCAGGAGTTAGAACCGATAGTAATAATAATAATAAGTTTTCTGTCTGAGCATGAGGATTTTTAAAGCACTGGTCCCTCCGCTCTGAGCTAATTCAGCTTTAGATTCTTTTTCTTGGACACAATTTAGTTTAAATCCCGGCAGCATCTCAGCCCTCCATGGTCAGAAGCCTGAGAGGAGTCGGTGCTCTCTCTCCTCTTCTGCTTAGAATCACTTGTCATATAGATTGCAAGTTTAGAGTCTGGCCTTTCCACCAAAATTCAAAACTTATTTCAAAGAACAGCAATAACAACATGCTTCTGATGCTGCTGCAAGATCTATCAGGCAGTTTATTGAATGGGGCGTGTCACTGAATGCTGACCACCAGTTTATGCCCTGCAGTTTTAAGCTACAGCCTCAGCTGAGATCTGAATGTTCTGGATATTAGGGCTGTGCATTGGCAAGAAGCTGGTGATACAATACGTATCGTGATACAGCTCTCCCAATTCAATATATCGTGATATACTTTGATATTGCAAGTAAAGTGATTTACTGTGATTTTTCAAATCCTACTATTAAAACACACCACTGTATAAACAGGTTTGTCAATGCTTACAATAGCATTGCGCCCTTGTGCTGCTTGTTAATGTTGGAGTGGAGCTGAAAATGGATTACAACACTGCCTTCTAGTGGTCAGAGGTTTAAACACAACACACGATGATTCACTGTCTTCCAGGAATCTGATTATCGATACTGTGTTGCGATAATTTTGATATTTTTTTACACCCCTACTGGATATAAGCACACTGTTAAGTGTTTTTCCAGTTGAATAAAGTAATCATAATTATCCAGCACCACAAATTTTGAACCCTTTTTCAGTTTGAGAGTATGATGGAAGGAGCCAGGAAGCTGCAGGTCCCTTTTGATCCCAGTCAATCCGTAAAAACTCTTCTGTTCGCTTTCAGTGTTTGCTCGTTCACTTTGGAGAAAAAAAAAAGGAAAGAAAATCAATAAGGCTGCCTGCACTCCGGCGGAGAGTGACCCTGCCTAGTGTTCGGCCGGCTTTGATCCGAAATGGCAGCCGCGCTGGTTCACACCAATCGTGTGGCGGCTAACGAGGTGGAAAGTTGATGATGCTTATGCAGAGAGAGGGAACGGTGTGATCTCGGGCCCTGGAGCAGCGTCAGCCCGATCCACACGTCCGCATGAAGTATGAGGGGTCTGCCGAGCGTGTTTTTACTGGACACTACCAACAGGGCATCTGGCACTTAGATTTCAATACGCCACAAAAGCGTTCCTGTGTGTTTGCGGCTCGGGGTTGAGTCTCTCTCTCTCTTTCTGTCTGTCTCTCTCTCTCTCTCTTTTCCTTTCCCCTTGCCTCACTCACTCAGTCTCTTGGAGCTTGATGTTATATGTCTGGCATGAGACTTCCTAAATTCATTTTCCACCGTGGCAGGCCATACGAGTGCTTACACAGGAGTTAATGAGCCATTAATCTAGGGCTAACTGCAGCAAACCGCAGGCCTCTGTAGACTGTGTCCAGCTAAAAACGCCCACAGCGGCACTGCGTAATGCTTCTTTGTTGTCAGGTTCTTATTTGGAGAAGCTGCATTATCTTCTTAGCGGCGTGTCATGCTTTCGGCTGTGTTCACAAATTGCTTGTTTATTTTCTTCCTCCGTAGACCATACGAGCCGAGTAGGATATGATATTTCAGTTCTTGAGCCACGATGCAATACTTGTGCAGTTTTTAAGGTATTGCGATAATGTATTGTTATTTATTGTTGAAACTTTCTGTTTCATCTAATTGTTTATGTTCACCTTGCTTTAGTCTTTTTTTCATTCAAGCAATAAATAAAGGATAAAAAAAGCTTCTATATTTACATATTTAGCAGGTAGTCTGGTCCAGCATGACCTGCAGTGGTAGGCAAATCAGTGATTTATATTGCATGTTATTGTTTTTTTTCTTTTGCAAAATAACTGCTGAGCTGATGACTCATGTTCTTGTTTACCCATTGTTTGCCACTTGTGGGTGGAATGAAGGTGTTAACTGACGCCAGTATGTCATGACTATCACATTATTATGGTCAGCTATAAGTATTAGTACATGCTTGTGCTTACTGATAGAGAGATGTATTGATGTAATGATGTAATGCCGCCAACCACACCTCGTCTTCGGAGAACTATTAGGACTTATTTTTGTAAAAATAATAAATAGAAAATAATAGATACTTATGTACATGCAGTTATAAGTGTGGGGGGAGGAAAAACAATCAAAAGTAAAACTAATTAAAAAGCAAAACCAAAAAATTAATAATAATAAAAAAATAAAGAAGGAAAGAACAGAAAGGAAAATGGAATACAATAGAGGCAGAACAGAAGAAAAAAAATACAAAACTAAAACAAAACAAGACTTGAATAAACACCATATTCCATGTAGCACAGCTTAATCAATAACATTGTGCCTTAATAGCTGGTTTTGTGTGTGTGTGTGTGTGTGTGTGTGTGTGTGTGTGGTGTTTCTAGTTTGTGTGTGGCTCTGGGGGTATGAGGTCTTGTGACTTGTGATTTTGGAGGTTACAGTAGGGTTTTGTAAGGCTTTTGTCAGGAGTGTCCAGGCTGGCTCTGGGTCGTTGTTTCTGATATTGATGATTTCTGAAAGTTTCTTCATTCATATGTAGTCAGTTAACAGGTTTTTCCAGATCAATGGTGGTGTTTTGTTTTGCTTTCCAGTTTGTGAGTATGGTTTTCCTGCCGATGGTCAGGGCTGTAAGAAGTTTTCTTTGGTCACATTGGTTGTTAATATGTCTCCTAGCAGGCAGAGTGATAGTGATGGATGGAAGTGGCTGGCAAAGGCGTAAGAAGGTTATGATTTCTTGCCAAAACGTAAAATAAGACACCACCTTAAGATAACAAGCTGTTATTTCAACACACCACTCAAAAAGAACAAAACATTATTTAAACATAGTCAGTGAAAAGAAACGTAGCAATTATTTCAACCTAACGTCATAATCTTGAGAAGTCATTATTATTGTCAGACAATCAGTTAAAATCTTGAGTCTTTTATTTTAACATAATTCAACATCACAAGGAAATAAACCAAATCGAAATTGTGAAGAAAGTCTTACAAAAATAATAAATACATTTGAATCAGATTTGATAAACAAGAAAAAAATATAACTTCTGACCATATGATATGTTAAAAATGGGGCGTTCCTCCTGGTGGAAATGGGAGTCCATATTAGTGTCCTCTTTTGTGTTGTGGTTGTTGGTGTTCGTAACCCTTCTGATAAAAGTGAGGGAGCATGTGCTTCCCTTACTCTATAGCTTAAATACCTATGTACCACTGCATTAGCACATTTCTAATAAGCTTACAGTTTAGCATTGTTTCAGAGAAGTCATGTGTTCAGTCCTGCTATTGGCACAACCTTAACTGATCTAAGGACGCCATCAGCATCACATGATGTTGCTTTTGAATTAGTTATGGACAGCAAAGGTCCCAACACACCAGCATTAAAACAGCAAACAAAGCTCAAATGCTATATGGCAAAACTTTTTTCAGTGCCAACATGTAAATGGATCATTGATGATGTCATATGTTGGACACAATGCCTTTTCCAGCGAGCGCCTCAGAAAGTCAGAAGGTTTTCCAGTCATGTAAAGTTCAGGAGCTGTGTTTTTTTTCTGAAGGCAGTTTTGCTTTTTAACTCGAAGAGACGCCGCATACTCAGAAGTGCAGAATCGCGTGAGCTAAGATGTTTCTTCAATCCCTGTCATAAAAAGGAACGACCAGATAGCTTATTAAAGCCGAGAGGTACGTCATGGTAGATTTTGCAGTGCCCACATTCCGTACATTGAAGTATGCACACTCCCAGATGCACCCATGCGCACCCCTCCGAGCAGGACGCTCTGTTTCTTCTCTATAAGGACTGCGCAGGACACCGCTGTAATAGCTGCCAGTCATGTCCACACCCACCGGCAGTGCGTGTACCTGATTTAGCTTCACGTGCACACTCTCCATCTATCTCTTGCCCTTACGCTGTTTCTGTCTCTCCCTCTCGCTCTGTCTACTGCACACACTGACTCACACTGTCAGTATGACTAAAAGTAAACTTTCATCTCTTCACATTTTTGGCTTCTGCCTCGAAATGCTGAAAGGCCATATATGTAGTCCAGTAACTCGGAAAGACGTAGATTACAGAAGTGTCTGTTTAAATAGAAATGGCTGCTTAAGCTCAAGTCTCAATGCCTATATACTATATCAGTTACAGCATGTCTCTAAGTAAAAAAAAACAAAACTTTACTGTCAATAATATTTCTGTATATCGTTTTTGAGAGCTGTTCTTTTCAGTGGCAGATGTAGCGTCAATGTCTTGTCAGTGGAAAGCTTTATTGCAGAACTCAGTACAGATCTAAACGGGTTCAGTGGTGCCTCGCATCTGTCTGTCAGCAGAAAGTTCCTCCTAATTTTTACTACCATGTACTCAAATCTGTATTTGAATCACAGCTTGGTTTTTTGATTGCGCCCCATGTGGCTGTGTTTTGCTAAAATAATGAGCCACGTCCCACAAGACAGAGAACTCATTCCACAGCAGTGATTCTATTATTTTCAGAAAATATTGGAAAGGAACGCTAGTTTGAAGCCCAATGTGTCCTATTTTGCTGTAATATTAGGATGCAGTCAAAGACCTTGTGTTAAATTAGGGTCTGGCGCCGAGCTGCATGTTTACAAGTGCATCTAACAACAGTCTGATTTTGCCTCCTTTATTAGTTTAGCAATTTAGCTGTATAGTTTGCTCTGGCTTAGAGAACAGCACATTCAGAGAATGAGAGTGACCAATGTGACGGAAAGTTAGAGTGACCAATCACAGCCTAATCAGTGGCAGGCTAACTTATCATAGACTAATTAATCACAGGCCAAAAAGTCACATTAACTAATCATAAGCTAACCAAGCATTAGCTAACTTATCAGAGGCTAACCAATCACAGACTAAGCAGTCAAGCTAACCAAACATATGGTAACATATCACAAACTTACCAATCATATGCTAACGTTTTACAGACGAACCAATCATATGCTAACAAATCACAGGCTAACAAATCACAGACGAACCAATCATATGCTAACAAATCATAGACTAACCAATCGTATGCTAACAAATCACAGACTAACCAATCATATGCTAACAAATCACAGACTAACCAATCATATGCTAACAAATCACAGACTAACCAATCATATACCAACAAATCACAGACTAACCAATCATATGCTAACAAATCACAGACTAACCAATCATATTCTAACATATTACAGACGAACCAATCATATGCTAAGAAATCACAGACTAACCAATCATATGTTAACAAATCACAGACTAAACAATCGTATGCTAACAAATCACAGACTAACCAATCATATTCTAACAAATCACAGACTAACCAATCATATGTTAACAAATCACAGACTAAACAATCGTATGCTAACAAATCACAGACTAACCAATCATATTCTAACAAATCACAGACTAACCAATCATATGTTAACAAATCACAGACTAAACAATCGTATGCTAACAAATCACAGACTAACCAATCATATGTTAACAAATCACAGACTAAACAATCGTATGCTAACAAATCACAGACTAACCAATCATATGTTAACAAATCACAGGCTAGCCAATCATATGATAAAGTATTACAGACGAACCAATCATATACAAACAAATCACAGACTAACCAATCATATACCAACAAATCACAGACTAACCAATCATATGCTTACAAATCACAGACTAACCAATAATATGTTTACTAATCACAGACTAACAAATTCAAGACCAGCCAACTTCACCCTAACAAATCATAGGTTAACCAGCCATTTGCTAATCAGTCGTAGGCTAACCAATTATAGGCTAAGCAGCCATTCGCTAACTAATCAGAGACAAATCACAGACTAGCCAGTCATATGCTACTCATCCATAAGCTGAACAAGCACATGCTATTCAATCATGTGATAACCAATCACAAACTAACCAGCTACTGACTAACTAATCAAAGGATAACCAATTACAGACTAACCAGTCATATCCTAACCTCTAATCTGAGGCTTACTGATCATAGATCAGCCAAGTATTCTGTGTTAACAGTCTTCTACACACTCGTTATTCATACTGAGCAGATTTGAATATTTTATTCATCTCTAATGTTTTACACCTGAAGGGGCTGATGAAGCCTTACGGAGCGTCTGAATGAGGGAATCAGGTGGATCTGATTAGAGCTCTGATAAAACTGCAGGAGAGCATCAAGCAGGAGATAAACAGCCACTTACTGCACACACTGCTGTGCACTCCTCCTGAAAATGAAGCATTCTCATGTTTATTTCTTCAACATTTGTGTTTTTCTTAATTTTGATCCTGTTGTGCACATCTTAGTCAGATCTTAGTTTTAGGAAGAACCACAAAGATCTGGTAACTAGAGTCCACAGTGGGAGTCTTACTCTCTTGCTATGAGACCCTATCTGGTAGAACTTGTGTAACAGAAAGGCTTCAGCTTTTAAACTGAGAAACTTTTCTGATTGTGCTGAGCTCAGCAGTTTAGCAAATGAAGAAAATTCATTTTAAAGTTCTCCTGATAGAACATTAGAGGATATGTGTCCCAGTTTGCACTCATTACATACTCATAGGCACGAAGGTAAAAGTGTCCCAAATCCAATTTTCTTGCTCTTGTTCTTGTTCACAGTGGGTGTGTCTCAAAACCTAGTGAGTGTCTAAGTAGTGCACTGACTACGTAGGCAGCTGTTGAAGTAGCAGCGTTCGGTCTGACATCTCTCCTCATAAAACAGATTACTGAGACGCTCTAGTTAGAGAGAGACTGCGTCACGGCTTGTTTCCAACCACGGCACACGACCGGTGGTTTAGCTGGCTGCTAAGCTACCGGCTGGCATCCAAAACAATAGCCCAAGGCTTAAAAATACGCTAACATAAATGCTAATGTCTGGAGTATAAAGTGTAAATGGTGAAGGACTCGTTACAGAGTTGATAATAAAACACTGTTCTGTGTGATTATATGACCAGATGAGAATCAAAATAACTCACATTTTAAAACCACTTCACTGCTCCTAGATTAGCCTGTGTTGAATCATGGGATTGTTTTAGCGGCTGAGGAAGAGTTCGATGCTTCCTTAAAATCAGGTCTAAATAAGGTTCCTCAGTAGTCAGCATGTTTAAGGTATGTAAGAATTGGGACAGTCTACATGTTGGGAGCGCATACTATGACATAAAATGCTGCCTTTGTAGGAGCTCACTAGTTTTGAGACACAGCCACTGTCTTTTAAATGTGATCTATATCCAAAATCTAAACAGATCAGCTACTAGACGTTGTTGCAGGCAAATAACGTGCCCTTTAAACAGCTAGCTCAGCATGTTCTTGGTGAAAAGCACAGCTGTCAATCACCTGGACGTGATGATCACTTCTGTGATGCTAGATAAGATGAAACTAAAACGAGGAGTGGACCTGCGCCCATAAGCAGTCGTTGTTTATCTCTGTATGAGCTTTCCAATGTGTAGCATTTGTTGGTCTTCACATGCGGGTCATATTTCAGTACCACGCATAAAAGTGTATTGGAATTGAAAATGTATTTGTTGTTTACACTGGCAAACAAATAACACATCTGTGTCACATAGAACTTAAAAGATTGCATTTGGTCCTATATATCAAATCATATATCAAGTCACATACATAGTCATACTCAGTGCATGCATATATATATCTCAGCCTCAACTCTGTTTACATGGTTATTGAGCAACCCATCTAGTAGAGGGCAGTTGGGAGTAAATCAATCAAACGATGAAAAACGATGGTTTGTCTCTGCGCTGCGGTGAAGTTACATCATGGTTAAAATTTCTAACCAACTCGCAACCAATCTTCAAAAAGACCCACCATTTCTTCTTTGTCGTATGGAAGTTGTCCCGTCTTGCACTGTCCCCGCGGTCTGCAGTGGTATTGCTCCAGACTGTTTGTATCAGTAAGCTTTCCAAAAACAAATGTATGAACGAAATGAAAGCAGAGTACAGACAGAAAGCTCTGTGCGTATCCGTATTTAACGCTGAGTATAAATGAGCCTTAACACAACATCAACACAACAGTTGTACTGCTGTGATGAGAATGACCACCACCCACATTATTTCTGTCCTGTGGTTACCCGGTGGCGAACCTGACCCCTGAAGAACAGGATAAAAATGAGCTAACAAAGTATACAGAGAAACAGATGGACTACAGTCTGCAAATGTAGTAAAAACTCTAAAGTGCTCCTATATGGTAAGCGGAGATGATAAATTGGACCGATACTGTAGAAACAAGGTGGTTTTAATGTTGTGCCTGTGGTTACGTACTCATGTGATCATAGTATTAGAAAAGTGTAATTTAATAAACATGCTCTTAAACACAAGCAAAACCATCCAATATTACAGTCCTGTCCAAACAGAAAATCACTGATTTCTCTTTTTTAGGCTGTAAATTTCCCTTGTCGTCCCGTATAGTAACAAAAACCAAATTAGTGTTTCCAGTTTTCAGATACTGAATCCTCGAATGGCCACCCGAGTACCGTGACACTCGAACACTGGAGGCAGCATAAAAACACTCAATAATAACTGTGCTAATTGTGGCAGCTGATACGTTGGCCCTGATCCAGTGCACTAGGCATGACCTAACACATGAGCCATGATACAGCAAGCTGCCTCGTAATACGTTGTGTATGTATGTACTGTTACACTCCTAATGCGTCTCTATCTACTGTGGGCCTTTGAAGCTGGAGTGGATGCGTTGCAGATAATGTCTGAACTGCGTGAGAACAGATCTGTGGGACAAAGCTGTTTGTTCTGTTTGTTTTTTGGATACAGGAAGCTAGGAAGGCCATTAAATCAGTTGGGTATCATGCTGAACAAAACACACACGTATACGTTTTACACACATACAAAAACATGAACAAAGTCGTATTTTGACCTCTGGCTGTATTTCCCACTGCCTATGTGTCTCTGATTTCACAGGAAGTCCTTGATGTTTCATCAGAAGTGTATTCTTTATTGACACTCTTACTGCTTATAAACATCAAACTGCTCATAAACATGCCTTTGCTTAGTGGAAGGCTTGTCCCAGGAGAGGCTTTCAGCAGACACTGTTAGAGCTGTGTTGGTCCCATGGGACTAATTTTAGCTTCAGGCTTTGGGCCAGAAATCTACTTTAAATTAGCAGAAATTGGTTTCAGATCTCCCCCATAATCTGCTTCAAATCTGTTTAAAATTTACAGACACTTCAAGTCTGAAAAATAGATTTGCATAAATCTATTCCAAATCTGCCTTGGTTCTGCAAAATATCAGCTTTAGTGTTAAATATGCAAAACTGAAATGTCCTGACTCTGCTCCAAATGTCTGTAAATCTGCTAAAGATCTGCTTTAAATATTCCAAAATCTGCTGTAAATGTGGATAAATCTCAGCAAAATCTACTTTCAGAAATCTGTTCCAAAGTTCAGAAACTTTAACTCTACAAAAACCTACTTTTAGTTTGCACAAATCTGTTCCATATGCTCAGAAATCTGCTTTAGTTCTGCAGAAATGTGGGTATATATTTTTTTGTTTTAGAATTGAAATTTGATGAAATGCTTTTTGAATTTTTATTAATGTATTTAAACTTGCAAATATGCAGAAATCTGCTTTAAACCAGTATTTTTGTTACATGCTTTTAGACTCTCTCAGTACTGTCATAGCTATCTCTTTAGTAAATATATATCTGTAGGCTGTGTTTACGGACAACAGACAGAGCTAGACAGAACTTTTTTTTTTTTTGATTCTGCTCAAACAGGTTGATATTTTAATTAGACTCGTCTTTAATTCGACTACAGCTAATATTCATGGCTAAATTCTGGAAAGTTTTATCATGTAAATTAATCAATATATTATATTTACTTATACCCTGCCCTCTGATATTTAATTACTAAGATAATAGAAAACCTTTATTTATTTATTTTTTTTGGATATAACTAATAACAAATATACAGAAAACCTGGAGAGACTCTTTTAGTTTTTCTGCTTTTAAACTGTGGAGCTAAATTCAGCATTTCATTAGACAGTCAAGCTCAGTGCTCACTTTTAATACACATTTAAAAACGTCTATCTTTAAACTAAGCGTTTAAATAAAACTTTACCATCGTAGTACCTGTAAAATTGAACTGTGTCTTTGGCTAATTAAGTTTGATATTACTTATGAAAATGGTCTGTAAAGCACTTTGAGCTGCCACTGGTATTAAAAGTACTAAAAAGATACTAAAAAATACTACTATAAAGATTATTATTATTATTATTATTATTTTAGTAGAAATAAAAAAGACTAGATGTTTCCAAAAACAGCAAGAAACAAATGACAAATATTTGAAGATAAATTCTATCATTTTTGACCAGACAGTTACGTATGGCATTCTATTTTTTACAGTGCTGTGCAATTTCTTTTATTCAAATTCCATCTGAAGTTATTCATTTTCCAGTGTCAACAAAAATTACAGACCTATTACAGTACTTATATAATATAATAGTTAATAAATATATATATATATATATATATATATATATATATATATATAATATTACAGTGCCTTCAACTGGCTTAGGGAAACTCTTTTTACAGACAAAAAAACTTAATTACTTTTTTAGTTTGAGTTCTAATAATTATATACTGAAGTAAAATGCTATGTTAAGGCATATTTTATTTAAAAAATCATATAAAGTTTATTTTGAAAATGAACCTGTTCAACATTTACACACACACACAGTTACACATACGCTATACATTCACAGTGTTCTCTTGCTGTGTAGTGGAGCATTAATATAACAAATATTTAAACATTTTTATTTGTAAAACATATTTTACACATTTAACATCCAGCAAAAAGGTGCTCTAACAGGGTCGTTGAACACTGAATTAAAGGCTACACAGATCCCAGCCAGAAGCAGAACATTTCAGCCTCCTGTGTTTAATTTTATAACACCTCGTCTCCTGCTGGAATAATATACCACTATTATACGACTAAAACAGTGCAAATAAAATTATGAAAAAAACTCAAATCTATGCTGGATTGCATGTGTTTAATTTAAGTTTGCGTGTCGAGTACAGAATGTTACTGTTGCTTCATCTTTGTTGAATATAATAGTTAGAAAGTACGGTTTAGTAAAGGTTGTGATTGTACTTTACTGTCTTCTTTCATTTCACAATAAAACTGATGAGTATGTTTTGCTGACTGATGAGGAAGAGCAGGACTCCCGTAGGTCTCTTGAATGATGAATATGAAACTAACTTAATATTCATTAAGTTCATTAAATTAACTAAAAAAAAAACAGAAGCTCTGTTCGGAGGAAATTCAGTTGGAAAATTGCAGCACTTTTCTTTCTCTTCTCCACTCGGCGTGATGCTACATACATTACAAAAGACAGGAAACCACTGAGAGCCACACTTTTTAGAAAATAGTGTTTTTTCATGAAGACATCCATCACAGTGTGGTGGAGAGCTGGAGGTGGCACGAAATTTGACAGAAGCGCCCACATTGTTATTGTCTATGCTTTAAAACCCCTGTATCAGTGTTTTAATTATGTAGTGCCTTTATTACAGCTGCCATTCTTTTCAGAAGACTCTTCCAGTTCCTCAGAGAATTCTGCAGACCTTCAACATCCACTTAGAAGCTGGTTTAGCTTTGTCTACTTCTCATGATCACAAACACACGTTCAGTGATGTTGAAGTTCTGAACTTTGGGGTGGTCAAACCATTGTTCCAAGAACAGCAGCAGCTTCTTTGTTTGATGTGTCTGTATGTCCGTTTCTCAGTGAGAAGCTTCTTAAACAGCTACACGTCCTTTCAGACCCATAGCACTGAGTTAGGATCTTTCTCACAGTGGAAGGAGGGACAGAAATACCTGTGGGTGTTTTCAGATATAAGGCTGGAGCCTGATCTTCTCCTCTCTCTCAAAGATAAAAGCTTTAGAGCTGCTTATCTGTTTTGGGACAGTTTTGGTGGTCTGCCAGGTCTTCCAGGTGGTTGTGAGGAGCCCCAGTTTTTTTTTTTTGTATGAAAGTGGATTATTTGAAGCCTAATATCTTCAGCAATATCTCCTAAAATTAATAACTTAATAACATTAATTGATTATGAATTAAATAGAGTGGTCTCTGACTTTTGCACAGTACTGTACATGAACCTAAGGCCACTGAATTACTGTGTGACTTTATTTGTGGTCACAAGTGGTCATGTTTCTTGATGCAGCTGTTTTTTTTTGTTGTGTAACGTGATACAATGAAATATTTTCACATGCTCAGTGAGGCAGGCACAGGAGTTATGAGTCTTTTAATGTGCTGATGGTTTGATGGAGGCTTTTTCCTTTTCTGGACAAGAGGATTTGTGGGATCGTGAGCTGTGCATCATTCTTCATTCTGGACCTTCAGCCCTGAAGCTCTTCAGTATGGGGCTAACTAACTGCCCATTCCACTCACGGTCCGGATGACCTACACACACGCACACACACACTCGGACCCACTTCAAAGCCCACCGTTTGTGTTAACCCTCATTAGGAGATCAGAGACAGGCTCCGAAGAGGTCAGAGTTGAAAGGCAAGGTCGGCACAGTCCTGCTCAGTGAGGTTAGCCCACCACAGCTGATATGTTTTGACAGCGGCGGGAGGATTAAGGTTACTCAGTGTCTGATGAATACAAACCGGGTTCATTACCAGTGAAAAATGTCACACCGCTTTTATTCATGCATATCCGGAACGGCGGACCCACCAAGCGAGTTCCGGTGAAGTGTCGTGGAGAGTTGTGCCGGAAGAAAGTAAGAAGGAAAGTTTCACGGAGTTCAGTTTGTTCAACCTTGAACAACTCAACTCAGTGAAATCACTAAAGTGAGTCTTATGAATTCAAATGTGTTTGCCTCTTTATGACCGGATGACCGGCCCCTCCTGCTCTGGAAGAGAGCCCCAATTCCATTTCCTATATTACATTTCCTGTATTACATTCACTTCTCCTTCACACTCCTCTGAGGTAAGGGAAACACTGACTCCCTCCATCACTTAAAAAATGGAGTCAGGACAGACTGTTACCTAAGCGGTTTGCATGTAATGCCTGGTTCACACTACATGACTGGTTGAGCTGTAATGGTGAGTCTTTCGTTGTTGCGGTTTTCACACTACATGACTGGTTGAGCTGTAATGGTGAGTCTTTCGTTGTTGTGGTTTTCACACTACATGACTGGTTGAGCTGTAATGGCGAGTCTTTCAGTTGTTGTGGTTTTCACACTACATGACTGGTTGAGCTGTAATGGCGAGTCTTTCAGTTGTTGTGGTTTTCACACTACATGACTGGTTGAGCTGTAATGGCGAGTCTTTCAGTTGTTGTGGTTTTCACACTACATGACTGGTTGAGCTGTAATGGTGAGTCTTTCAGTTGTTGTGGTTTTCACACTACATGACTGGTTGAGCTGTAATGGTGAGTCTTTCAGTTGTTGTGGTTTTCACACTACATGACTGGTTGAGCTGTAATGGCGAGTCTTTCAGTTGTTGTGGTTTTCACGCTACATGACTGGTTTAGCTGTAATGGCGAGTCTTTCAGTTGTGGTTTTCACACTACATGACTGGTTGAGCTGTAATGGTGAGTCTGTCAGTTGTGGTTTTCACACTACATGACTGGTTGAGCTGTAATGGTGAGTCTTTCAGTTGTTGTGGTTTTCACACTACAAGACTGGTTGAGCTGTAATGGTGAGTCTTTCGTTGTTGTGGTTTTCACACTACATGACTGGTTGAGCTGTAATGGCGAGTCTTTCAGTTGTTGTGGTTTTCACACTACATGACTGGTTGAGCTGTAATGGCGAGTCTTTCAGTTGTTGTGGTTTTCACACTACATGACTGGTTGAGCTGTAATGGCGAGTCTTTCAGTTGTTGTGGTTTTCACACTACATGACTGGTTGAGCTGTAATGGCGAGTCTTTCAGTTGTTGTGGTTTTCACACTACATGACTGGTTGTGCTGTAATGGTGAGTCTTTCAGTTGTTGTGGTTTTCACACTACATGACTGGTTGTGCTGTAATGGTGAGTCTTTCAGTTGTTGTGGTTTTCACACTACATGACTGGTTGTGCTGTAATGGTGAGTCTGTCAGTTGTTGTGGTTATCACACTACATGACTGGTTGAGCTGTAATGGTGAGTCTGTCAGTTGTTGTGGTTTTCACACTACATGACTGGTTGTGCTGTAATGGTGAGTATGTCAGTTGTTGTGGTTTTCACACTACATGACTGGTTGTGCTGTAATGGTGAGTCTGTCAGTTGTTGTGGTTTTCACACTACATGACTGGTTGAGCTGTAATGGTGAGTCTTTCAGTTGTTGTGGTTTTCACACTACATGACTGGTTGAGCTGTAATGGTGAGTCTTTCAGTTGTTGTGGTTTTCACACTACATGACTGGTTGAGCTGTAATGGTGAGTCTTTCAGTTGTTGTGGTTTTCACACTACATGACTGGTTGTGCTGTAATGGTGAGTCTTTCAGTTGTTGTGGTTTTCACACTACATGACTGGTTGTGCTGTAATGGTGAGTCTGTCAGTTGTGGTTTTCACACTACATGACTGGTTGAGCTGTAATGGTGAGTCTTTCAGTTGTTGTGGTTTTCACACTACATGACTGGTTGAGCTGTAATTGTGAGTCTTTCAGTTGTTGTGGTTTTCACACTACATGACTGGTTAAGCTGTAATGGCGAGTCTTTCAGTTGTGGTTTTCACACTACATGACTGGTTAAGCTGTAATGGCGAGTCTTTCAGTTGTTGTGGTTTTCACACTACATGACTGGTTGAGCTGTAATGGCGAGTCTTTCAGTTGTTGTGGTTTTCACACTACAAGACTGGTTGAGCTGTAATGGTGAGTCTTTCAGTTGTTGTGTTTTTCACACTACATGACTGGTTGAGCTGTAATGGTGAGTCTGTCAGTTGTTGTGGTTTTCACACTACATGACTGGTTGAGCTGTAATGGCGAGTCTTTCAGTTGTTGTGGTTTTCACACTACATGACTGGTTAAGCTGTAATGGTGAGTCTTTCAGTTGTTGTGGTTTTCACACTACATGACTGGTTGAGCTGTAATGGCGAGTCTTTCAGTTGTTGTGGTTTTCACACTACATGACTGGTTAAGCTGTAATGGCGAGTCTTTCAGTTGTTGTGGTTTTCACACTACATGACTGGTTGAGCTGTAATGGTGAGTCTTTCAGTTGTTGTGGTTTTCACACTACATGACTGGTTGAGCTGTAATGGTGAGTCTTTCAGTTGTTGTGGTTTTCACACTACATGACTGGTTAAGCTGTAATTGTGAGTCTTTCAGTTGTTGTGGTTTTCACACTACATGACTGGTTAAGCTGTAATGGTGAGTCTTTCAGTTGTTGTGGTTTTCACACTACATGACTGGTTGAGCTGTAATGGCGAGTCTTTCAGTTGTTGTGGTTTTCACACTACATGACTGGTTAAGCTGTAATGGCGAGTCTTTCAGTTGTGGTTTTCACACTACATGACTGGTTGTGCTGTAATGGTGAGTCTTTCAGTTGTTGTGGTTTTCACACTACATGACTGGTTGTGCTGTAATGGTGAGTCTGTAATGGTGAGTCTGTCAGTTGTTGTGGTTTTCACACTACAAGACTGGTTGAGCTGTAATGGTGAGTCTTTCAGTTGTTGTGGTTTTCACACTACATGACTGGTTGAGCTGTAATGGCGAGTCTTTCAGTTGTTGTGGTTTTCACACTACATGACTGGTTGTGCTGTAATGGTGAGTCTTTCAGTTGTTGTGGTTTTTACACTACATGACTGGTTGAGCTGTAATGGTGAGTCTTTCAGTTGTTGTGGTTTTCACGCTACATGACTGGTTGAGCTGTAATGGTGAGTCTTTCAGTTGTTGTGGTTTTTACACTACATGACTGGTTGAGCTGTAATGGTGAGTCTTTCAGTTGTTGTGGTTTTCACGCTACATGACTGGTTGAGCTGTAATGGTGAGTCTTTCAGTTGTTGTGGTTTTCACACTACATGACTGGTTAAGCTGTAATGGCGAGTCTTTCAGTTGTTGTGGTTTTCACACTACATGACTGGTTGAGCTGTAATGGTGAGTCTGTCAGTTGTTGTGGTTTTCACACTACAAGACTGGTTGAGCTGTAATGGTGAGTCTTTCAGTTGTTGTGGTTTTCACACTACATGACTGGTTGAGCTGTAATGGTGAGTCTTTCAGTTGTTGTGGTTTTTACACTACATGACTGGTTGAGCTGTAATGGTGAGTCTTTCAGTTGTTGTGGTTTTCACACTACATGACTGGTTAAGCTGTAATGGCGAGTCTTTCAGTTGTTGTGGTTTTCACACTACATGACTGGTTGAGCTGTAATGGTGAGTCATTCAGTTGTTGTGGTTTTCACACTACATGACTGGTTAAGCTGTAATGGCGAGTCTTTCAGTTGTTGTGGTTTTCACACTACATGACTGGTTGTGCTGTAATGGTGAGTCTGTCAGTTGTTGTGGTTTTTACACTACATGACTGGTTGAGCTGTAATGGCGAGTCTTTCAGTTGTTGTGGTTTTCACGCTACATGACTGGTTGACAGCACAGGGTCACGAATTACACGACTTTCACTCTGGAGAATCGCCGACTTACACGTTTTTGTCATGAGAATACAGGAAACCTAAACGCATGTGTGAGCTAGCGATACCACGTACAACATACACTATTTCCAAAACGGACGTCAACAAACCAGCGATACGAGTTAACACTGCACTGATTTGCAACAAAGAAGTAAAAGGTACAACAATGGATAAAGACACGGGGCCAACAGGGACCGCAGCCGCAGAGAGATGATGCGTGAACGGTGACGCGGTTCTCTCTATGTGATCCTATTGGCTGTAGCTAGATGCTGCTGTTGACTCACGGTCGGCGACTGGTCTAGATATTAAACATGCTAGAC
Source organism: Megaleporinus macrocephalus (assembly GCA_021613375.1). Classification (NCBI taxonomy): domain Eukaryota; kingdom Metazoa; phylum Chordata; class Actinopteri; order Characiformes; family Anostomidae; genus Megaleporinus; species Megaleporinus macrocephalus. The sequence goes on along the minus strand of CM038712.1, from coordinate 6,322,604 downwards.
GTTTGCCGGGCATCTGAGATTAGTTGGCGACAGGTCAGCGAGCGTCTTTTAGCCATTCAGACTACACGACTGAGCGGGCGCCAAGTGATTGCCGATTAATAGACTTAAGTCTGACTCCCTCTCACATCTTAGGACTAGTCACAGACTACGATTTTGCAAAGACTGGGGGTCTTTCAGAGTCACTATTTACGAGACTGCTACTAGATTCCTTTCCATTGGATTCCAATGGATTATTTTCCATTGATATGATTGAATCTAGCATACTCAGCTGAAATGTACAGTTCGCTGGTCGACTGTAAACAATGTAGCCCCGTTAGGTAATGTTTTAGTATAGCATACTCAGCGGGGATTTCGAGGGCTTCAGCGATTTCTGTCAATCTTTTTTCCTTCTCCGCTCTGTTATAAATGTGAAGACACGTCAAAGAGGCACTCTTGCCCACTCCACAGCTTACTCCACAGCTCACTCCAGAGCTCACTCCACAGCTCACTCCAGAGCTCACTCCACAGCTCCACCCGTCTCTAACTTCTTGTTGGAGGAGTTGCACGTGGGGGCGCATTCCTTGCAGCTTCCCGTTTGGTGGTGAAAGAGCTCTCCTATTGGTTGACAATATTCATGTCACTATTTGCGTGAGCCAAGACTTCAGACCTTTGATAGGATCCTGGGATGAGAAAAAGACTGACTTAAACCGGCAGTCTTGACCATGACGCGAGTGCGATTCAACTCTAGCAAGACTCTCAAGATTTTATTCCGACATTGGAAATTTGTCTGCAACAGTAAAATCGCTTGAAAATCGTTTGGTGTAAGGTCAGCATAAGTTAGCGAGTTTATTTAACAGGCTAATATAAGCTGCCCTGGGAATATAGTATCTTAAGACCACCCTGATATTTCAAACACATTTTGCAAAGGTTTGTAGAACTTCTAGAAGCTATCTAAAACAACATTATAAAAAGTTCTAATAGTGCTATGTTTATTTCTAATTTAGAGCAAGGAGAATGGCATCTTGGTCATTCCCACTCCAAGCCTGGAATGCCCGCTATAGCTCTATGTAACTTGGCAGGAGTGGCTCAAGACCTCAGCTAACTATAAGAAGGAGCTAGCTCGGTATTCCCAACATCGACATCCTGACAGAGGCTGAGAAGTGACAGAAGAAATAAAAAGAGAGAAACCAAAAAAAGAGACCGGACAAGAATAAATGTCAGACTCATTGGCGAGAGTCAAACGGAGCAAAAGCATGTTTAAGCACGGTTAGCGGCAAACGAGAAAACCTCCCTGCCAGTTCATCCCCGCCAGTCTTATTTTTAAAAGATTGAGATGGTTGCAACCATATCTGTGTCGTGTAACTTCCTGTTTTAGGCTAACATTTAAAGAAATAAATTCATCTCAGACCAAAAGGTTTGGTCAGTCTTTGTCCATGAAAGTTTGAACCTACTGTAATAAAATCCTGTCATACGTTATGTCTGGTTCACACTACACGATTTTAACCTGGTTTTTCAGGTTTTTTTTTTTTTGACCAAAACCTTTGCTCGGAGGCAAATCGGCGACCACTCTGCGCTCGCTCAGTCGTGTAGTGTGAACTGTTGAAAGACGCTCGCCAACTAATCGCAGACGCCCGGCAAACATCTAGCATGTTTAATATCTAGGCCAGTCGGCGACTGTAAATCAACAGCAGCGTCTAGCTACAGCCAATGGGATCACATAGACAGAGAACCGCGTCACCGTTCACGCAATCTCAGAGCGACACGTTTGTTTTCATTGAAAAATATTTACCTCCAACTTTCTCTGCAGAACAGACAGTCCTGCCCCGTTTGCAAATCAGCGCAGTAACAACTTGTTGGCTTGTTGACTTCCATTTTGGAAATAATGTATGTTCTACTTGGTATCACTAGCTCTCACATGCGTTTAGTTCTTGTGTGTTTTCTCATGACAAAAACGTGTTTTCGGAACCAAAGCCAGATGAGTCGGCGGTTCCTGAGAGTGAACGTTGTGCAGTTTGTGAGCCCGTGTCGCGATCAGTCATGTAGTGTGAAAGCCACAACAACTGAAAGACTCTTACAGCACATTACAGCATTACACATTACAGCGATTACAGCACAACCAGTCGTGTAGTGTGAACGGCACAAAAGCCTGACCACTCAAACAGTCGTGTAGTGTGAACCAGGCATTACTCTTATGAGTCAGCATGGTTCTTTCTCTTCTGAAGTTGTTTGCCAAATCCCAACACCCTGGCAGAAGTCCACTCCCCTTCTCGAGCAAACTCTCGCTCACCTTCAGCTGTCTAGTCCGAGAAGCCACCCTGGCCTGGAGATGCAAATATAGAGGCAGCACCTATGAGACAAACATAAGCTTGATTTCTTATTTAAAAATTCTCATTTTACTTTAAATGATGCTGCAGGTACATTTATTTGCATGTACAGGTGTCTGTCTGTCTGTCTATCAATCACATGAAATGAGTGCAGGTAGAGTCAGTCCTGCTGGCCTATATGGTCATGCAAGTAATTTCTTCCATGTAATACTTCAAAGGTTTGACTTTTGGCAGCTTGATAGATGTGGGGAGTCTGAGGTCTTCTCACAGTTTTCTGGTGCAGTGTTTCCTTCCGTGCATTTGTCATGCATTATTTTAATGAAATATGTATACATTGCTAATAGGAAGCTGTAAGAGAGGGACAGAGAGTAATGCTTATGTTTATGAAATGTCCTATACATGGTCATCACACACAGGGCTGTAATTATCCTACCTGCTTTTGCACGGCAGAGAGTATTTGTCTATAGGAGGTCTGCAGAGGTTGTAACTAGAGATGGAGGGATCGATCAGCTATGTGTTGGTATTGGTCGAATTTTAATCAAAATATGTATCGCTGATCGGCCAATATTTCTCCAATTTAGCCGATCCTGAGAGCCGATAGATGGCCTTAAACAAATGATCCTAAATTCTGTATTTCCAGCTAGTGTTTCATCCAGGAAGAGGAGCCGTCTGTGAAACCCCCTCCGGCCAGCTCCCTGCAATTCCTATCTGAACCACTAGGTGGAAATACATACACTATTTTTTTTACAGACTGACTAAAGCAGCGGTCTCACGAGTTTGCGATAGAAAGCACGTCGTTCATCTGTCAGTTGTTACCGTATGTGATGCAGACTCATCCAAGACGTTCTGTAACATCTGTTAAATCTACGTGTCTCGTGAGGGAACCAAAACAAAGACATTTAACACTACTAATCTGATACAGCACTTACGAGTTCACCACACAGCCAAGTACAATGAGTATCAGCAAACAGCCAAGCTAGCACACACAGCTAGCACAAAACAAACAACCCAGAACACCTACAGACCAGATCTGACCGGTATGAACAGAACAGCAGCAGCAACAGCCAGAGAGCTAAAGAACCACAGCCAGAGTGGTTGAGTTTATAGTTCTAGATAGCACGATTCCACCATGTTTTATGACTTTGCTTCCGCTAATAACCACATGTAGCCCTGCCGTGGCATATAGCCCTGCCCTCGATCGGTATCGCCTATCGGCCCATCGCGCTGAAAAGTGATCGGCGATCAGAATCTGCCTCAAAAACCCTGATAGGTCTATCTCTAGTTGTAACCAGTTAGTTGAGTCTTTTATATTTTTGATAACCAAGTTTTCAACAACGAAGTCAGGCTGATGTTCACACAAGCAGTGCAGATAGAGCAGCATAGATTACAGCCATGATGTCAACAGCTTCTACAACCAGAATCTTTATTTGTAATGAACACAGGGCGTCTTCAGCTGTACACAAATAAATGCTGAGACCATTATTGGATGCTTTAAAGAACTTTCCAGTTAGCTTGGCTGTCATTAGCACGTATGGCTCTTGGCTCAATATTATGATAAATGTTTATCAGGATGAAAGTTGAATGAGACACCTTGTTAAATGTTTCAGTGATATTTAGTACAAGAACAATCATCAACCTTCTGTACAGATCAGCGTGCAGGAGTTCTAGTAATTTATCCCACCCATCGACTTCCACCTACAAAACTGACTCAGTTTTAATGCTGGTAGTATTTTTGACAAGGTGATGCAACCTATCAAAATATCCTACCTGGTCTTTTATGTACAGATATAACGTTACCTATAAATACAAACTGTGGTTGGACCTTTTGACAGCATAGCACCAATCATCAGGACAGGCTTTCCATTCTTATTTGCTTTAAAATCAAAGCTTGTCCATACAACAGTCCTGCTGTTTTCTTTGTCGACTGGAACTGGTCACAGCGAAGACTTGCTGCAGCTGCCAATTAACCCTTTGATCTAAGCAAACCCCTTCTAATGTCCAACATGGGCCAAACCTGACCCATATTCATTTCCTGTGTTATTATATGTACTGCTGAGTGTCTCTTTGGTAAATCTATTAAAATGAGTTTATTTCATTATTTAATGTTCCAAGTGTTCATTAAAAATCTTGCTTTTGATCTTAAGTCAATAGTATTTGCACATATGTTCCTGACTGGAAATGCTTACAAATGCCAACAGTTATCAAACTCCATAGTGAACACACAAACATTAATTTGAACTAGGGCTGGGTATCACCACAGATTTCCCGGATCGATTCGATCCTGATTCACAAGGTCCCAATTTGATTAAATTTGATTTCTAATTCGATTCAATTCATTATCGATTCTTTTAGGGATATTTCAGTTACAATAATATGTTTTGTTTGAATATGAAAAAAAAAATTCAGAGAACTTATGTGGTAAATGTACAAGGAACACTCAACCTACCATTACTAAAAACATTAGTGTTTATATGTTTGTATTCACCGTATTTGGCCACACCCACTTTCAAGCGTATGCTTGTTCCGCCTTTGTGTTAGAACTTCCGATCAGCTAACCAAAATGAATACAGTTACATGGGAGGAGACCAGAGAAGCAATAAGAATTTCGAATGGGACAACACTGTCTCATCCAAGGTTAACAACACAGTGGGTGGGTGATATGAGAAGGTGGTCTGAGGTTACCTACGGCGACGTTTTTAATTATTTTGTACTCTCAGAAGGTGTAGGCGGTTCGGCAATGAAAAACTATACAAGTAGTGAAGCGTATCAGTACCTGCACAGTGGGAATGCTAATTTTAAAGATCGATCTCGGGTTTATACAAATCGATATCGGATTATTCAAATGAAGATCGATTTGAATCGAAACATCGATTTTTTAAACACACCCCTAATTTGAACCATGTTGTGCATCAAATTGTTAATCAAACCAAATGACTAACATGACCTCCTTGCTGGCACTGGGTCCCAGAAGCCTATATGCAAGTGCAAATATTAAAATACTATTGATATTGCAATATGTTAAAAATGTTGAGTATCAATGTTTCTGATTATGTTTTTACAGTGAAAGACTTGTTACTTTTTGTTACTATTTCCAACAGGATGTCCAATGACACCAAAAAAACCCTAAAAAGGCTGATTGCCCAGTAGACAGCTCACATTTTACAAGTTCTTCTCTTTATTTGTTTCATTATTTCAGGCTTTGCTTCTCTGCGGAGCTTCCTGTGATCGCAGTACAGTTAGCTTTGAGCTAAAGTATGACATCATTGTTCTCTCTTGCCATTGAGCCGTCGTGCTTTTAAAGGCCAGCTCAGCAGAACGAGATCATCCTGCAGATGCATTAAAGAGTCCCAGTAATGCAGTACACCTTCTGCAACTGCTAATAGATTTCATCTGGGCTGGAATTCAAATGAAAGACATTAATTTCCTGGTGATGCCCGTGTCCTGAGCTCAGCATGTGCCAGTGTGTTTAGAGAACGAGGGCGGGCGAGGCCGGAGAACAGTTCTCCTCGTTTATCCCTCTTTTATTCAGGTCCCTTTATACTGCGCCAAAAGCCACTCCATCACTGACTTTCACAGCAGGCCAAGAAACAAGCTCTGCTCAGGCAGCACTAGCCTGGGGTCAAGTGCCACAGCACAAAGGTTATCATCAAACACTCCCAGCACTCTGTGTAATAGCTAAGGTGGCAAATATCACGGTGCTTTAGGGTCTAGACCCTGGTTGAAGTTGAAGTTAGTGTTTGTGCTTAGAGCTCTAACCCCTCAAATGGACAAATTGCACTACCCTCTTCTGTAATGTAAGAATGACATCACACTATGTATTGGCTGAATGATGCTCCTTGGAATGCAGTTGCAGGTGTAATAAAGGAGTTTTTTATCACACCTGAAAATGTGTTCTGTCAAACATCGCTCAGAACTCTGAACTACAGCTCCAAGTTCTAAATCTGAAGAAGTGGTGTAGTGTAGTGTAGTGGTCAGTACGGTGGTGTAGTGGTTAGTAAGGTGGTGTAATGGTCAGTACGGTGGTGTAGTGGTTAGTACGGTGGTGTAGTGGTCAGTACGGTGGTGTAGTGGTTAGCACGGTGGTGTAGTGGTCAGTACGGTGGTGTAGTGGTCAGTATGGTGGTGTAGTGGTTAGTATGGTGGTGTAGTGGTCAGTACGGTGGTGTAGTGGTCAGTACGGTGTTGTAGTGGTCAGTATGGTGGTGTAGTGGTTAGCACGGTGGTGTAGTGGTCAGTACGGTGGTGTAGTGGTCAGTATGGTGGTGTAGTGGTTAGTATGGTGGTGTAGTGGTTAGTACGGTGGTGTAGTGGTTAGTATGGTGGTGTAGTGGTTAGCACGGTGGTGTAGTGGTCAGTACTGTGATGTAGTGGTTAGTACGGTGGTGTAGTGGTTAGTACGATGGTGTAGTGGTTAGTATGGTGGTGTAGTGGTCAGTACGGTGGTGTAGTGGTCAGTATGGTGGTGTAGTGGTCAGTATGGTGGTGTAGTGGTTAGTACGGTGGTGTAGTGGTTAGTACGGTGGTGTAGTGGTCAGTATGGTGGTGTAGTGGTCAGTATGGTGGTGTAGTGGTTAGTACGGTGGTGTAGTGGTTAGTACGGTGGTGTAGTGGTCAGTACTGTGATGTAGTGGTTAGTACGGTGGTGTAGTGGTTAGTACGATGGTGTAGTGGTTAGTATGGTGGTGTAGTGGTCAGTACGGTGGTGTAGTGGTCAGTACGGTGGTGTAGTGGTCAGTATGGTGGTGTAGTGGTCAGTATGGTGGTGTAGTGGTTAGTACGGTGGTGTAGTGGTTAGTACGGTGGTGTAGTGGTCAGTATGGTGGTGTAGTGGTCAGTATGGTGGTGTAGTGGTTAGTACGGTGGTGTAGTGGTTAGTACGGTGGTGTAGTGGTCAGTACTGTGATGTAGTGGTTAGTACGGTGGTGTAGTGGTTAGTATGGTGGTGTAGTGGTCAGTACGGTGGTGTAGTGGTCAGTATGGTGGTGTAGTGGTTAGTACGGTGGTGTAGTGGTTAGTACGATGGTGTAGTGGTTTGTATGGTGGTATAGTGGTTAGTATGGTAGTGTAGTGGTTAGTATGGTGGTGTAGTGGTTAGTACGGTGGTGTAGTGGTTAGTACGGTGGTGTAGTGGTTAGTATGGTGGTATAGTGGTTAGTATGGTAGTGTAGTGGTTAGTATGGTGGTGTAGTGGTTAGTATGGTGGTATAGTGGTTAGTATGGTAGTGTAGTGGTTAGTATGGTGGTGTAGTGGTTAGTACGGTGGTGTAGTGGTTAGTACGGTGGTGTAGTGGTTAGTACGGTGGTGTAGTGGTCAGTATGGTGGTGTAGTGGTTAGCACGGTGGTGTAGTAGTTAGCACGGTGGTGTAGTGGTTAGCACTGTTGCCTCACAGCAAGGCGATCCAATCCGATTTGATTCCTGGTCCGGGCCGTTCTAAATTGCCCACAGGTGTGACTGTGTGTGTGAGTGTGTGTTGGCCATGTGATGTACCCTGCCTTCACCTGATGGTGCTGGGATTGGCTCCGGCCCTCCCATGTGATGCCAACTAGTGGAATAAAGCGGAAGATGATGGATGGATGGATGGATGTTAATAAAAATGGGCAAAATTCCTTTACTAGGTTGCTGTTTTGCTTGCCTTCGGACTTTAGCTAGAGCATGACATTCCCTACAACAAAAACATTTTCTGTAGTATTGAGTCCAATACAACCATATGACATAATTCCGGTGGGACAGTGGGTGCCTACTAGTGGACAGTGGCTATGTTTACATTCAGAGATTTTCTCCAATTTGATTGAATTCAAAGGAGGTGTTTATATGCTCACTCTACTCAAGAATCTGATGAAAATCTCTGTTTACATGCAGACTACAAGTAATCGAATCACAAATGACATGCATGCGTACAGTACAACTTGGTATACACGTTACCATGACAATGAGCATCAAGCGAGACCAGCAGAAGTATGTTACAGTCGGTTTTTACGCTCGTATTTTTAATTGCTTTAAAATGATCGCAGACTCAGGAAAACATACTTCACGTGTACTTTTTAAAGAAGACCGAGAGGAAGACGCCATGTCCTGCAACACCGTTTTCAATCCATGTTAGCGAGGAGTTGATCTCCCATGAACTCATCCATTATTTAGTGATAGGGGAAAGTGGACGGATCAGACAGTTCTGCTTTTTAGCTTTGTGATACGCCGGTTTGAGAAACTTCCGTCTGTTTTTAATTTGCTCTATAGTTTGTGTAAACCCACCATTGCTCATTTGCTCATATACTCGTCTGAACAGCTTGTTATTGCCAGCTTTACAGCCGTCCATCCTGCTAGCTAAATTAAAATCTTGATAAAATGAACTTTATCTCTTCAAGACCAGTCTCTACCTCCTTATTTACTGGATTAACCACCTTATTTAATCTGATAGAAATTGTAATCGGTATGACCTCAATCGGACTAGTCTATTCAGATTGACGTGTATACATGGACGTATTCTAATTCGATTAAGCCATTAGTCAAATTATTAACAGATTATCAGGTATCACGTAGCCAGTGTTGAAACACATGCACTGACGTTATGCATTTAGAACACAAAATATGATTAACTATCTTTAGGTGCAGTTACTGTTGGAATAGGTGGTTATCAGATTACAGTTAGATTATTCGTTCTATAATTAACAGGCATCACTCATTTCCTGTAAGCTGCAACAAAGTAGGTTATGCACACAGGCATGTCCCCTCTAGCCTACCTGTCCACACATGAAATGAGAGGATGGAGGGCAGCCAGCACAGGAATGCATTTCTTTCCTTGGAATTCAAGGATCGTTTCACGTTCGTACAGGGTGAAGGAGATCGGATATATCACTGTGCAGTGCAGCCTCTGCTTACCAGGAGACTCCACTTTTACCTCGAAACATCTTGAGGTAAGTTATATTTTCCTCTGGCTAAAGTTGAACGCTTCAGGGTCGAGCAGGTCACTTGCAAATGATGCCACATCACTGCGTTACTGTGGCGTGAACTGCAGATGGAGGGCAGGAAGTGATTTTCTATCACAAGCCCCTAGAATGCCTGACGTTTAAATGTCTCAAAATGTGTTCATTCGGGAAACACAAGGAGCTTTATTCAAGTACCAGAAGTTGTTCTTCATGAGGGAGAAAAATGCAGGAAATTGACTGAAAAATGGCGACAAAAAATTGCTCTGGAGTCTCAGTCTGGGGTCAGGATGAGGCTGATGTCAGCCCCATATTCACCAGCTTCTTGTTTGAAGTGAAGTGCTGGTGATGACTTGCATGTTAGTGGCTCTACAATAAGCCATTTCAAATCAAACCACTCCAAATAACTTTTTACATCTCAGCGGCTTCAGGAGAAGCAGTTCCCCTCAAAAACATTAGCAAAACGCTGTCCCAAGCCATCAGGCAGAGCTCCAGATGAATCCTGAACAGTGAAGAGAGCAGTCGAGTGCTATATGCCTAAATGTGGTCTATTCAGAAATAGCCCTGGCTCGTTTTCAGACATGTCTTCTCTGCGTCTGTCCACTCCACGGCCCCCACGGTCGTTTTGAGGTGGAATCTCTGACATTTCCTGCGAGGTGGGATCCCTGACATTTATAGGCTTTTCCTGATTGTTTCCGCACCAACATCAATCAGCAGCCGAGTGCTCACGCTCTATTACTGCTCACTGAGCTTTTCCCCTGCTATTATTGTAATGGTAGGAAGGAAAGCACTGCCAGAGGACACGAGGAAGTGGAATCGAGGAGGAAAAGAAAACCTTGATTATTCTTGTAGGCATTATTAAAACTCCTAACATTTGCACTGGCTGCCAAAAAATTTGGGTAAACTTAACTTTCCAAATTGTTTTTGAACAAAGCCCAACCTTGGGAACGATGCCAATGGCAAAGCATTAAATCCCTTTGTGCTGCTGCGCTTCCACCTTCCAGTCGTTTAAAACACTTTTAAACCAAGAGAGTTAGTATGTACTTATAATAGCAGTTTTCAAAAGAATACCAAAGTAACTGTAAAAAAATACTTAAAAAATTTAATGAAAGTTAAACATTTTATGTGCTGTGTATCTTTATGCCCATTAAGGGTGTAAGAAAATATTGAAATATCAAATATTGGGATATTATGTTTGGTGATACTGTATCCATTCTCAAATGTGGTGTGTTTTAATAGTAGGATTTGAAAAATCAACATATTACTTGCTTACATGATCGCAGTATATCACGATATATTGAATCGTGACCGCTATATCACAATACGTATTGTATCGCCAGCTCCTTGTCTAATGCCCATGTTTAAAAATACCATAAAATTAATCTGTATTCATTCAGTATTTTAAACTGTTCTTTGATGTTCTACATAGATAATCACGTGAAGAAACATTAAAAAAAAAACCCAGACAGGAAAATAAAATGAACCTCAGTGTAAATTATGAATAATTATGAATAGAGTTCTGCTCTGATTGGCTGGTTTACAGCATGTCGAAAATTAACCCCTGTGTAAATAAGCTCCGCCCTCATACTCTTTAGTTATGTTGAGCTGCTAGTATCTAATGTTACCTATACTAGCTACTCGTGTTCATCTGGACACCAAACACAAAGTAGATGAAAGGTGTCTCTGTGAAACTTTCAGTTGAAGATGATCTGCTTCAACCAGCACACAGTGATCCACTCACACAGCATGGCTGCTACTTACAGTCACTGTTGGGGTTGAGGTGCTAATAAAGGTGGAGCTGCTCGTCTCTTCAGTGTTGAACGCTGAGCTGAAGCTGCTCCGAGTGTTGGAGAAACTGTCCGGAGAGAAACGTGCAGGCAGAGAGATCCTCTTAAAGACGTTGGAGCTGAAGTTTAGCAGCTTGTTTTGTGAATCTTTCAGTTCCACCTTAAATGGTGTCACAGGTTCATTCTGACGTCTGCACAAGCTGCAGTATTTAGGATAGAATGGAAAGTTTAAATAAGAGGCTGCCGAAAAGGAAGCAGCTTCAGCAACGTTTACAGTTGGAACGTTGGCCATGTCGGCTCACAGTTCGGTTCTTTGGGAGGACAGCCTGGAATACTAGATTTCTCCACAGTCCGCCTGTTTCGCTGCTCTTACTTTGCTGTGGTTGTATGTAAGTGTTGGGGGTGTAAATATTAATGAGTCTTTTACAGTGTAGGATTTTGAGCTCGGCCTGGTTTATCGTTCCTCTTTTGTTAAAGCAGGGTTTGTATTTGAAGAACAGTTCACGGTATATAGTTCTATGTACTGAACTTTATTTATTCAACTATGCCAATGTATATATATTCTGTTCTTACATTCTATGGCAACTTTAAAGCGAGACAACTGATTCTTCTATTGTAAATATGTCTAGTCGCATCCTACAGTGGGGTCTCCAAATTGAGACTGACTGGTTTATAGTAATAAAGAAGCCCCATTTTTACCGATGTGTCTTGAAGATGGAAGTAAATTGTGAAAGACCTCGAGGGCTGTTGGATGATTACTTAGGCATGAGCTGAATGTTTAGGGTTAGTGCTATATCATTAATGCTAGCTATTTATCAGCCACCATATTCTAGGCTAGCCATGGTAATCAATAGTACACTGCAGATACAGCAGATGAAAAAAATAATTAAATACACTATTTTAACCCTTTGATCCACAACCTGAGTAAAAAGGTACGCGACAGATATTGTATTGTCTAGATCTTTGCAATAAATTAATTTCATCATTCAACCTTCCAAGAATTCCTCAATTGACCTTTTTTTAATCATCACAAATCCTGATTTCAGTTGTATTATTTACTTTTTAGTAAAAATCAACACACAACATGGCTCAGAATAAACCCTTATGTGTTCACTATGGAATTTGATAGGAACTGTTGACATTTGTGCAACATTTGCAGTCAGGAACATATTTACAAACACTATTTTTATTCATGAAGTAAATAAAAGAAGATTTTTAATGAACACTTGGAACATTAAATAATAAAACAAACTGATTTCAATAGATTTACCAAAGAGATACTCAGCAGTACATACAATAACATAGGAAATGAATACGGGTCCCATGTTGTGCATTAGAAGGGGTTTGCTTAGCTTATGCATCAAAGGGTTAATAATTAGTACTCAGTTGGCCTGGACACCTTTCTGTGCCTTTAAGACCAATTTATGTAAATAAGCTCAATTCTGATTGAGCTTATACCCTCAATTACATCAGTGATGTAATTGAAGGTGTAGCAGTTGACACAGATGGACAGGAGAGCTGGCTGGTGATGGTGGGGAGGAGGTCTGATGGTCAGTCTTCTAACAGCGTTCAGCAGGACGGGAGGGCGGTCATTATCTCAGGAAGAGCAAAGAGAGAAAGTTAGTTGGTCTCAGGAGTTTGACTGTAGAGAGTATAAAAGTAAACAGTGTGGCTAGTGACTCCAGCAGATCTAACTATAACAGCCTAAACTAACAGGAGAGAACCAGAACTTAACATAGACATGAGAGATACTGGGATCCCCCCACTCCACCGTCAACAAGCCTGTGTGATGGTGTGAAGTGGTGGGACAACAGCACCAACATCTCAGTTTATCATAAACCTCTGCGTTTATGAATCCCTGGACCTCCTGTCTTAATCTAAAGAGGAAGATTAATCACCAAAAGCTAAACTAAACAAATCTTTTTTCAGTCTAGACTTCACTTAGGTTGAGACTGAACCCCCCCCACCCCCATGTGAATAGCACTTACATGCACTGGTTTTATTCTGGACGGTAAAAGAATACATATAGTTTTGCGTGATATGATCCTTTAAAAAGTCTATAAAACAGTGCAGCAGATGCATTACAGCGAGAGAGTGGGAGAGAGTGAGAGGGAGAGAGAAAAAGAGGAGCTCCGCTTTGGCAGGGCTGAGGGTGAGCAGGTCTGACGGGCACAGAAAGAACTGGTCGAGAAAGCCTGACCACACTCCGGTGAGCAGCGCTCTCCAGGCAGCGCACCGAGGGGGCTTTATGCTGATATTCACTCAGGCAAAAGGAGAATGTTTTTCTTTCTATCATAATCTCTCTCAGACGTTTGGTAAGAGCTCAGGCTTGAGGGGGTTTGGAGGAGCTGGGTGGGGGGTTAAAATCCTTGGATGGACAGGAGGCATGCCGTAGGACCCTCATCTTCCAAGAGCACACGCCGAACCGCGCCATAATTCCTCCAGCCGAGCTCACCTAATTTATCTGTGAGAGCGAGAGAGCCGTGGCAGGAAAAACTGTCTCTCGGGAGCTGGAATTCAGTGAAGGCCAGTGAGATGGATGGACCCCGGGAGCTCGAGGGCCAGAGCCTTTTGCTTTGAGGTCAGTAATTCATAGCTAAGATTAAAAACGACAGTTCGGCCGAAAATCATATTCACACGTTTCTCCCCCCTCACACCAAACATAGTCAGATAGCCGTGAAATACGACGTACTGTTCTTTAGAAGAATGCACAAACGTACGCACCAAATTTATACTTTAAGATAACACTGTTACCCCCGCAGCGCGCTTAGATAGCCGTGTCTGAAACCTCATAATGTCACGTCTCACGCATGCATCAGGAGATCAGGTAACCCCAGACTCGAGTTCACCTGTTTTGACCATCTCCAGGACTATAGGTGCGTCTAAAACGCCAACTTGTCTAATACTCAGTAGTGAAATCAGTAGACGAGCGCGGCTAGTATGTCTGAATACTTAGTAGTAAATCAGTAGACGAGCGCAGCTAGTATGCCTGAATACTCAGTAGTAAATCAGTAGGCGAGCGTGGCTAGTATGTCTGAATACTTAGTAGTAAATCAGTAGACGAGCGCGGCTAGTATGTCTGAATACTCAGTAGTAAATCAGTAGACGAGCGCGGCTAGTATGTCTGAATACTCAGTAGTAAATCAGTAGGCGAGCGCTGCTAGTATATCTGAATACTCAGTAGTAAATCAGTAGGCGAGCGTGGCTAGTATGTCTGAATATTCAGTAGTAAATCAGTAGGCGAGCGTGGCTAGTATGTCAATACTCAGTAGTAAATCAGTAGGTGAGCGTGGCTAGTATGTCTGAATACTCAGTAGTAAATCAGTAGGTGAGCGTGGCTAGTATGTCTGAATACTCAGTAGTAAATCAGTAGGTGAGCGTGGCTAGTATGTCTGAATACTCAGTAGTAAATCAGTAGGTGAGCGTGGCTAGTATGTCTGAATACTCAGTAGTAAATCAGTAGGTGAGCGTGGCTAGTATGTCTGAATACTCAGTAGTAAATCAGTAGGCGAGCGTGGCTAGTATGTCTGAATACTCAGTAGTAAATCAGTAGGCGATCGTGGCTAGTATGTCTGAATACTCAGTAGTAAATCAGTAGACGAGCGTGGCTAGTATGTCTGAATACTCAGTAGTAAATCAGTAGACGAGCGTGGCTAGTATGTCTGAATACTCAGTAGTAAATCAGTAGGCGAGCGCGGCTAGTATGTCTGAATACTCAGTAGTAAATCAGTAGACGAGCGTGGCTAGTATGTCTGAATACTCAGTAGTAAATCAGTAGGCGAGCGCGGCTAGTATGTCTGAATACTCAGTAGTAAATCAGTAGGCGAGCGTGGCTAGTATGTCTGAATACTCAGTAGTAAATCAGTAGGTGAGCGCGGCTAGTATGTCTGAATACTCATTAAGAAATCAGTAGGTGAGCGTGGCTAGTATGTCTGAATACTCAGTAGTAAATCAGTAGGCGAGCGCAGCTAGTATGTCTGAATACTCAGTAGTAAATCAGTAGGTGAGCGCGGCTAGTATGTCTGAATACTCAGTAGTAAATCAGTAGGTGAGCGTGGCTAGTATGTCTGAATACTCAGTAGTGAAATCAGTAGGCGAGCGCGGCTAGTATATCTGAATACTCAGTAGTAAATCAGTAGGCAAGCGTGGCTAGTATGTCTGAATACTCAGTAGTAAATCAGTAGGGAAAAAAAAACAAACCAAAAGCTCACTTCTCTCATTGGACTAGAGAAAGTGTGAGAGAGGAATACAAGAGTGAGATTCAGTTAACAAGAAGACTTTTTATTTACTTTTTCTCTAAATATGCACTGTATGATGCACTTTCTTAACAAACATTTCTAAAGTAGCCCTTGTTTTAGTTGAAGAAAAAAACATTTATTTTAATTTTATTTTATAATATTTTATAAATAATTAATTCAGTTCAGCATTTAAAACAGTAAATATTATTGAAATATACTGAATAAAAACATTTATTTTTATTTCATTTTATAACATTTTATAAATAATTAATTCAGTTCAGCATTTAAAACAATAAATATTATTGAAATCTACTGAATAAAAAACATTTATTTTAATTTTTTAAATAATATTTTGTAAATAATTCAGTTCAGCATTTAAAACAATAAATATTATTGAAATATACTGAATTGTATTTGTAATGTGTCAGTCTTTTAGTTGCTGATGACAAACTGCTGATTTCAGGCTACTCCACTATACAGGATACAGCATTGAATCATAACACAAGTTAGAAATGACGAGGGTCCGGACTTTGGCCTGAGGAAATTTCCTCTTCACTGGACCTTACTGAATTCTAATTAAATAGTCCTGACATAGAGCATCTGCCTGGTCTGCCGTCTCTTTGTATTTAAAGAACAGTGTTTGAAGTTGAGGGTATGTTCAATTCTATGTACTGAACTCTTCTTATTCAACTACAACAATGTAAATACAGTCTATCATACCTTTAAATTGTTGTAGTAAAAGTGTAATTATTTTCGTTTAAATCGGATGTTTTTTGGCATAATAACATAGTAACAGTGTAATAAACCCACATACTTATTTTTAAACGGCAACTGAATTTTCTTTAGATTTCTTTTGATGTAGTATGTTGACATTATTAAAGTTTTAGAATGTACAGTCCACTTGGGTTATATACGCTATATATATACATATATATTTAGACCCATTCCAGAAAATTAAAATATCATGGTTGATTCATAATTTCATTTCATAGATTATAGATTCAGGGCCCACAATTTAAACATTTTCAAGTATTTATTTGTTTATTTTTTACATAATTTGGGCTTCCAGCTCATAAAACTTATAAAAACAGAAATGTAAAAAATTAGAATACTGTGGAGAAATCAGCCCAAATTTTGCAGGGAATAAATGACACACTAATCATCCACTAAACTCAAAGCTTCTGCACAGATTTTCCCAGGTGTCAATAAATTGCTTTAGTTTGGTTCAGTTGTCTCAGTTCGGTTCAGTATGGGGAAGACTGCAGACATAACAATTAATATATATATATATATATATATATATATATATATATATATTCGGCCCACAACAGCTCCATCCATTTCCATTTTCTAAGCAACATAACAGAGATGTGATTTACATATCGGTCTTTTACAAGGCACAGTAAGATAAACAGCCTGTTTAATAGTCAGGGATAATGAGAGATCATTGGATTTTGGCTGTTTTGTTGCATAAAGCCTCACAGATATGATAAGTAAACTTATAATTGAAGAATATTGAAGAATATTGGCTTTTTTTTTATAACGTCTGTATCATAAACAGTTTTTGGTGTGAAGTGGTTCAATTGCGGAAAGACAGTGGTGGTGATGGTCACCAGAAGTCCTGATGCCTACAATACAGTTTTATTCAACCTCAGTGAACCTACACATCCTCTGAATGTTTTATATAACAGTAGTGAGTCAGTCGTACAACAGCCTTCATAAGTCCTTTCACTATGGATGCATTCAAATTAATTAATAATATAATGTACATTGCAGACCAAAGCTTCATCACAAAACTATCGCAAAACAGTGGCAGACATTCAACTGACTGAAACAAAACATTTCACACCAAACCACTCTGATAATGCAGAAATGATTGATGGATGGATGGAGAAATTCAGGTTCTTCTGTAAGTGATTACTCAAAGCATGAGCCTGCTGTATATATTTGAAATAGTTTTAGTGTGAAAACATTCAAAAGCGGAAACAAATGGCTGGAGGTGAATGTCTGGATGAATAATAGCTATTCTCAAATCCGATCCGACAAAACAAATCAAAGCTGTCGCTGGACCCACAGTGACAAATGAAAAAATCCTCAGCAGCATAATGACTCAGAAAGCATCTGCTTCTGAAAGGTCCTCAAACAAGATCCATTAGTAAAGGAAGCGCAGTACAAGCTGCTTTGTATAATACTCTGCCCCACAGCTGAGTGTTAATGAGCTGTTAGGTTGCTGCCATGAACCACTGAGCTCCAGACATCAACGTGTATAATGTATGTGATATAGAATATTTCCTATGTAGGAATCTGATGTTGCTTAAACTTTCATTCCTAACAACAGGGATGAGGTTAATCAGCTCAGACTGATGAAGGATGTGTTTTTGTCGTGCACCGCTTTTAGTCCCCGGGCTGCAAGTGAATGTGTGAGCTTTGCTGTTGGCAGTGGTGATGTGATATGAAAACTTCTTACAAGGTCAGGTTTTTGGCACTGCTATATTATGATATGATACGCTCATGAAGTGGCTGCAATCAATAATGTTGGGTGACTGGAAGTTCTTGTCGTCAGTGGTGATAGCCTCATGTAGTTGAACTAAGCTTTTTGGCAGAAGAACTGCAGGCTACTATTTCATATTGTGCCTGAGATGAAGTCAAAGTAAAGCATGGTCATTAATAGTTCATTGATTTATTTAAAATTAAACCAGTCTGGCCACGGGTTGAGCCTGCTACTGACCTTCTGGTCCAGTACTGAGTTAACATTAACTAGTTCTTAATATGTGTAGCGATCACCAATAGTGGCGTATCTGTGATACTAAGATCTTGTTGTTCTGTGGTCACTACTGGTTTTTCGCTATGGTGGATACAGATAAACCTTGCAGCCTGGCATGATTAGTCAACTGTTTCATTGAAGAATCTTTTGGTTTAAGGTTGTTTATAGCTTATATAGTTTCTATATAAGATTAATCCTTTCATGCACAAGCTGAGCAAACCCCTTTTAACGCACAGCATGTATTCATTTCCTATGTGTTTGTATGTACTGCTGAGCGTCTCTTTGGTAAATCTATTGAAATCAGTTTATTTCATTACATAAAGTGTTCATTACAAATCTTGTCTTTGACTCTTTTTAAATCATTATTTTAATTCTTATTTATTTACTTCATGAACAAAAACAGTGTTTGTAAATATGTTCCTGACTGCAAATGTTTATAAACGTCAACAGTTCTCATCAAATTCCAAAGTGAACATAAGGGTTAATTTACATTTAAATTTACGGTATTTAGCAGATGCTCTTATCCAGAGGGACATGCTCTTCAGCTCAAACGATGCCATAAACAAGTGCTAGTGCTGATGCTCAGAAAGAAGACAACACAATATAGAAGGTTATACACAGAGCAACACACAGCAAGACAGGAACACCTACAGAGAAGAGAATAAATACAAAACTACATACAGTATCAGTGCAATACTTAGTCAGTGTTTCTAGAAGATCAAGAGTTAAGCACAGCTGCATTAGTGCAATTCTGATTTATTCCAATACTTCAGTAGATCAGTGCTTATAAGTGCTTCACAAAGAGATGGTGGTCTTCAGTCTGCTTTTGAAAACCGTGAGAGAGTCTACTGTTCAGACAGCTAGTGGAAGTTCATTCCACCATCTGGGCTCCAGGACCGAGAAGCGTCTTGTCGCTTGTCTTCCATAACCGTTGAGTGATAGCGGGTCAAGCCGAGCCGTACTTGAATCTCAAAGGGCTCGAGGTGCAGATAGACTTTTGACCATTGCCATAAGGTAAGGAGGAGCTGGTCCGTTCTTGGCTTTGTAGGCAATTCTGACCCATGCAGTGTGTTAGAGAGGCAGTGATACAAAAATGATTTTCATTAACAAAGTAAATAATAAAAGTGAAATCAAGATTTTATGATGATCAAAAACAAATGAACTGAGGAACTGATGGAAGCTTGAATGATGAAATGGGTTTATTGCAAATATAAATTCAAAGGGTTAAAACAACAGTCACGGCCAAAAATCAAATTTAAAATTTTTAAAATGTAAAAATTGTTAGCTACTTCAACCTCATAGTTGCACTTCAAAGCTGAAGAAGCGAGCTTGTCTTGGCTGATGCATTCGGTTTTACTGGGCATTTGTCCTGCTGGACACTGTTAGTGTGGGGAGCCGCATTGGGAGCCACTATGTTGGGAATGTTTTGTACTGGAGAACTGGGAATTTGGGGTTGAGGGCTTGAGTTGTGAGTTGAGGCCTAGGTCCAACATAGAGCTGGCCGTTAGCCTTCCGACCAAATGTGCCATTTTCTGCACCCTGGATGTCCGATGAGCTCGTAGTGCAGGACTGACTAGTGAGTGAGCTACATTCCGTTAAAGGCTTCTTTCCAGTGCACCTTAAGAGGAGAGGGTTTGAAATCTCTGTGGTCCTCGAGGGCCGAGGACTATTGTTGATGGTGGGGGTAGTGTAGTGTAGTCGGGGTGGTGGGTGGTGGTGGGTTGTTCTGCGGGGGACTCCTGGTGTGAGGAGCAGCATTGGAAGGTGTCATGTTGGGACTGTTTTGCGTTTCAACACGAGGAGAAGTGAGAAGTCGGGGTTGAGCACTCAAGTGGTACCGGCTGTGTTCGATTAAAACTAACCCTGGTGGGTTTGCTCTGTTAGTGTGGTTCATTAGAGAGAGAACACTGCCATCCAAGCTCTGGGGTGCACAAAATAAGCGGACCCAGACCCCCTGAACAAGTTGGCCGCCGTTCACTTAAAAACTAACTCTAAACGTCTAAACAGACCAAACATAGACTGAACTGTCGTCTTCTCTCTGCAGCTCAGCTTTGGTTTGTGGAGACTGTGAGCTTCTGATGCTGTTTTGACACATACTCACACTCTGCATAGTGCAACACCAACACAGAGAGTCTCGTAGCTTATTGCTCTTACATCACCAGCAGGGGTCTTTGCTGAGTATGTAAAGATCCGGATTCAGCCTAGTTCATTGTAGACTAGTTCATTATGTTTTATATATATAATATGAGGATCTACACATCAACACAAGTTTGTATGAACTTTCTCGTCGTCTCTTCTAGAGTTCTATTCTGAAATGTTCATCTAATGGAGAACATCTGTGACTTTCATATTTTACAGTGCACAGCACAATTAAAAACGTGTTGCAAACTCATAAACGCAACCCTGTCATCAACATTACTGTCACGTCTTGCTCTGTTTTGTGCCGGTCTGTTTTTCTTTACGTTGTTCTGTCACTGCCATGTGGTTTCTGTTTCTGTTTGCCATGTGCTCCTTGTCTCCGCCCTTGATCTGCTCTGTATTGTCTCCCTGGTGTTTGTTATTAGTTCCTGTATATATCCCTGGTTGTCTGTTTAGTCTGTGCTTGGTGTTTTGTCTTGTAGGACTTGAGTAGAGAACATGATTTAATCCTTTCTGCACCTCTAGGTTGGTGAGACGTTGACAGATTGCTTGGGGGGGAATTCAGTAATCGCTGGACATTGGTGGAGACACGTCACTTCCGTCTATGCTGATTCTACGTGCTTGACGCAACGGACAATTCAGTTGTCAGTCTCAATTATTTGAATGACATTTAATTGTCCACTATAATCTCATGATTGCGACAGGCCTGGCTACGTTAGCCTCATAGTTCTGGTAAAAAGATTAAAGACAAAGAAAATGTTAAGTTTCATTTTAAGAATTTAAGTTAGAGATTTAAAAAAAGTGAAAAATGTAGAGTAATCTGTAAATTATTATTACTAGAGATGGTCCGATCAGCGCTTTTGAGGCCGATTACAATTGCCAATCACCTTTCAGGTCGGCCGATAACCGATACCGATCGAGGGCGGGGCTATATGACACGGCAGGGCTACATGTAGTTTTTAGCACAAGCAAGTCATGAAACATGGTCTAAACTGATTTATTACCATTTTTAACGAGCTCATGTGAAACAACATAACATTTTTAACTAAATTAACAGTAAATAAACAAAGTAAATCAAACAAATATCCCCAATACTGCAATCATTTAGACCCTTAATTTAAAACAAAAAGCTAAATAAATACATGCAGTCAGAACTGCAGTCATTAAACTTAGACTTTTTTTTTTTAAACTAAAATCTGTAATCATTAAATGTAGATTTTGAATTGTTGCTGCTGTTCTGTTCATACCGGTCAGATCTGGTCTGTAGGTGTTCTGGGTTATTAGTTTTGTGTTAGCTGTGCGTGTTAGCTCTACTGTTTGCTGATACTCACTGTATTCAGCTGCGTGTCATATCAGATTATTAAAGTTAAATGTCTTGGTTCCCCCACGAGACACACTGATTTTACAGATTTGACCGAATGTCCTGGATGAGTCTGCGTCCCATACGGTAAACACTGCCAGATGGATGACATGCTTTCTATCAGCACATGTGGTGAACGCCATAAACTGTTCTCGCAAGGCCGCTGCTTTAGTCAGTCTGTGGAAAATGAAAGGGTGTGTGTTTCCACCTAGTGGTTCAGATAGGAACTGCAGGGAGCTGGCCGGAGGGCTCCTCTTCCCGGAGGAAGCACTAGCTGGAAATACAAATTAGGCTCACTTGTTTAACGCCATCGATCGGCTCTCGGGATCGGCTAAACAGGAGAAATATCGGCTGACCACTGATACATAGCCGATCGATCCCTTCATCTCTAATATATGTTATTCTTCCGTTTCCTGCTGTGGATTTGGCGCTCTGCATTGTTTCCCTCAGTAACGCCGGAATTTGTAACACTTGGTGGAGCCGTCGAAAGCTGATAGAGCTCCAAAGAGAATACGTCTTTGTTTTATTTCTTTATTTATTTTCCATTCGTCTTGTCAAAACCACTTGAGCACTGCGTGAGAGCAGAGCCAGAGCAGCCCACAAGTCTCCAAGCCTCGAACAGCACCCTCACAGCATCAAATCTAATCTGATCACATCCCCCACTTGTCTTATTTGCGCCGGGCTGCGTGTCTGTCCAAGCCCATATATGTTCATATCTGTGTGGCTAATTCAAAGGAACGAGGGCTTGATAAAGACAGATGACTGGGTTATTAAAGGACTACATAGATCAGACACCTAAACTCGCCAGAGCCGTGTCGTACGCTCAGCGTTTGGCATAAATAACGTTAGCAGCAGCGTGTGGAAGTCGTTGGGGGCGTATCTGATCATGCTTTGCGTGCGTTTCTGGCTGTTTGGGAGGAGTACGAGCGATCAGACGAGCTCTGGAAATGTGTTTTCATAACAGTGTCTGGAAGTATGCGTGTATAGAGCTGCGCGTGTGATTTAGCGGCGGGCTGATTTGGCTGGAGCGGCGGGAGAGCAGGTGGATTCTCTCTATAGGACTGTGTTTGTGTCCATGTATGTCTTTACTCGAAAAACACACTCTCTTCTCACCTCCCACACACACACACACACTAAACCTTTACATTACTCTACAGTGACATCATCACCGTTCACACCATTTACAAACACTCCTCAGTTACTGAGTTCATTATTTTCTTTTTGAACAAATAAACAAACTACAGAAATGTAAATGATTCTTCGCTCTGCAAGACCAGACCTGCTTGATCCTTCCTCTCACTGATAGTAGTACTGTTATACTACTGGTCCGTGTGACTGTCTAGGCCAGTGTTCCCCAATAGGCAGCCAACTCAAGGCTCAAACTGTTGTCCCGCCATCAAACGCCTATGTTTGCGTATTTCTCTTATGACTAAAATAGGACAGCAGAGCAGTTTAGCCAACGGTTCAAAGAGCTCCCTCTGTAGAACACAGCATATGTAAGTCCAGCTTACACAAAAACACAACCAGCTGATAACAAACATACACAGTTCAGTTCCGTCTGGACCCACGAGTTCTGTTTAACTTTACCAGACTGTGCTAACGCTAAGCCAGCTAGCCTACTGCGCTCTCGAGCTGTAACCGTATGCAGGGTGGCTAACATAAAGCAGCACTTCACAACACGACCCAGCCATTTCAATTAAACTTTCCAGAAAAATCAGAGTCGAACACAAAAGATTGTGAGTTTGATTGCTGCCTACAACCATCCTGTTACTACCATCTCTACGACAACATCTGCACAAGTAACCACAACAACGGC
>CM038712.1:6224275-6291775 GCA_021613375.1 Megaleporinus macrocephalus | reverse complement strand
AGCTCCTACATAGGCAGCATTTTACAACATGTAGACTGTCCCAATTCTTACATACATTAAACATGCTTCTACTGAGGAACCTTATTTACACCTGATTTTAAGGAAGCATTGAACGCTTCCTCAGCTGCTAAGACAATCCCATGATGCAACACAAGCTAATCTACGAGCAGTGAAGTGGTTTTAAAATGTGAGTTATTTTGATTCTCTCTGGAGTTTTAATGTGTTTCTGGTCATATAATCACACAAAACAGTATTTTATTATCAACTCTGTAACGAGTCCTTCACCATTTACACTTTTATACTCCAGACATTAGCATTTATGCTAGCGCAAGTCTTGGGCTATTGTTGTGGATGTTGGCTGGTAACTTAGCAACCAGCTAAACCACCGGTGGCGTGCTGCAGTGGGGGGAACAAGCCGTGACGCAGTCTCTCTCTAACTAGAGGGTCTCAGTAATCTGTTTATGAGGAGAGATGAGGAGAGAACACTGATACTTACACAGCTGCTACCTAGACAGCCTACTTAGACTCTCACTAGGGTTTGAGACAGACCCCTACTGTGTCAGAAAATGTTTTCGACCTTAGATGGGGTTAAAAAATCAGTTTATCGGGGGAAACAGAGTCTGTACTGATAAGGTAGCTGGGAAGCCTGAGTTTAAACTAAGATGTCCTGACACCCAGGGGTCACTAATACTGCTTATCACTGTTAATACTGTTAACTGACCACAACATTTTCCCGTCTATTCATATCGTGTCTACTGGATATTGATCAGTATGGATATCGGTATCGTTAACGATACTCATCCACGTTAACTTCACAGCTCAGAGCTGTTTTCTATGTGAATCAGAATGCAGGAGGAGTCTTCGTGCTGTTTTCTATTCGTGTGAAGGACAGTAGCCCCCCCTGCAGCTACATCAGCATGTACGGCATTTAGCACATGACCTTTTAACCTGGTTCTCTCCACAGACGACCAGAACAGAGCCATTTGCAAATTCATCCCCAGCTGACATCAGCTCTGATCTGAGGCCAGTGTCAGAAGCACAGCGTCAGTGCAGCTCTAAACTCTAAACTCTAAACTCTAAACTCTGTTACTGATAGACTGATTACTGTCATTTTAATAGGCTGTTTATATGGAATTATAGAATTAGCGTAATTAATGCCATAGTGGAGCTACGTTCACAGAATCATGGTAAAAAGCAATACGTGTTTTAATCCCTGCAAAACAAATAATAACACACAACAACAACATTTCATGATATTATCTAGAGATGGACCGATCAGTGTTGATAAGGGCGATTCCAATCGCAGATCACCTTTCAGCGCGATCAGGGGTAGCCGATAACAGTTGAAGGCGGGGCTATACGCCAGGGCAGGGCTACATATTATTAGCACAAGCAAGTCATGAAACATGGTCTAAACTGGTTTATTATCATTTTTAATGAGCTCATATGAAACAGTATAATATTTGTAACTAAATTAGAAGTTGGTCTTTGTGGGAGTAAACCTCTTGATTCAGCTCCAGAAGAGCCACATCTGAAAAGTATCTCTACTAGGAACAGCAGAGCGTAGATCCAGGTGAATATTAAGCAGCAGAATGAACGTCTTCTACAGCCGAGAAGAGCTGCTTATCTAGAACTATAAACTCAATCACTCTGGCTGTGGTTCTTTAGCTCTCTGGCTGTTTCTGCTGCTGTTCTGTTGGTACCGGTCAGATCTGGTCTGTAGGTGTTCTGGGTTGTTTGTTTTGTGTTAGCTGTGTGTGTAGCTCTGCTGTTTACTGATACTCACTGTATTCAGCTGTGTGGTGAGTCTCTGAAGTGTGTATCAGATTAGTATGTTAAATATCTTTGTCTTGGTTCCCGCGAGAGACAGATGTTACAAACTGCCAGACGGTGAATGCTTAAACTGTTCTCGCGAGGCCGCTGCTTTAGTCAGTCTGTGAAAATGAAAGGGTATGTATTTTATGTATTTCCACCTAGTGGTTCAGATAGGAATTGCAGGGAGCTGGCCGGAGGGGGTTTTAAGGAGGGCTCCTCTTACTGGGGAACTTTAAACCTGTCAGTCACATTAACCCCGTAGCTCCTAAACTACAGCAGCAACAGTTACATATCAACCACGTCCTGACCGGTCTCATCTTTCTCTCATTCCTTTTTCTCATCCTTCTTTCTCTCTCATGTCTCTCCTTCTTTCTCCCTCATTTCTCTCCGTCTCTCTCGACTTTCTCTCTCATGTCTCTCCTTCTTTCTCTCTCATGTCTCTCCTTCTTTCTCTCTCATGTCTCTCCTTCTTTCTCTCTCATGTCTCTCTTTCTTTCTCTCTCATGTCTCTCCTTCTTTCTCTCTCATGTCTCTCCTTCTCTCTCTACTTTCTCTCTCATGTCTCTCCTTCTTTCTCTACTTTCTCTCTTGTCTCTCCTTCTTTCTCTCATGTCTCCCCTTCTCTCTCCACTTTCTCTCTCATGTCGCTCCTTCTTTCTCTCATGTCGCTCCTTCTCTCTCTACTCTCTCTCATTTCTCTCCTTCTCTCTCATTTTCCTCCTTCTCTCTCTACTTTCTCTCTCATTTCTCTCCTCTCTCATTCCTTTCTCTCTCATTTCACTCTTCCGTTCTTTCCCCCTTTTCTCTTTATTTTCTCTTTCCTTCTCTCTCCACTGTTCTCTTTCTCTTCTCTCCTCTCTTCTTTTCTTTCTCTTCTCTTGCTGTTTCTTCCCTTCTTTCCCCCTTTCTCTTCATTTTCTAACTTCTCTCTCCACTGTTCTCTTTCTCTTCTCTACGTCTTGTTCCATTTTATCTCTCCTCTATCTTCTCATTTTTTACTTTCTCTCTCTTTCTTTATCTTCATGTCACTTTTATCTCTCTATTTCCTCCACCAACCTCTCTGCCCTCTCTCTCTCTCTCTCTCTCTCTCTCTCTCTCTCTCTCTCTCTCTCTCTCTCTCTCTCTCTCTCTCTCTCCCTGGTCGGTGTGGTTGCGTCCATCAGTGAATGCACACACGGCTCAGTCCCACATTCTCTCCATCTCTGCTCGTCCGTCATCAGAGAGAAAAAAGCTCCCTCTCTCCTCAGAACGGAAGAATGAAAACAATAAAGCCGGAAGAAGAGTCTGTCCTGGAAGTAAGCAGCAGTGTGTGATATCAGCCGGGCCGGTGGAAAGCGTGTGTGCGATGCCCCGCGTAGATACTCGTCCCCTTTGGAGAATTCCTGCAGTAACGAGCTTCCCTCTAATAAAGAGCTGAAGAGGCAGGGGGCTGGCCTGTCCCTTCCTGTTTAAGCCCCCTCCGAACTAACTCTATTTATAGAGGCGCGAGGCGAGCGCAGAGTTTTAGTGTTTAAGAGGTTGATGAGGGGTCATATTCGGCAGCCCCCGCTGAAATGAGCTGTGGTGAAATCCTTCAGAGCGGAGCCGAGCAGCTATATAAGGACAGATTGAACTCTTAAGGAGGAGATTGGAGAGCCCGGCTCTGATCCTGATCTCTGCAGTGACACTGACTAAGAGGGGCCGACGGCCCTTCAGGCTTTTTACAATGAAGCCCTCGCTTTGAACGTCTGTGAGCCACGAGGCTGCCTGACCACCCCGACTCCGACCATGTTTGAATTTTGCTTTGACATCTAGATCAAAAACGGAAAGTGATTTGCTGTCAAAACACCAAGTGTGACCACCTTTGGGGGACGGCTAGGAGGTCCGGGTAATGACAGCAGCAATACACATCAGTTTTATTTCTCCTGTCCGTCTCTCCTTTTCTCTCTGAGGTGCTTCATGAACTGATACAGCCTTGTAGACCTTCTCACCTGTGGTAGTTTTCAGATCTGAAGCAAGAGCGGAGCTTGATGTTCTCCTCTCTCTCTCGAAAATGAAAGCTTTAATGGAGCAGTGTGTAACCTCTAGTGGTGAGGTTGGGTATTGCAACCTACTGAACTAAACACATCACTCCTCACCTCCTTTTGTTTTGCTTCTCCGTGTTTTCTCCATCCTTTGCTTTTCCTTGTGCTTTCTATGTTAAACAATAAGTAAGATCTTAAAATGTGGGTGCTTAAACTTCTGACATCACAAAATGGTTATCCAGAACCGCTGTTCTAGCTATTTATTCTACCCATCGAGCTGTGCCTACCTAGTATGCTCATATCATTAGCACAGTGTTGTAACTCAGTGTTTCACATGTTTTATTGTATTTTTAATGTTAATTCTGTTCAGACTCAGTGTCCTTTGATTTAGACTATAAAACATTCTAATTAGATTTATCGTTAAAGACATTTCACCAGCTTCTTGTTTGAATAGTCCTGTTCCACCTTAAGTGAAGCTGCACAGTCAGCAGTGTAACTCCAGCACCATTTAATGTGGAACGGTAAAGAGCAAATGAATGAGAAGCTGAACTTCAGCCTTGTAGTTTTAATGATGGTAGTATTTTTTGTGATCAATTTTTTAATTGCTTTTTACACATGCATAAAGTTTTCAATACAACACAAAAAAGAAAGAAATAACAAAAAAAACAAATTCAGATATAAAAAATAAAACATCCCAATCACTGTCACACCAAATAAGAAGAAAAGTGTACAAGGTGAGTGTCTGATATTGGCTAATGAGTTAAAAGCAAGTCCTTAAGGGCTGGTCTGATGGTATCTCTATCCACTAGTGTAGCTGTTTTAGATTTATGAATTAGAGATGGAAGGATCAATCAGCTATGTATCGGTATCAGCCGATTTGTAATCAAAATCTGTGATCGGTGATCGGCCGATATTTCTCCAATTTAGCTGATCCCGAGAGCCGATCAATGGCGTTAAAAAAGTGAGCCTGATAGCTGATATAGGGGTCTTGAGTATAACAGTGTCTGATAGCTGATATAGAGGTCTGGAGTATAACAGTGTCTGATAACTGATATAGAGGTCTGGAGTATGACAGTGTGTGATAGCTGATATAGAGGTCTGGAGTATGACAGTGTGTGATAGCTGATATAGGGGTCTTGAGTATAACAGTGTCTGATAGCTGATATAGGGGTCTTGAGTATAACAGTGTGTGATAGCTGATATAGAGGTCTGGAGTATAACAGTGTCTGATAGCTGATATAGGGGTCTGGAGTATAACAGTATCTGATAGCTGATATAGAGGTCTGGAGTATAACAGTGTCTGATAGCTGATATAGAGGTCTGGAGTATAACAGTGTCTGATAACTGATATAGAGGTCTGGAGTATAACAGTGTCTGATAGCTGATATAGGGTTTTGAGTATAAACAGTGTCTGATAACTGATATAGAGGTCTGGAGTATAACAGTGTCTGATAGCTGATATAGGGGTTTTGAGTATAACAGTGTCTGATAACTGATATAGAGGTCTGGAGTATAACAGTGTATGATAGCTGATATAGAGGTCTGGAGTATAACAGTGTCTGATAGCTGATATAGAGGTCTGGAGTATAACAGTGTCTGATAGCTGATATAGAGGTCTGGAGTATAACAGTGTCTGATAGCTGATATAGGGGTTTTGAGTATAACAGTGTGTGATAACTGATATAGGGGTCTTGAGTATAACAGTGTGTGATAGCTGATATAGAGGTCTGGAGTATAACAGTGTCTGATAGCTGATATAGGGGTTTTGAGTATAACAGTGTGTGATAACTGATATAGGGGTCTTGAGTATAACAGTGTCTGATAGCTGATATAGGGGTCTGGAGTATAACAGTGTCTGATAGCTGATATAAGGGTTTTGAGTATAACAGTGTGTGATAGCTGATATAGGGGTCTGGAGTATAACAGTGTCTGATAGCTGATATAGAGGTCTGGAGTATAACAGTGTCTGATAGCTGATATAGGGGTCTGGAGTACAACAGTGTCTGATAGCTGATATAGGGGTCTGGAGTATAACAGTGTCTGATAGCTGATATAGAGATCTGGAGTATAACCGTGTCTGATAGCTGATATAGGGGTTTTGAGTATAACAGTGTGTGATAGCTGATATAGAGGTCTGGAGTATAACAGTGTCTGATAACTGATATAGGGGTCTGGAGTATAACAGTGTCTGATAACTGATATAGGGGTCTGGAGTATAACAGTGTCTGATAGCTGATATAGGGGTCTGGTGTATAACAGTGTCTGATAGCTGATATAGAGGTCTGGAGTATAACAGTGTTGATAGCTGATATAGGGGTTTGAGTATAACAGTGTCTGATAGCTGAAATAGGGTTTTGAGTATAACAGTGTCTGATAGCTGATATAGAGGTCTGGTGTATAACAGTTGTCTGATAGCTGATATAGGGGTTTTGAGTTATAAACAGTGTCTGATAGCTGATATAGGGGTCTGGAGTATAACAGTGTCTGATAGCTGATATAGAGGTCTGGAGTATAACAGTGTCTGATAACTGATATAGGGGTCTGGAGTATAACAGTGACTGATAACTGATATAGGGGTCTGGAGTATAACAGTGTCTGATAACTGATATAGGGGTCTGGAGTATAACAGTGTCTGATAACTGATATAGGGGTCTGGAGTATAACAGTGTCTGATAAATTGATATAGGGGTCTGGAGTATAACAGTGTCTGATAACTTATATAGGGGTCTGGAGTATAACAGTGTCTAATAGCTGATATAGGGGTCTGGAGTATAACAGTGTCTGATAACTGATATAGGGGTCTGGAGTATAACAGTGTCTGATAACTGATATAGGGGTCTGGAGTATAACAGTGTTGATAGTGATATAGAGGTCTGGAGTATAACAGTGTCTGATAAGCTGATATAGGGGTTTTGAGTTTAACAGTGTTGATAGCTGATATAGAGGTCTGGAGTATAACAGTGTCTGATAGCTGATATAGGGGTTTTGAGTATAACAGTGTCTGATAGCTGATATAGAGGTCTGGAGTATAACAGTGTCTGATAGCTGATATAGGGGTTTGAGTATAAAAGTGTCTGATAGCTGATATAGGGGTCTTGAGTATAACAGTGTCTGATAGCTGATATAGGGGTCTGGAGTATAACAGTGTCTGATAGCTGATATAGGGGTCTGGAGTATAACAGTGTCTGATAACTGATATAGGGGTTTTGAGTATAACAGTGTCTGATAGCTGATATAGGGGCCTGGAGTATAACAGTGTCTGATAGCTGATATAGGGGTCTGGAGTATAACAGTGTCTGATAACTGATATAGGGGTTTTGAGTATAACAGTGTCTGATAGCTGATATAGGGGTCTGGAGTATAACAGTGTCTGATAGCTGATATAGAGGTCTGGAGTATAACAGTGTCTGATAGCTGATATAGAGGTCTGGAGTATAACAGTGTCTGATAGCTGATATTGGGGTTTTGAGTATAACAGTGTCTGATAGCTGATATAGGGGTTTTGAGTATAACAGTGTGTGATAGCTGATATAGAGGTCTGGAGTATAACAGTGTCTGATAGCTGATATAGAGGTCTGGAGTATAACAGTGTCTGATAGCTGATATAGAGGTCTGGAGTATAACAGTGTCTGATAGCTGATATAGAGGTCTGGAGTATAACAGTGTCTAATAGCTGATATAGAGGTCTGGAGTATAACAGTGTCTGATAACTGATATAGGGGTTTTGAGTATAACAGTGTCTGATAGTTCATATAGGGGTTTTGAGTATAACAGTGTCTGATAGCTGATATAGGGGTTTTGAGTATAACAGTGTCTGATAGCGGATATAGAGGTCTGGAGTATAACAGTGTCTGATAGCTGATATAGGGGTTTTGAGTATAACAGTGTCTGATAGCTGATATAGGGGTTTTGAGTATAACAGTGTCTGATAGCTGATATAGAGGTCTGGAGTATAACAGTGTCTGATAGCTGATATAGAGGTCTGGAGTATAACAGTGTCTAATAGCTGATATAGAGGTCTGGGAGTATAACAGTGTCTGATAGCTGATATAGAGGTCTGGAGTATAACAGTGTCTGATAGCTGATAAGGGGTTTTGAGTATAACAGTGTCTGATAGCTGATATAGAGGTCTGGTGTATAACAGTGTCTGATAGCTGATATAGAGGTCTGGAGTATAACAGTGTCTGATAGCTGATATAGAGGTCTGGAGTATAACAGTGTCTGATAGCTGATATAGAGGTCTGGAGTATAACAGTGTCTGATAGCTGATATAGGGGTTTTGAGTATAACAGTGTCTGATAGCTGATATAGGGGTCTGGAGTATAACAGTGTCTGATAACTGATATAGAGGGTCTGGAGTTATAACAGTGTCTGATAACTGATATAGAGGTCTGGAGTATAAACAGTGTCTGATAGCTGATATAGGGGTTTTTGAGTATAACAGTGTCTGATAGCTGATATAGGGGTCTGGTGTATAACTGTGTCTGATAACTGATATAGATGTCTGGAGTATAACAGTGTCTGATAGCTGATATAGAGGTCTGGAGTATAACAGTGTCTGATAGCTGATATAGATGTCTGGAGTATAACAGTGTCTGATAGCTGATATAGAGGTCTGGAGTATAACAGTGTCTGATAGTTGATATAGAGGTCTGGAGTATGACAGTGTCTGATAACTGATATAGAGGTCTGGAGTATGACAGTGTCTGATAGCTGATATAGGGTCTGGAGTATAACAGTGTCTGATAGCTGATATAGAGGTCTGGAGTATAACAGTGTCTGATAGCTGATATAGAGGTCTGGAGTATAACAGTGTCTGATAGCTGATATAGAGGTCTGGAGTATAACAGTGTCTGATAGCTGATATAGAGGTCTGGAGTATAACAGTGTCTGATAGCTGATATAGAGGTCTGGAGTATAACAGTGTCTGATAGCTGATATAGAGGTCTGGAGTATAACAGTGTCTGATAGCTGATATAGGGGTCTGGAGTATAACAGTGTCTGATAGCTGATATAGGGGTCTGGAGTATAACAGTGTCTGATAGCTGATATAGAGGTCTGGAGTATAACAGTGTCTGATAGCTGATATAGAGGTCTGGAGTATGACAGTGTCTGATAGCTGATATAGGGGTTTTGAGTATAACATTGTCTGATAGCTGATATAGAGATCTGGAGTATAACAGTGTCTGATAGCTGATATAGAGGTCTGGAGTATAACAGTGTCTGATAGCTGATATAGAGGTCTGGAGTATAACAGTGTCTGATAGCTGATATAGAGGTCTGGAGTATAACAGTGTCTGATAGCTGATATAGGGGTCTGGAGTATAACAGTGTCTGATAGCTGATATAGAGGTCTGGAGTATAACAGTGTCTGATAGCTGATATAGAGGTCTGGAGTATAACAGTGTCTGATAGCTGATATAGAGGTCTGGAGTATAACAGTGTCTGATAGCTGATATAGAGGTCTGGAGTATAACAGTGTCTGATAGCTGATATAGGGGTCTGGAGTATAACAGTGTCTGATAGCTGATATAGAGGTCTGGAGTATGACAGTGTCTGATAACTGATATAGAGGTCCGGAGAAAAACCATGTCTGATAGTTATACTCCAGACCCTTATATCAGTTATCAGACACTGTTAGACCTCTATCTATCTAATGCTACTACTACTAATATTGTTATTGTTGTTTTGATTGTTGTCTCTCGACTCGTAAGAAATAGAAACGGCTCGTATGTCATCGCTGTTTTGTTTTTTGGAGCGCTCGCCGGACTGAGCGAGCGGTCAGAGTGCGTGGCCGGCCATCTGACACCAGCTTTGCTCTGGGACAGGAGCGGCAGACGCAGGACGCCACCAGTTGGAATGGAACCCACACCTTTTTGGTTGGGGGCCAGATTCTCAGCCTGCCAGTTTGCGGAGTCCAGGTGGCGCGTGGGCAGCTTCCAGCAGCGCGCCGTGATGTGTCCAGCTCCTTTCAGTCACAACAACACTCACTCAACAGGAACAGAGCTGGACAGAGTGCCCGTCTAGAGCCGGTCTAGTCTCGTCCACGCTCATTCCCTCAATAACACGCCAACCGACGGAGAGCAGAGGGAGCGCAGAGGAGTGTGTAGAGAAGCAGCGCGAGTGAACGAGTGGTCATCTCTGTATGCACACTATAACCGGTCACTCTGTTCAGATGTGGACGTTTAGCTGTTTGATCTTTGATTAGAACACAGACTCGTACCTCCTACCATTAAAGGAAGTGAGAGCCTGTAGCATGTTTAAGTGCTGGACCTGTGTTAGAAATTCAGCCTTCAGGAATCAGGAGTCAGGAGACCTTCAGTGTTGACTTTGAGTTTATTGACACACACAGGAAATGTATGTACAGCTCAGTCGATCACAGCCAGTCTGTTAGCGTTCGGGGAGCAGTCTTAATCACGTGCATGCAGAACCACACACGGGCACAGCTTGCTTAGGTCATCACTCGGTTGCCGGTGCAGTCTAGTCCAGCTCTGACTCAGTCTAACTCACTAACTTGGTTTAAGTAGAAGTCAGAAAATGTTCAAATGGCAACATTAGGGGGTAGGTATGTTGCCACCTTGGGGGTGATTGGTATCACCTTAATGGCAGGAGACAAAGTCATTTCCATAGAAACAAAGTGGGGGGGTGTGATCAACTCTTTGCAGACAGGGGGTGGTCATCAGAGTCCATTTGTCTCCACAAGTAAAGTACATGTGATGAGAATTGTTTCTCTCACCTGGTAGTTTATTCTAATTTATTCAGATGTTTGTCCACGAAGTACTGAGCCGAGGGCCTGAAAACAGTCGTTAGTTTGAAATATTGAATGTATGTTTAGCTTCTTGTATTAAATTGTGAATGAAATGAACTTTATCACGATATTAAACGTTTATCTGTTTATGTTCTGAACTCACAGTCCGTGTCCTGTAGAGACTGAAGTACGTGTGTGTTTGTGTTTACAGGTTCTGTGTGTAGGACAGTATGCTCCTCTCTTCATCCCCATCTCTGTGGCTGGAGGCTCACCTGAACTCAGCGGTCAGAAGGTGACCACCTCACTGCTCGAGCCCAGACGCTGCACGGTCAGTAACTGGTTTATCATATTCACTCGTATTCACCATGCTAGACAGCATTCACTCTGAACTCATGCAGGACGAGGCAAGCTCTCTACCTGTACGCACTCTAACTCACTCTTTACCTTTACTATACTCACTCTTTACATTTACCTTACTCACTCTTTAATTTACCTTACTCACTCTTTACATTTACCATACTCACTGTCTGTCTTTACTATACTCACTGTTTACCTTAACCATACTCACTCTCTGCCTTTACTATAGTCATTCTTTATATTTACCATACTCACTCTCTGCCTTTACTATAGTCATTCTTTATATTTACCATACTCACTCTCTGCCTTTACTATAGTCATTCTTTATATTACCATACTCACTCTCTGCCTTTACTATAGTCATTCTTTATATTACCATACTCACTCTCTGCCTTTACTATAGTCATTCTTTATATTACCATACTCACTCTCTGCCTTTACTATAGTCACTCTTTATATTTACCATACTCACTCTCTGCCTTTACTATAGTCATTCTTTATATTTACCATACTCACTCTCTGCCTTTACTATAGTCATTCTTTATATTTACCATACTCACTCTCTGCCTTTACTATAGTCATTCTTTATATTTACCATACTCACTCTCTGCCTTTACTATAGTCATTCTTTATATTACCATACTCACTCTCTGCCTTTACTATAGTCA
Organism: Megaleporinus macrocephalus; assembly: GCA_021613375.1. Taxonomy (NCBI): domain Eukaryota; kingdom Metazoa; phylum Chordata; class Actinopteri; order Characiformes; family Anostomidae; genus Megaleporinus; species Megaleporinus macrocephalus. Next base: position 6,280,184 of record CM038712.1, on the reverse strand, counting down.
TTCTTTATATTTACCATACTCACTCTCTGCCTTTACTATAGTCATTCTTTATATTTACCATACTCACTCTATGCCTTTACTATAGTCACTCTTTACCTTTACTATACTTACTGTTTACATTTACTGTACTCACTCTTTACATTTACCATATCAACTATCTGCCTTTACCATTCTCACTCTTTACCTTTACTATACTCACTGTTTACATTTACCATACACACTCTATGCCTTTACTATACTCACTCTTTATCTTTACTATACTCACTGTTTACATTTACTGTACTCACTCTTTGCCTTTACTATACTTACTCTTTGCCTTTACTATACTCACTCTTAACCTTTACCATACTCACTGTTTACCTTTACCATACTCACTCTCTGCCTTTACTGTAGTCATTCTCTACCTTTACCATACTCACTCTCTACCTTTGCCATACTCACTGTTTACCTTTACCGTACTCACTCTTTACCTTTACTATACTCACTGTTTACCTTTACCATACTCACTCTTTATCTTTACCATACTCACTCTTTACCTTTACCATACTCGCTCTCTGCCTTTACTATAGTCTCTCTTTACCTTTACCATACTCACTCTCTGCCTTTACTATAGTCAGTTTTTACATTTACTATACTCACTCTTTGCATTTACCATATCAACTATCTGCCTTTACCATTCTCACTCTTTACCTTTACTATACTCACTGTCGGTCATTACCACACACACTCTCTGCCTTTACTATACTCACTCTTTACATTTACTATACTCACTCTTTACATTTACCATATCAACTATCTGCCTTTACCATTCTCACTCTTTTCCTTTACTATACTCTCTGTCGGTCATTACCACACACTTTCTACCTTTACCATACACTTTCTGCCTTTACCATACTTACTCTTTACCTTTACTATACTCACTCTTTACATTTACCTTATCCACTGTCTGCCTTTACCATTCTCACTCTCTACTTTTATCATACTCACTGTGTACCATTACCATACATATCACCTTTACAGTACTCTCGTTTAACTTTTACCATAGATATGCTCTACCTTTACCATACTTACTCTCCATCTTTACCACACTCACTCCTTACCTTGACCATAATCACTCTCCATTTTTGCCACAATTACTCTTTACTTTTACTATTAGCACTCTGTAGGTTTACCCTTCTCACTCTCCACTTTTACCATACGCTCTACCCTTACTATACTTAGTCTCTACTTTTACCATACTCACGCTACACCTTACCATAGTCACTCGCCACATTCACTCTGTATCTTTACCACACTCACACTCTACTGTTACCATACTCACTCTGTACCTTTACTATACTCTCTACTTTAACTACACTCACTGTCTACATTTACTATACTCTACTTTTCCCATACCTGCAGTCTACCTTTACTCTTTAAGACACAGATCTCTAAACACTGTGAATGGTTTTTGAAGCACTACGTTTGAGTTCTACGGGTGTAGGTTCTGTGTGGGTCTGGTGTTGAAAGTATATTAGTGGAGCGGGATCAGTGGCATGTATATTTTTTTCAGTACTTCACTGACAACAAAGTTTTTGGTTTAAAATTGTTGCCAATACATTCTTCTACACATTAACTGAGATCTTGTATTTAGTTTAAGAGGTGATTAATAATTCACTCTTTTCATTAATTTCTTGGAACAAGTTTTGAGAATTCTAAAAGTGCTATGGGCTGTTATAAAAGTTTTAGAGGTATACTGGGCATAGTTGCTAGAAGGTGAAGGACAATTAAGGGAAACTGTATTTTGGCCTGAAAATATAATGGGATTTGTTGCTTTGCATGAACCGTTCTTGCCGTTGAGGACGTCGGAGTTTGTGGAACTTTTTTTTTTGTTTTAATCTGCCGTCAACATTTTTCAGTTTTTGTTTCAAACTTTTGGCCCATTGTGCCCTGAGGTTTTATTTTATGTACATTCTAGCGTTTGACATGAAGTGTTTGTGTTGTTCTGCATCATCTGAGGACTGGGCTGTGGACCAAAACAACCGCACCGAGACCCTCGAGAGGAGGTGGTCTCGGTCCGGTTCCAAACAAACTCCGAAGCGGTTCATTTGTGGTGAGAACCTGATCCCACCTCGATCTGACCCGAGTATTAGGAGTACTCCACAAGTTTGATCTAAACATCTCCTGCAGCCAGGTGTGCTTTGCATTATGGGATGCGTCAGATGGTGTAAACAGAGAACTGGAGAACTGTAGCAGTTAACAGGGCGAGGACAATGAAGCGAGGTCTCTCTTGGACTAGGCAGTGAGGGGACGTTTGTGTACTTGATGTTTGGAGTGAGCTGGGTGGTCTGCAGGTGGACTGTAGTTTGGTATATTATCAGATTATTATTACAGCTATGAACAGATGCTGTCTCTGCTGCTGCTCTGTTATACGCTCTACAAGAAATGTGTAATAGTTTGGAAAACCGGATCTTCTCCCTGTGTTTACTTTCTTGCTCACATGCCAGAGATCTCTGACCAATCAAAGGAGAGAACATGCTCATGTGGTTTGTTGGGGCGCATTTTGATGCGTTTGGGTTTTTGCCTGTGTGAAAACAAACTTAACCGAGGTTCAAGTAAACAAACTCATTAACTTCCGTTGTTACAAGCTTGATATCATAACAATAGCAGAACCCTTTATGGTGCTACATAGAACCATTTTCCATTGTAACAGTCAGACACATTCTCCATCAATCACCATGCAAATCTTAATTTAAGCATCCAGATGATTAAGATGGTTATATAAGGACTTGTGGTTCTAAACAAAACCATTGTCTTTCCTAGAGAACTATCAAAGAACCAGCTTGTTTAAGTGCTGTTATATATAAAAATAAAAGTGTTTTTTGTTTTTACCTGTAAAGTTATTTGAGATGCTGAGGGAGATAAAGAAGCAAGTCCTTGGTTTTATTGAAATCCACACTAATGCTCAAAACAGAAAGAAAACAAGAAGCCTACCACTGCAGAAGGAGGAACTTCAACTGACCCGCAAAACAACCGCACAAACATTTGTGGGGAGCATCTGTGGCTGAGACTACTGTTCACTTGATTCATATCAGACCAGTACAAAACCATACATGCTCTGAGTGTATATATGTGGAAGTCTGGATAGCCAATCAGAATTCATCCTGCAGAATCCTCACAGTGTGGCCAGATTTACACACTAAAGACATCAGACTTTCTGTCTACGTGTGGGCGGAGCTTCAGTAGACTATTTCTGGATTTGATATTGTGGCATTGCGAGTGACACGGAGGATCCAAACTGAGATACATCTTTAAAAATCTGATTGGAATCTCATTTCAAACCACCTCCAAATGCAGTCTAGACCATCATTTAGTGGCCCAGACCATCAGAAATCAATCTGAACACAATCCGCCCAAATCAGGTTTGGGCTGGCCGTTTGAATAAGACCTCAGTACACAGGGGCTGGGGCTAATGTTTGGGCAGGGCCCAACGATTAATTTCTTTATCGATTAATCTAACGACAAATTTTTAGATTACTCTAATGTGAGTGTGTTAGAAATAAAATTTTGTATAATATTTATATATATTATTATTAAAATATTATTAAAATATTATATATTTTGGCGTTTGAGAAGCAGCTACGTGTGTTTTAAAGCGCCCGCGGTATCTAGAACAGTCTTAGGTTCTACACTGGATGATTAAGAAACGGTTAACAATGCAACTTTTTAAGTGACACTACTAAAAGAAACATGATACACGTGTTAATAATCTTAAAATAATCTACTAAGATAAGATAAACAGGTAAACAGGTGCTGTCCTGCTGCTGTGTTGATGAAGCTCTACGGGATGTTTGATCTTCAAGGTCTCGTGTAGAGCAGTTGTACTGTTGTGATCATCTCCACTGTGCAGAGCTGACAGAGCACCACACTGTTGTGTTTCTGTGTGAAACTCCCACAACTTTAGATGTACGTGAGTGATTGTTTGTAGCTGCAGCTTGTGCTCCAGATAAATCCACCGCGCCCATCTTTGCGATGCATTGCCGTAATTTCGTAATCGAAGCCCTAGTCTAGACACACAAGAGAAGATAAGCAGAAGGTGGTAAACAGACAAGACAAGGACGGGGCAGGACAGGATGTTAGCTCGTTCTGAAGAGATGCTTGTGTGTTTTTCTTCTGGACAGTGATGACGTTGACCTTGGTGAATGGTTTCAGTTTCAGTTAACAGTATAATATAAATAGATGCTGTGTGGATGTGATGGCCACATTCGCTGATGGGCTGGAAAGGACTTTCTGTGTGGCGTGGTCTTGGTGATCGTTCAGCACAGTGTGGGGCATCTTTAGCTCGTAAGTGAGGCGCTGTCTCACACCGAGAGTGAAACGCTTTAGCCGCCCCACGGGATCAGCCAGAACATCCATCAAATACGACCTACTGCCAGCGTTACTGAGGGGGTCTTTGACTTTACACTGCAGCGTAATGGATGTGTCTGTAAGCGGGTGTGAGGAGCCAACAGGATGAAGAAAAAACTGTTCTTGAGAGGTGGAACAGAGGGATGTGTGGGTAGAACATACAGATCTCCTTCATAGCTTAGAATTTAAAAAGTAAACAGTCTTTTGCTTGGGCCATAACCCCAAACCCAGTGATGTTGAGGTCTGGACTCTGTGGTGGTCAGTCCATTGTTCTGAGAACACCAGCACCTTTTTTGTTTGGAGGGTGTCTGTATCTCCTTTACTGAGTGAGAAGCTTCTTGAACAGCTACCCAACCTTCCAGACCCCCTAGAGTTAAGGTGTCTTCTCACAGTGGAAGGATTTCGGTTTATCTAATGAGGACAGTTCTGGTGGTCTACCAACTCTTCCAGGTTTCCGTCAGGAGTCCCACCTTTGGGTCATCCTTGAAGATGTAACCCAAGCCACTGCAATCGTGAGAGGCTCCTCGCTCTTGTGCAGCGTTTACCCTTTCTGAGACATCAGAACAAGTGCAGAGCTCATTTAGAACAATGCTTTCCCCCCTACTGTCTGATTCGGAAGGGGGACCGCTTGTTTGCCTCCTCTAGTTATTGGCTAAACTTGTTTTGCTGAGCCCCTGCTCTTGTTTACAGGTTGCTGATTTAAAGGAATTGGAATTTTATGAATTTAAATGACCGCCGCCGCGCCCCGCATCCATTCCCCAGGCAGGGCCGCTCTGTCGGAGAGCGTTTCTGTGGATTTCACTCACGCGCAAATTAAATATGCTGTGGAATATGAAAACGCATTGATCGGACACTCAGACAGTCTAAAAGGTCTGTGAAATTTTATGGTCTTTCCCTCCATCTGTCTCGCTCTCTCTGCTCTGCCTTGGCTCTTTCTTATTCTTTTGGTTTCTCTCGTTTATTAGAGCAATTGTTCAGCCAGAAATCTAATTTTCCTTCTTTACCCCGAATGCATTTGGACAGACAAGACGTGTTCGGTGTCTAAACCTGGCTTCTTGTGTTGTGTGCTGGAGATGTGAGGCTAGCAACTACTGAACTATTACACCCCACCAATTAGCACTGTGTTAACTGCATGTCTAAATTCAATCAATATATCAATCAATCAATCAATCAATGAAACTTTATTTTCACTCAGTAATACATTGAGGGTAACCCTCATTTACAATGCAACCAAGCATTCACAACTTAAAGTGACTGAAAATAAATTAAAATTAGAATCAAGTATTTAATCAAGGAGGCTAAAATAAGAAACTTCATGAGTAAAATAGTAAATTTTAAAAATTTTATCATTAAATGATAAATGATTAAATGATAAAAATATTAGAAAAAGAGGAAAACAATATGAGTTAACTAAGAAAAATATAAAACAAAAAAATACATAAAACAATAAAATAAGGAGAAAATAATTAGAATAGAATATAAACACAATTAAGTAATAGAAGATTAAAAAACAAAGTAAACTAAATACAAACAAATTAAATATAAAATTATATATTATGAAGAAAGTAAATGATGAAAGTAAAACAAAATGTAAAGCCGAAATTGGAAAGATAAAAGGAAAGAAAACTAAAATAAAAAAGGTGGGAAAAATAGGGGGAAAAAAGGAAATAAAATAAATACAAATGTGAAATGAAAAATAAAACAAAATGGCTAAAGATAAAACAGAAAAATTAGACCAATAAAAAGAGAAAATAAATAAACAGGTACGGATGGTCTTAAGGTGCTTAAAAACTAAACGTTTAAAATGATTCAGTGACACCAGCGAGCTGAGTTTTAGAGTTTCTTGCAGTGAATTCCAGCTCACTGGTGCACTGTAGCTAAAATCTGATTTTCCCAGCTCAGTAAAAACTCTAGGAACCTGACAGGTAATCCAATCAGCAGAGCGAGTCTGATAATTAAATAATACAAATATTAGAAAAACAGGCAAACAATATAAGAGTTAATTAAGAAATAAATAATTCAAAATAAAAGGAAAAGTGGACAAGCTAAAAATATAAAACAGTAAAATAAAGAAATAATCAGAGAATAGAATAGAAACACAATTAAGTAATAGAAGATTAAAAAATAAAATAAACTAAATACAAATAAATTAAATATAAATTATATATTATGAAGAAAGTAAATGATGAAAATAAACCAAAATGTAAAACCAAGATTGGATGGATAAAAGGACAGAAAAAATAAAATAAAAAAGGTAAAAGGGCAAAAATAGAACAGAAAATAAAATAAATAAAAAAGTGAAATAAAAATAAATAAACAAACAAATAAATAAATAAATAAAGATAAAACAAAAAAAATTAGACCAATAAAAAGAAAAAATAAATAAAATAAATAAACAGGTACAGATTCTCTGAAGGTGGTTAGAAAATAAAAGTTTAAAATGATTTAGTGATACCAGCGAGTTGAGTTTTAGAGTTTCTTGCAGTGAATTCCAGCGCACTGGTGCACTGTCAGATTTAATAAAATTTTATCTAAAATCAGATTTTCCCAGCTCAGTAGAAACTCTAGGAACCTGACAGGTAATCCAATCAGCAGAGAGAGTCTGATAATTACAGCTGTTTAAAGAAATTAAGGAAGAGATATTAGATGGCATATGGCCGGAGAGCGAGTTATAAATGAATATAAGCGTGATAAGTGTGATTCCCGTCGAGCTACTAGTAAGGGCCAGCCTACCTTCTGGTACAGTCTGTAGTGGTGAGTACTGTAAGGGTCACCAGTAATGAACCTTAGAGCAGAACGATAGACTGAATCCAGGGGTTTCAGGGCACTGGCGGACGCCTGTCTATAAATTACATCAGTGTAGTCCAGTACTGAGAGTAATGTTGCCTCTACCACTCTTTTTCTGCCAAACATAGGCAGACAGGATTTATTACTATACAGCCTCTGTCTGCACTTAATGACTAAATTATTAATATGAGTTTTAAATGAGAGGTTTTCTGATGCCAGATGCCAAGATACTTATACTCTGTGACACGATCAGTGTTGAATCCTGTCAAGGTACTAATAGTCAAATGTATTAAGATTAATATTTGGAAATATCTGGAAAACACAAATGATCACACATTTGCCAGTTTAAAGGCTAAGAACCCCCTTCTGATGATGTATCTTGAAGGTGGGGTGAGATAAAAAAAAACACAACAGCTTAGCGTTGGACATATGAGACTCGGTTGTTCTAATGACTGCAAGGAAGCTAGATAACACATTGGTGTGTATTAGCCTCAGTGGCTGTGCTAGCAGTCAGGATTAGTTGGCACTACAGTGAAGGGACATTGGACCACAGGTCCACTATTACCTGCCTGGATGGGGGCTCTGCAAACGTCTCGGATTTAAACTAATTTTGGTGTCTGAATTTACTCACTCAATAGACATCAATGAATAACGACTTCTACTAGGGCTGGGCAATATATCGATATATCGTTTTTAAAAAATATTGCTATATTTTTACATACGACATAAGATGAGACAATATTGTTTATATCGATATAGTCTGTGTTACACGTGTACATATGTAGACCCACCAGTTTGCCTTTCTCTTCACACTGTCCCACCTCTCTCCCTCACAAAACTCCCCCCTTCCCACTAGGGGTGGGCGATATGGCCCTACAATAATATCACAATATTTCATGGTATTTTGCGATAACGATACTCTTGGCAATATAACAAAACATTGAATTTAAAAAAATATTTCAAGAATACACTACTGCAACAAAAGAAAATTAAATGTTATTATTGCATACGATATGATATGGCACAGCCCTAACTGAGATATTAAAAAATACAAGAATTTTCATCAGATTGTAACAGAAGTCAATGATCCAGAATATCACAATACTAAATAATGCACTCCAAATATCTCCATATATCCGGGACTGAAGTAAAATGAATGATACTGGACAGATCAAATCTGTCTCTAGTAGATATATAATGGGAAATGAGAAAAGTGTGAATGTTTCTTTTTCTAAAAACAGTAAAAAGTAGTACCTGATGTGATAATTAGGGATGGGTGATATGGCACAATATTTCAGGGTTTAATATTGTTCACCATATTCAAAAATGTTGGAAATATTATTGTGTACGATACGATATGGCACACTCCTAATCCCAACCGCTTCACCCGTCAATGCAGCTAGTTAGCTAGGTAACGACATGAATGACAAGTTCAGTCAGTGTATGAATATATACCTGTAACGCTGTTAGGTATCGCTCATGTTCTGTAAGTATGACATTATCAGTTACTTGTGTATGGATTTCACGGAGAAGCGACTTCTTTCACTGTAGCTGTCGGCTGAGGATGTCGGCTGAGGGAAAGGATGAACGCCACAGTGCAGTAACTAATTTCATTCTTAAAGGATTGTATAGTTTTATAGTTTAAGCATAGGTAATGCTAATGTTTGTTCTTAATAAAGCAGCACGAAGATGCTCATTGTTTGAACAAGATCCAAATAAAAAAGATAAAAAATAAAAAGATTATGTTACTATGAGACTGGCTCATGTTTTCTGTTAAATACATACATTTTTGGATTTTCTGTTACAATTCTGAAAAAAGGTATTGTATTAGTATTAAAAAATTTAAACGATACCCAGCCCTAGTCAAAAGTGCCTGTGTGACATTTGGGACGTGTAGCTTTGACACAGAAGTGCCTTTTTGTTATCGCCTTATGGGAATAAAAAAATATGGAGATATATATCGTATATCGCAGTTAGGGCTGTGTATCGCCACTGATTTCACGGATCGATTCGATTCCGATTCACAAAGTCCCAATTCAATTCGATTTCTGATTCAATTCAATTCAATATTGATTAATTTAGAGATATTTCAGTTACCATAATATGTTTTGTTTGAAATGTAAAGAGATTTTCAGAAAATTAATGTGGTAAATGTACAAGGAACACTCAACCTACCATTACTAAAAACACTAGTGTTTATATGTTTATATACCGTCATGGTTTCTGAATCCAAAATGTAGCCAGACATCTGCTTTCAAGTTCTGGGGCGCCTTCACTTGTGCTCCAGCCATGCTTTACTGATGTGCGCACTGACTAGAGCTGTGTATTGGAAAGAACCTGGCGATACAGTACGTATTGTGATACAGTCGTCACAATTTATTATATCACAATATACTGTGATTTTTCAAATCCTACTATTAAAACACACCACTATATGAACAGGTTTATCAATGCTTACAATAGCATTGCACCCTTGTGCTGCTTGTTAATGTTGGAGTGGAGGTGAAACTGGATTACAACACCATCTAGTGCTCAGAGGTTTAAACACAACACACCAAGTCACTGTCTGCCAGGAATCTGTGTTTTTGAGAATCAATACAGTATTACCAAACATAATATCCCGATATTCGATATTATCAATATTTTCTTACAACCCTAGGATTGATTTTAATCGAAAAATCGATTTTTTAAACACACCCCTAATTGCCGTTCAGCTAAAAATATAGAGATATTATTTTTGGTCCATATCGCCCAGCCCTAACTTCTACAGAGTGCACCTATACGTTCAGTGGAGCTGATAAAGCTGGAGAACCTTATCTAAAGATGGATAAAAGTGGAACTTCAGGTGTAAGGAACTCTGCTTCTGCTTTTTATAGCTATGCTACAACCTGTTGTGGCTCAAAGCGCCCACTGTTTGTTGGCTACGTTAGCCTCTAACCCGAGTCAAGGTGAACCTCAGTCACGGAACCTGCTTCAGCTGATCAGCCACGTTGGAGATAAAGAGGGGGATGGTACCCATTTTTGGATGAACTGTCTCCTCTTTCTTATTCCTTCGCTCAGCTTTCGCCTGAGACGACCCTGTCCGTTCCTCTGCCACTTTTTAAAAACTGGTTGCTTCCCTCCTTCAAAGCCCTGTTGCTTTCTCTCTCTATTTATCTCTCCCTCGCTGTCTTTCTCTCTCTCGTTGTCCAATCTCGCCTGTCACCCCGCCTGGCTCTCCTGACAAACCTATCAGACCTTTTATTTTGGCAGTCGGGACCGGAATGCGGCGGAGGGTGCGTTCGCTCCAGAATGAAGTGTCAGTGATGCTGCGTTGAGGCTCGGTGGAAATTGGCTGTGGGTTTGACTTTCAGTTGCGAAGCGTGCGAGGGGAAAAAACTTCTTCGCATTTCTCTCGTTTTCTTCCGCCTGGAAATACTGTCAGAGCTCGGTGTTGGGGGGCGGTGCAAGGCCCCCCTCTCCTGTCTGTTCGTATGTGTATGTGAAGGGGAATGTGGTTTAGGGCTGTGCAGTGAACCGATCCTTAACCATTAAGCTACTTACCAGTCACTGAATGCCTCACTGTGTGCTTAGGCCATCCTGACCAATCAGAGATGGGCTTTCAGTGAGTTGGATGACCCAGTAAATGTAAATAACACATCAAAGGTTGCTTAGTGTGTTTTTTTAGTGTATTTAAGTAGGTTAAAGGTGTTGTAGGGTTAAAATAATAAACGACTTCTGTATCAGACCACACTGGGTGGGCAGTTATTTAGCATCAGACCGCACAGGATGGGGAGTTGTTCAGCATCAGACCGAACAGGATGGGCAGTTGTTCACTATCAGACCGCACAGGATGGGCAGTTGTTCACTATCAGACCGCACAGGATGGGCAGTTGTTCTGCATCAGACCGCACAGGATGGGCAGTTGTTCACTATCAGACCGAACAGGATGGGCAGTTGTTCACTATCAGACCGCACAGGATGGGCAGTTGTTCACTATCAGACCGCACAGGATGGGCAATTGTTCACTATCAGACCGAACAGGATGGGCAGTTGTTCACTATCAGACCGCACAGGATGGGCAGTTGTTCACTATCAGACCACACAGGATGGGCAGTTGTTCACTATCAGACCGCACAGGAGGGCAGTTATTCAGCATCAGACCGCACAGGATGGGCAGTTGTTTAATATCAGACCGCACAGGATGGGGAGTTGTTCAGTATCAGACCACACAGGATGGGGAGTTGTTCAGTATCAGACCACACAGGATGGGGAGTTGTTCAGTATCAGACCACACAGGATGGGGAGTTGTTCAGTATCAGACCACACAGGATGGGGAGTTGTTCAGTATCAGACCACACAGGATGGGGAGTTGTTCAGTATCAGACCACACAGGATGGGGAGTTGTTCAGTATCAGACCACACAGGATGGGGAGTTGTTCAGTATCAGACCACACAGGATGGGGAGTTGTTCAGTATCAGACCACACGGGATGGGGAGTTGTTCAGTATCAGACCACACAGGATGGGGAGTTGTTCAGTATCAGACCCACACAGGATGGGGAGTTGTTCAGTATCAGACCACACAGGATGGGGAGTTGTTCAGTATCAGACCACACAGGATGGGGAGTTGTTCAGTATCAGACCACACAGGATGGGGAGTTGTTCAGTATCAGACCACACAGGATGGGGAGTTGTTCATCACTAGACTAGCTGGTGTTGCTGTTTTTTTCAGGATGATTGGTCAGTGATGTGGTGCTGTGGTGGTGCTATGGGGTTGTTTGTGATTTTGCCAGTTAGTTGCTATTGTATTACAAGTGGTTGCTAGGGTGTTGCTACATGGCTGCTAATGGTGTCTATGGTAGTTGTTTGATACGGTATTCAAGGTTGGAGTATTGCTTAGCAGTTTTTGTCGTGTTTCAGGTGGTTGCTAGTACGGGTGGGCTATTTGGCAATAAAACTATATCATGATACTCCAGGACATTGTTATAGTACATGATGTGTCCCAATATTTAGTTTTTATGAGATTTAACAAGTTAGACTACGCTCACATACTAATACAAATATTTGCTTATCCAAAATATGTTTAGAAAAGTGTGTTTTGGCATAATTTATCCCAGGAATGATAAAACATTGCTGAGTTGTTCCCACCAGTCACTCCATTTGGGGTACTAAATAAATACTGTGACGTTTATTGCAGATTTATGTTCAGCCCCGTTTTGGTTTCTCCTACTATCACAGACGAAGAGTCAGAGAAGCTAAAGATGAGAGGAACAGAGCAATAGGTGGTTCAGAGGTGCGGAGGAAGGACGGGTGGGGTGAAACTGTGCTGCAGAAACCGAAGAGGGGAGCGAGGGATGAGCTGCCTAAGAGGGAGAGAGTCAGAGAGCGAGGACGGGCCGGGTTTTAATTGGGTGCTTGCTCAGGCTGCGGGGCGTTGTATGTGTCAGTCACAGTAAAAGATTTGAAGTGTGCGGGCGTGGTCTAAACCGGTATGTGTGCGGCATTACAAGCGATCTGAATTCTTCTGGTGAGTTATTCGTTTGTCGCTCATCTCGCCGTGATTCGTTTTCATCGCTTCAAGCCTTAACAGATAGTGTGAAGCGGCCCGAGTCTCTGAACCACAGATTCTCTCTCGTTAGTTTCATCTTCTCAAAGAAGCTCAAAGCTACCTTCCTTTTCTGGCCAGTCCGTCCACGCTCAGTCAAACGCAGGGGCTTATCATTAACTTACACAAGGGCGGGTTTGACATTGGAGGGGGACACATTTGCTAATATAAATCAAAGCCCACCCTATCTCCTAAATATTACCTATAACTGATTCCACTGTAGGTAAGGTAGTAAATCACTGTATGTATAGTGACGTAGAACAACACTTGTGGAATTACAGTAAATAAATAAATAAATAAATAAACAAAATACAACATTAACTGTACATCTGATTATTATTACAGATCACTTTACAAACTAAACTAGATACTCCACAATACATGCTACTGCTGTCAGAAAACTTTTAAACTATACATACTATGTCTGGATTATATACACATATAACTAAAAAATATATTATTTTCTTTGGAGCATAATGCTGAACAGAAATGATAAATAAATGTATGTTAAGGTTTTCTGACTAGACTAGACTAACATCAATGTTAGACAGTAAGGCTGTGTCCCAAACAGCACACTCTGGAACAGTACATACTGCACTTCTAACGATGGAGTCCTTTTATTTATTAATTAATTTATTAATTATATGTATTATATTTTATTATTTTACGTGTTTAGTGTAGTAGCAGTCTGACAGGCAGTAATGTAACTTTGTTTCAGAGTACTTTCTGACTAAAGTTAATATAAACGTTAGCTAACCCAAACCCTCCTAGTCTGTTACCATAACAACACATTATACTAAAGCTGGTTTATTGTAGTATATATGGTCATCGTTGCCGTTCACTGCTCTCATCGCTGAGCTCGTGTTTAAAGCCGGCGTGAGCTACTCGACACTCCAGCGAGGCGAGAGCTCGGTCAGTGAAGCTGCTGACTGCAGGATATTTCTGAACAGGCATCTCAACACAAGCCTTAACACAGTGAAAGACCTAGACCACCTAACAACCAGAGCCAGTAGCTAACAACAAACACAGCGTGTTTTTAAAACGCACTTTTAAAATAAGTCTTTTAAACAGTTTCCTCTTTTCTGTGCTTTAATTTTTGGGTGGGACACGCCCCCCCCCCGCCCCCATCCCCCCGGTTCCTACACCAATGAACATACACCTGAGCCATAATGTGAATTAGTCTCGTGGAGCCAATCAGAAAGCTAAAACAGCCACCATCAAGACGTTTAGGAAGATGTTATTATCACCACCATTAAAAGCGCCAGTAATTACGAAGAGTCGTGAATATATTCTAGTTATCTGCGCCGGCCCAGACTCGCCCGACACCATCTTTAAGCTGTGGCAGACGGCAAAAACCCCAAAAGTGCCAAGAAAGTCTGTCTGACAGCACAAGAAGAAGTTACCGAGCTGTAGTGCTCGCGTGCTGTGGAAGAGGTTTGCATATTCTGCTGCAATTAAGTGATTTCAGGAGTCCAATAAACGAATCAGCAGTCTCACGCTCGAGCGCCGCACATCGTAATGCTGTTACGTTTGAGGGGCAGACCTGTAGGGTACATTTAACTGGGTCACTGAGACTGGTAACTCACTCCAGTCCTCCAGTGATCTTCATTTTGGGGGAGAGTGTTCCTGTAGCTGTGGACAGCTGGAGGCAGACGTACAGTCTTTATTAGAACCAGTCCAAACATCATAGCAGGAGACGTCTCGGATGAGGTCATCACAGGAGTGAACATAGTTTACACACTTTATTATGTGGTCATTTGCTAAAAGAGGTTATTGCTAGATGGTTTTTGTGGTGTTCCATGTGGTTGCCAGGGGTGGTTGCCAGGTGGTCGAAAGTTGATCCACCATTTATTAGTTCTCGTATACCCATCCAGTGTTCTCACGGTTCAGATTTTGGCCAAGTGTGGTCTGGTACTTTGGTATACTAACCAGTCAGCACTCAGTAGCAGTAATGCCACCCAGTCAGCACTCAGTAGCAGTAATGATAACCAGTCAGCACTCAGTAGCAGTAATGCCACCCAGTCAGCACTCAGTAGCAGTAATGATAACAAGTCAGTGCTCAGTAGCAGTAATGCCAACCAATCAGCACTCAGTAGCAGAAATACTAATCAATCAGCACTCGGTAGCAGCAATGCCAGGTCAGCACTCAGTAGCAGTAATGATAACGAGTCAGCATTCAGAAGCAGTAATGCTAGCAAATTCTTGTAGGAGTCGCAGGAAATAAATGGCAACCAATTAGCACTCAGTAGCAGGAATACTAACCAGTCAGCACTCAGTAACAATACTGATAACCAATCAGCACCCAATAGCACTAATAATAACCAGTCAGCACTCAGTAGCAGTAATGCTAACTAGTCAGCACTCAGTAACAGTAATACTAACCAGTCAGCACTCAGTAACAATAATGATAACCAATCAGCACTCAGTAGCAGTAATACTAACCAGTCAGCACTCAGTAGCAGCAATGATAACTAGTCAGCACTCAGTAGCAGTAATACTAACTAGTCAGCACTCAGTAGCAGTAATGATAACTAGTCAGCACTCAGTAGCAGTAATACTAACTAGTCAGCACTCAGTAGCAGTGATGATAACTAGTCAGCACTCAGTAGCAGTAATACTAACTAGTCAGCACTCAGTAGCAGTGATGCTAGCGAATACGTACTCGCAGGACCTGTAGGAAATAAATGGCTGGATGTTAAATTTTTCATTTTTAGTCGTGCAGCTTCTTTCACCCCCGTTAATTGAGGACTGGCTTGTAAGCACCCTCCAGCGCTATGCAATCATGTTCTTGATACTAAGCAAAGAAATGAAAAGTGACCCGGCCCCCCTTAAAGTCCAGACACCACTCTCTCCGCTCCGCTCTGCTATCATTTGGAAGCGTGCTGACTCACAGACCACCATGAGTCTTTACTTCTTGTCCTCATGAGCACTTCATGACTGCTGTTGTTAACTTTCAGCTGAAACGTCTCAGTCTTTTAGTGTTCTTCTTAATGTTTACTCAAATTGGAACGATAGAAAATTCAACATCACTTCTTTATGAGACCTGCACGTCTGTGAAGTTCACAAAGCTCTCTGTGGAATATCCCGCTCGGATTATTATCCCGCTCGCTGTGTGGGTGTGTGTGAATATTGTACAACCAAAAAAAAAGAAAAGAAAGTCTCAAATGACGGAAACTTCCCTCTAACTTTCTGACTCTGCGGAGAAGCGGACAGTGGTGGAGAACAAAGAAATCTTCTTTTAATTTCATGGCTCTGGCTCTCGGTTCGCCACTTGGGCTCTTCTGGAAGTTTCTCGGCACACACTGTTCCATCACACGGGCTGCCTGGCTCACTCGCCGTGTCCTGCTGCAGTTCCAGCCGCGATCCCGATCCCGCTCTCAGTGCAGTGTGCGCTGTCTGACTGTAACAGCTGCTCTTTTAAGAGCAGTGAAACAAAAATAAGTTTATTTCAAACATTAAAGTAAAACCCTGACCATCAGAGCTGTGACCTCGTTTATATTTCTATATATGTTTAGATTTCTATAGAAGCTTCAGTTCAGATGGAGAAAGGTTGTTGTGTATTCAAGTACAAGTATTCAGATCCTTCTTGACTTTCAGGACAGAATTTACTGTAGAAACCAAACCAAACTTCTTAGCATGACATGGATTACCAGTACGGTGGTGTAGTGGTTAGTATGGTGGTGTAGTGGTTAGTATGGTGGTGTAGTGGTTAGAATGGTGGTGTAGTGGTTAGTATGGTGGTGTAGTGGTTAGAATGGTGGTGTAGTGGTTAGTATGGTGGTGTAGTGGTTAGAATGGTGGTGTAGTGGTTAGTATGGTGGTGTAGTGGTTAGTACGGTGGTGTAGTGGTTAGTATGGTGGTGTAGTGGTTAGTACGGTGGTGTAGTGGTTAGTACGGTGGTGTAGTGGTTAGAATGGTGGTGTAGTGGTCAGTACGGTGGTTTAGTGGTTAGAATGGTGGTGTAGTGGTTAGTACGGTGGTGTAGTGGTTAGAATGGTGGTGTAGTGGTTAGTATGGTGGTGTAGTGGTTAGTATGGTGGTGTAGTGGTTAGTATGGTGGTGTAGTGGTTAGTATGGTGGTGTAGTGTGTAGTATGGTGGTGTAGTGTTTAGTACGGTGGTGTAGTGGTTAGTACGGTGGTGTAGTGGTTAGTATGGTGGTGTAGTGGTTAGTACGGTGGTGTAGTGGTTAGTATGGTGTTGTAGTGGTTAGTAAGGTGGTGTAGTGGTTAGAATGGTGGTGTAGTGGTTAGAATGGTGGTGTAGTGGTTAGTACGGTGGTTTAGTGGTTAGAATGGTGGTGTAGTGGTTAGAATGGTGGTGTAGTGGTTAGAATGGTGGTGTAGTGGTTAGTACGGTGGTGTAGTGGTTAGTACGGTGGTGTAGTGGTTAGTACGGTGGTGTAGTGGTTAGTATGGTGGTGTAGTGGTTAGTATGGTGGTGTAGTGGTTAGTATGGTGGTGTAGTGGTTAGAATGGTGGTGTAGTGGTTAGTACGGTGGTGTAGTGGTTAGTATGGTGGTGTAGTGGTTAGTACGGTGGTGTAGTGGTTAGTATGGTGGTGTAGTGGTTAGTACGGTGGTGTAGTGGTTAGTATTGTGGTGTAGTGGTTAGTATGGTGGTGTAGTGGTTAGTATGGTGGTGTAGTGGTTAGTACGGTGGTGTAGTGGTTAGTACGGTGGTGTAGTGGTCAGTATGGTGGTGTAGTGGTTAGTACGGTGGTGTAGTGGTTAGTATGGTGGTGTAGTGGTTAGTATGGTGGTGTAGTGGTTAGTATGGTGGTGTAGTGGTCAGTACGGTGGTGTAGTGGTCAGTACGGTGGTGTGGTGGTCAGTACGGTGGTGTGGTGGTTAGTACGGTGGTGTGGTGGTTAGTACGGTGGTGTAGTGGTTAGAATGGTGGTGTAGTGGTTAGTACGGTGGTGTAGTGGTTAGTACGGTGGTGTAGTGGTTAGTATTGTGGTGTAGTGGTTAGTACGGTGGTTTAGTGGTTAGAATGGTGGTGTAGTGGTTAGTACGGTGGTTTAGTGGTTAGAATGGTGGTGTAGTGGTTAGTACGGTGGTGTAGTGGTTAGTACGGTGGTGTAGTGGTTAGTACGGTGGTGTAGTGGTTAGAATGGTGGTGTAGTGGTTAGTACGGTGGTGTAGTGGTTAGTAAGGTGGTGTAGTGGTTAGTACGGTGGTGTGGTGGTTAGTATGGTGGTGTAGTGGTTAGAATGGTGGTGTAGTGGTTAGTACGGTGGTGTAGTGGTTAGTACGGTGGTGTAGTGGTTAGTATTGTGGTGTAGTGGTTAGTACGGTGGTTTAGTGGTTAGAATGGTGGTGTAGTGGTTAGTACGGTGGTTTAGTGGTTAGAATGGTGGTGTAGTGGTTAGTACGGTGGTGTAGTGGTTAGTATTGTGGTGTAGTGGTTAGTATGGTGGTGTAGTTGTCAGTATGGTGGTGTAGTGGTTAGTATGGTGGTGTAGTGGTTAGTATGGTGGTGTAGTTGTCAGTATGGTGGTGTAGTGGTTAGTATGGTGGTGTAGTGGTTAGTAGGGTGGTTAGTATGGTGGTGTAGTGGTTAGTACGGTGGTGTAGTGGTTAGTACGGTGGTGTAGTGGTTAGTACGGTGGTGTAGTGGTTAGAATGGTGGTGTAGTGGTTAGTACGGTGGTGTAGTGGTTAGTACGGTGGTGTAGTGGTTAGTATTGTGGTGTAGTGGTTAGTATGGTGGTTTAGTGGTTAGAATGGTGGTGTAGTGGTTAGTACGGTGGTTTAGTGGTTAGAATGGTGGTGTAGTGGTTAGTACGGTGGTGTAGTGGTTAGTATTGTGGTGTAGTGGTTAGTATGGTGGTGTAGTTGTCAGTATGGTGGTGTAGTGGTTAGTATGGTGGTGTAGTGGTTAGTATGGTGGTGTAGTGGTTAGTATGGTGGTGTAGTTGTCAGTATGGTGGTGTAGTGGTTAGTATGGTGGTGTAGTGGTTAGTATGGTGGTGTAGTAGTTAGTATGGTGGTGTAGTGGTTAGTATGGTGGTGTAGTGGTTAGTATGGTGGTGTAGTGGTTAGTATGGTGGTGTAGTGGTTAGTACGGTGGTGTAGTGGTTAGTATGGTGGTTTAGTGGTTAGAATGGTGGTGTAGTGGTTAGTACGGTGGTGTAGTGGTTAGTATTGTGGTGTAGTGGTTAGTATAGTGGTGTAGTGGTTAGTATGGTGGTGTAGTGGTTAGTAAGGTGGTGTAGTGGTTAGTATGGTGGTGTAGTGGTTAGTAAGGTGGTGTAGTGGTTAGTATGGTGGTGTAGTGGTTAGTATGGTGGTGTAGTGGTTAGTAAGGTGGTGTAGTGGTTAGTAAGGTGGTGTAGTGGTTAGTATGGTGGTGTAGTGGTTAGTATGGTGGTGTAGTGGTTAGTATGGTGGTGTAGTGGTTAGTAAGGTGGTGTAGTGGTTAGTATGGTGGTGTAGTGGTTAGTATGGTGGTGTAGTGGTTAGTATGGTGGTGTAGTGGTCAGTATGGTGGTTTAGTGGTTAGTCTGGTGGTGTAGTGGTTAGTACAGTGGTGTAGTGGTTAGTATGGTGGTGTAGTGGTTAGTAAGGTGGTGTAGTGGTTAGTATGGTGGTATAGTGGTTAGTATGGTGGTGTAGTGGTCAGTATGGTGGTGTAGTGGTTAGTATAGTGGTGTAGTGGTCAGTATGGTGGTGTAGTGGTTAGTATGGTGGTGTAGTGGTTAGTATGGTGGTGTAGTGGTTAGTACGGTGGTGTAGTGGTTAGTAAGGTGGTGTAGTGGTCAGTATGGTGGTGTAGTGGTTAGTATGGTGGTGTAGTGGTTAGTATGGTGGTGTAGTGGTTAGTATGGTGGTGTAGTGGTTAGTAAGGTGGTGTAGTGGTTAGTAAGGTGGTGTAGTGGTTAGTAAGGTGGTGTAGTGGTTAGTATGGTGGTGTAGTGGTTAGTAAGGTGGTGTAGTGGTTAGTATGGTGGTGTAGTGGTTAGTATGGTGGTGTAGTGGTTAGTAAGGTGGTGTAGTGGTTAGTATGGTGGTGTAGTGGTTAGTATGGTGGTGTAGTGGTTAGTATGGTGGTGTAGTGGTTAGTAAGGTGGTGTAGTGGTTAGTATGGTGGTGTAGTGGTTAGTAAGGTGGTGTAGTGGTTAGTATGGTGGTGTAGTGGTTAGTATGGTGGTGTAGTGGTTAGTATGGTGGTGTAGAGCGATACACAGTTCTCGTGAGGTCTCGAGCCACTCCTTCAAAGTTGTGTACAGCTATAGCCGGCATTCCGGGCCTGCAGTGGGAATGACAGAGACTCTATTCCCCCTATTGTAACTGAACTGATCTGATCCTGACGCTGCTATTTTGAGGTAAGGTCATTACGGAATCTTGCTGTGATAAATGCTGTGTTTACTTGTTGCCTCGTATGTAAACCTGAAAGCGTATGGTATGTCCAGTGCAGTGAGTGAGGTGTGATCGTGTAGGACCGAACAGGTGTTTTGGATCGAGGTGAATACACCTGCTGCTCCATTCATCTGTTGCAGGGTCGCCCTCCTCTTCTGCTGCATTCAGCTGCACCTGATTCGCATTCTTCCACCTGACTGCTAGCTGCCGCCCAAACAGTTTTCTCTTTTTCTTTTTTTTCCGTCCCTCATTCATTCCATCCCTATGTGTCTGCTTTGTCCGTGGGCTTTGGCAGGCCTGGCCAGGTGCAGGTGTTGAGCGTGAGATTTGCAATGTGTGTCTGTCGACTGTTCCCTTTATAGCTTTTCTTTAAGGAAGTCTCGCAATAAACCTATCAGAAGGTTCCTCTGTCTCTCTCTCTCTCTCTTTCTCTCTCTCTCTCTTTCTCTCTCAGTTACACTTACAAAGCTCCTTTATTCTTTTCTTTTATTGAGAGCTGTTCATCTCCTCACTCGTTCTCTCCCCGGTGTTCCTCCGGCGCCACAGGCTTCTCTGCCTCACCGTTTCGTCAGACGCGGAGACGTTGGGTAATTAAGGCAAAGCGCTTTGGCGAGGAGCGCGGAGCTTTGTTCGCGGCTTCAGTCGCTCACCCGGAGCGCTCCTTTTGATCCTCTCCGATATGACAGCGCAAGATTCAACAGGCTCGGCTAAATTACAGTAAGGCTGTTCAAAGAGCGTTTACCCAGAGCACTTCAGGTGAGGCTCGTCTGGACGCACGGAGAGCTCGGCGGTCGAGGCGAGTCGGAGAACTCTTGAGCAAATTGTACTAAAGTGAGAAAACTATGGTTGAGATTGTTCTAGATGTTTTGGGCCCAGGCTATGGATGTGCAGGGGTTAGGGTTAGGGTTAGGGTTACTGTGACTCCACTGTGTTGATGCAGGAGAAATGGGCAGACGTGAAGATCATATAGACTTTGACAAAGACCAGATTGTTGGAGAATCTCCAAAACAACAAGGCTTGAGGGCGGTCCCAGTCTGTACTGGAGAGGACCTCCCAACAGGAGGTCCAAGGAGGCACAAATCATGAACCAGCAGCAGGGTGTTGGGCGATCAAGGTACGCACAAAGGTCTTGAAGGCTATCCCATCACAAATCACAGAAATCTTTAATGATGGTTACGAGAGGAGCGTGTCACAACACTCTGCTGCGTATGGGGTTAGCATGCCCACACTGACCTCTGTCCGTCAGCAAAAGTGCCTACAATGGGTATGCCAGAGTTGGATCTGGATCTTGAAACAATGGACCATCACCTGGTCCAATGACTCCAATGGATGGGCTGGTACATGTATGACGTTTGCATGGAGGATGTGATGGCATCAGGATGCTCAGTGAAGGAAGTGTCATGTTCTGGATGATGTTCTGGTCCAGTCATTCATGCAACTTACTTTACCATCACTGCGGACCAGCTACACCTCTTCTAGGTGATGGTGCTCCCCAATGACAGTGGTCTTCTTTAGCTGGAGAATGTGTCCTGCCACACCGTTTAGGAATAGTTTGAGTTTTAAAGTTTATTTTTGGTTTTTCATGGTGATACATTGTTACGACCAGGCCGTAACAGAAATTGATAGTGGGTTCTCTCCCCTGACCTAACCAGACCAAACACCGGACACTGTTCAAACCTGAGAAGTTCAGGTTTATTGTCCACTAACAAGTAAGGGACAGGCAAACACTAAAATAACAAAACAACTGAAGAAAGAAATCTAACTAAACTGAAAACAAAGCAAACAAATATACACCAAACTACCCCTAACTACCCCTAACTCCCTCTAACTACCCCTAACTCTCTACAACAAAACAGGAGAAAAGGGTAGATAAACAAAAGGCACCCTACGTCCCACAGAGATCTTATGAAATCTAACGAAGCTGTAGATAAATGTACAGATGTAGTGGAGAGGGCCGGGCTGGTCTGGGCAGGAGTTGTTCCAGTTCAGGTCAAAGGAGAGAACCCTGAACGTCTCCTCACGATGGCCGCTTGACGATCTTTTATGCATGAAGGCGACCTCTAGTGGTCAAGCATGGACCTGCACACAATGCACTACATTGAAAAACACAACATGGCCACCAACAGACTTAAAAAAAAAGGCTATTACGACCAGGGGTCGTAACATACATACATACATGCAGTCTATGTAATAAACAATAACCACAATGCCTTATTGAAATAATACCAGATTGAAAATCAAAGTAGAACCAAAACTCCTAGATTAAAAGTAATACCCTAATAAAATAAAATAAAATAAAATAAAATAAAATAAAATAAAATAAAGGATTAATCTAGTGCACAATGAAGTCTCAGATAAATTATTTCAACCACAATTCTAACAAAAAACAACATTTAGACAGAGTTTTAAGGTGGTAATACTACAGGCCACCTTCAGAGGTCCTGGAGAGGCCACAACCTCGGCAGGTCAGTGTTTTGGCTTACCTGTGTAGTTCCTGATGTCACTCGGGAAGCCACTTAAGCATTGTTTATGTGTGCTCCTCATTTGTTGCAGCAAGCTAGACACCATGACAAAGCTTATATAACCTCACTGTTTACCAAATATAACTTCACTATCTGCTGCTGCCTTGGGCGTCGCTTTGTTTGTTGGGAAGGGGACGAGGATGGAGCGAAGGAAAGAAAAAAAAAGGATGAAACATCGCGTGATGAATTTGAAGCAGGTCCACAAAACACACGCGCTTGCAAATAGATTCAAAAGGCTGTGCTTTCAAAGTGCTTTTATAAAGTGTTGGAGAAAAAACGAGATATTAAAAAAGCGACAGGGAGACATTTGGTCGTCGTAGAAACTG
Source organism: Megaleporinus macrocephalus (assembly GCA_021613375.1). NCBI lineage: Eukaryota > Metazoa > Chordata > Actinopteri > Characiformes > Anostomidae > Megaleporinus > Megaleporinus macrocephalus. The sequence continues at coordinate 6,257,215 of CM038712.1, read as the reverse complement.
GATTCAGAACAGCTGCTTAGTATTGATGTCTATTGTAAAACAAAAAAGACTGCTAATGAAGAACTATACACAGATCAGCCCTAACACAAGACCACCTTCTTCTTTCTACAGCATCTGAGCTATACAGGAGCTACACTTACAGACTGTAGTTCATCTGATTCTCTGTATTCTCTGTTCTTTAACGGGACAGGACCACCACAGAGCAGGTACTATTAGGGAGGTGGTTCATTCTCAGCACTGATGTGGTACTGGTGTGAGTGGATCAGACACAGCAGTGCTGCTGCTGGAGTGTTTAAAGACTTCATGACTGCATTGTGCCGAGTGTAAAGTTTGGTGGAGGGGGGATTATCGTGCAACATCTTGACAGTGTCTGACCTTACAAATGCTCTTCTGGAAGAACAGTCAAACATTCCCATAAACACACTCCTGATCCATGTGGAGAGCCTTCCCAGAAGAGTTGAAGCTGTTACAGCTGCAAAGATTGGGCCGACATCATATTAAACCCTCTCGATAAAGAATGGGACGTCACTCAACTTAATAATACAGCGTATGTGATGTAAGAATACAGTATAGTATGTCTTTACTGTAAACAAACATTCATTACAGTAACTACCTGCTAACTCTGAGTTACAGTAATTGTTTTTATAATCTTAAAAAAAAAAGAACAAAACAAAACTATTAAACAATGAAACTGACCTGGAAATAAACTGAAATCAAACATAAAAAAACAGGAAACCTTCCGTTACTGAATAGCTGTCGTATTGGTAACCAATGAGAGGTGATCTGGGAGGACTAGTTACTGAATAGCTGTCGTATTGGTAACCAATGAGAGGTGATCTGGGAGGACTAGTTTCTGAATAGCTGTCGTATTGGTAACCAATGAGAGGTGATCTGGGAGGACTAGTTACTGAATAGCTGTCGTATCGGTAACCAATGAGAGGTGATCTGGGAGGACTAGTTACTGAATAGCTGTTGTACCGGTAACCAATGAGAGGTGATCTGGGAGGACTAGTTACTGAATAGCTGTCGTATCGGTAACCAATGAGAGGTGATGTGGGAGGACTAGTTACTGAATAGCTGTCGTATTGGTAACCAATGAGAAGTGATCTGGGAGGACTAGTTACTGAATAGCTGTCATATCGGTAACCAATGAGAGGTGATCTGGGAGGACTAGTTTCTGAATAGCTGTCGTATCGGTAACTAATGAGAGGTGATCTGGGAGGACTAGTTACTGAATAGCTGTCGTATTGGTAACCAATGAGAAGTGATCTGGGAGGACTAGTTACTGAATAGCTGTCGTATTGGTAACCAATGAGAAGTGATCTGGGAGGACTAGTTACTGAATAGCTGTCGTATTGGTAACCAATGAGAAGTGATCTGGGAGGACTAGTTTCTGAATAGCTGTCGTATTGGTAACTAATGAGAGGTGATCTGGGAGGACTAGTTACTGAATAGCTGTCGTATTGGTAACTAATGAGAGGTGATCTGGGAGGACTAGTTACTGAATAGCTGTCGTATTGGTAACCAATGAGAGGTGATCTGGGAGGACTAGTTACTGAATAGCTGTCGTATCGGTAACTAATGAGAGGTGATCTGGGAGGACTAATTACTGAATAGCTGTTGTACCGGTAACCAATGAGAGGTGATCTGGGAGGACTAGTTACTGAATAGCTGTTGTATCGGTAACCAATGAGAGGTGAACTGGGAGGACTAGTTACTGAATAGCTGTCGTATCGGTAACCAATGAGAGGTGATCTGGGAGGACTATTTACTGAATAGCTGTCGTATTGGTAACCAATGAGAGGTGATCTGGGAGGACTAGTTACTGAATAGCTGTCGTATCGGTAACTAATGAGAGGTGATCTGGGAGGACTAGTTACTGAATAGCTGTCGTATCGGTAACCAATGAGAGGTGATCTGGGAGGACTAGTTACTGAATAGCTGTCGTATCGGTAACCAATGAGAGGTGATCTGGGAGGACTAGTTACTGAATAGCTGTCGTATCGGTAACCAATGAGAGGTGATCTGGGAGGACTAGTTACTGAATAGCTGTTGTATCGGTAACCAATGAGAGGTGATCTGGGAGGACTAGTTACTGAATAGCTGTCGTATCGGTAACCAATGAGAGGTGATCTGGGAGGACTAGTTACTGAATAGCTGTCGTATTGGTAACCAATGAGAGGTGATCTGGGAGGATTAGTTACTGAATAGCTGTCGTATCGGAAACCAATGAGAGGTGATCTGGGAGGATTAGTTACTGAATAGCTGTCGTATTGGTAACCAATGAGAAGTGATCTGGGAGGACTAGTTACTGAATAGCTGTCGTATCGGTAACCAATGAGAGGTGATTTGGGAGGACTAGTTACTGAATAGCTGTCGTATCGGTAACCAATGAGAGGTGATCTGGGAGGACTATTTACTGAATAGCTGTCGTATCGGTAACTAATGAGAGGTGATCTGGGAGGACTAGTTACTGAATAGCTGTTGTATCAGTAACCAATGAGAGGTGAACTGGGAGGACTAGTTACTGAATAGCTGTCGTATCGGTAACCAATGAGAGGTGATCTGGGAGGACTATTTACTGAATAGCTGTCGTATTGGTAACCAATGAGAGGTGATCTGGGAGGACTAGTTACTGAATAGCTGTCGTATCGGTAACTAATGAGAGGTGATCTGGGAGGACTAGTTACTGAATAGCTGTCGTATCGGTAACCAATGAGAGGTGATCTGGGAGGACTAGTTACTGAATAGCTGTCGTATCGGTAACCAATGAGAGGTGATCTGGGAGGACTAGTTACTGAATAGCTGTCGTATTGGTAACCAATGAGAGGTGATCTGGGAGGACTAGTTACTGAATAGCTGTTGTATCGGTAACCAATGAGAGGTGATCTGGGAGGACTAGTTACTGAATAGCTGTTGTATCGGTAACCAATGAGAGGTGATCTGGGAGGACTAGTTTCTGAATAGCTGTTGTATCGGTAACCAATGAGAGGTGATCTGGGAGGACTAGTTACTGAATAGCTGTCGTATCGGTAACCAATGAGAGGTGATCTGGGAGGACTAGTTACTGAATAGCTGTCGTATCGGTAACCAATGAGAGGTGATCTGGGAGGACTAGTTACTGAATAGCTGTTGTATCGGTAACCAATGAGAGGTGATCTGGGAGGACTAGTTACTGAATAGCTGTCGTATCGGTAACCAATGAGAGGTGATCTGGGAGGACTAGTTACTGAATAGCTGTCGTATCGGTAACCAATGAGAGGTGATCTGGGAGGACTAGTTACTGAATAGCTGTCGTATCGGTAACCAATGAGAGGTGATCTGGGAGGTATAAGTTTAGTGAACTGCAGTGATGAGGAGCTCAGGTAAACCACGTACCTCTTTTCAGACGCCAGGCCGCGCGTCTTCAGAAGATCAGCGAGACGGGCTCCTGGGAGCAGGTGTGAACGGGCAGATATGTGGGAAAAGAAAAGGAGGAGGATCTTCTATTGTTATACACAGCCGGAGCCTACAGGTATTGAAAAAGTGTCGGGGCCAGTTTATACGGCCATGTCATTCAGATTTCTCATCCGTTTTAATTAGTTTCCACCTACCGAGGACCCTCAGGAGCGGCTGACGGATACGCCGGCGTAGCGCTGCCGTACGGCGAGCCGGCCTGAACCGTTTTTATCAGAAACAATAGAAACACACGCAGCTGCCGTATATAAACACAAATACACTGTCGCCTCACACTCATTATTAGTGGTGATGCTGGAACTGCGAGACCGGGGCCAGCTGGGGCAATAAACGATTTTCTCCTGACACGCCGCCAGCGTTCTGGAGAAATTTAAATTTATTCTAATATCTCAGCGCGGCCCTGCCGTGTGTAAGTGAACAGCCGTGTGTGACAGCTCCTGCTCCAGGCAGCTCGCGAACAGCGAGAGGAGACGTCGGCGGGTCAACGGGTGAGGGAGGACTGCTTTTTACCTTGTGCGCGTATGACACGAGGGTCGTCGCAGGAAAACTTGAGTGGCATTGAACATCCCGATGTAGATGCATTTCCCTCCGCCGTATCAAAGAGCTCACTGCAGGGCCACTCACTTTGAAGAAAGATCTTTCAAGGTCTTTCCCCTCATCTGCATGTATATGTGTCTCTACGTGTTGTTGATGCTGGATAGATGGGAGCGATAGCCGAAAGCAGACATTTCTCTGGGTATCGGGTTCAGAGCAGGGCTGCTATTATTAAAACTGAAACTTGTGCAGTGATTTTAGAATCATAGGTGTACTCGTTAGAATCATAGGTGTATTTGTTAGAATCATAGGTGTACTTGTTAGAATCATAGGTGTACTTGTTAGAATCATAGGTGTACTTGTTAGAATCATAGGTATACTCGTTAGAATCATAGGTGTACTCGTTAGAATCATAGGTGTACTCGTTAGGATCATAGGTGTACTCGTTAGGATCATAGGTGTACTCGTTAGAATCATAGGTGTACTTGTTAGAATCATAGGTGTACTTGTTAGAATCATAGGTATACTCGTTAGAATCATAGGTGTACTCGTTAGGATCATAGGTGTACTCGTTAGGATCATAGGTGTACCCGTTAGAATCATAGGTGTACTCGTTAGGATCATAGGTGTACTCGTTAGGATCATAGGTGTACTCGTTAGGGTCATAGGTGTACTCGTAAGAATCATAGGTGTACTCGTTAGGATCATAGGTGTACTCGTTAGGATCATAGGTGTACTCGTTAGGATCATAGGTGTACCCGTTAGAATCATAGGTGTACTCGTTAGGATCATAGGTGTACCCGTTAGAATCATAGGTGTACTCGTTAGGATCATAGGTGTACTCGTTAGGATCATAGGTGTACTCGTTAGGGTCATAGGTGTACTCGTAAGAATCATAGGTGTACTCGTTAGGATCATAGGTGTACTTGTTAGGATCATAGGTGTACTCGTTAGGATCATAGGTGTACTCGTTAGGATCATAGGTGTACTCGTTAGAATCATAGGTGTACTCGTAAGAATCATAGGTGTACTCGTTAGGATCATAGGTATACTCGTTAGAATCATAGGTGTACTCGTTAGGATCATAGGTGTACTCGTTAGGATCATAGGTGTACTCGTAAGAATCATAGGTGTACTCGTTAGGATCATAGGTGTACTCGTTAGGATCATAGGTGTACTCGTTAGGATCATAGGTGTACTCGTTAGGGTCATAGGTGTACTCGTTAGGATCATAGGTGTACTCGTTAGGATCATAGGTGTACTTGTTAGGATCATAGGTGTACTCGTTAGGATCATAGGTGTACTCGTTAGAATCATAGGTGTACTCGTTAGGATCATAGGTGTACTCATTAGAATCATAGGTGTACTCGTTAGGATCATAGGTGTACTCGTTAGGGTCATAGGTGTACTCGTTAGGATCATAGGTGTACTCGTTAGAATCATAGGTGTACTCGTAAGAATCATAGGTGTACTCGTTAGGATCATAGGTGTACTCGTTAGGATCATAGGTGTACTCGTTAGGATCATAGGTGTACTTGTTAGGATCATAGGTGTACTCGTTAGGATCATAGGTGTACTCGTTAGGATCATAGGTGTACTCGTTAGAATCATAGGTGTACTCGTAAGAATCATAGGTGTACTCGTTAGGATCATAGGTGTACTCGTTAGGATCATAGGTGTACTCGTTAGGATCATAGGTGTACTCGTAAGAATCATAGGTGTACTCGTTAGGATCATAGGTGTACTCGTTAGGATCATAGGTGTACTCGTTAGGATCATAGGTGTACTCGTTAGGGTCATAGGTGTACTCGTTAGGATCATAGGTGTACTCGTTAGGATCATAGGTGTACTTGTTAGGATCATAGGTGTACTCGTTAGGATCATAGGTGTACTCGTTAGAATCATAGGTGTACTCGTTAGGATCATAGGTGTACTCATTAGAATCATAGGTGTACTCGTTAGGATCATAGGTGTACTCGTTAGGGTCATAGGTGTACTCGTTAGGATCATAGGTGTACTCGTTAGAATCATAGGTGTACTCGTAAGAATCATAGGTGTACTCGTTAGGATCATAGGTGTACTCGTTAGGATCATAGGTGTACTCGTTAGGATCATAGGTGTACTTGTTAGGATCATAGGTGTACTTGTTAGGATCATAGGTGTACTTGCTTTTTTTTTTGCACTTTTAGGAACTAGCCCTAGGTTTTTCAAATCAAGTCAAGAGGCTTTTATTGTCATTCCTTCTACATACAAATACACAATGGAGTGAAATTACGTTCCTCCAGGAACAACCTGGTGCAACATGGAACAAGAACAACAAGCGGACATACAGGGGTTGGACAATGAAACTGAAAGACCTGGTTTTAGACCACAATAATTTATTAGTATGGTGTAGGGCCTCCTTTTGCGTCAGTTGGTCTTGGGAATGACATATACAAGTCCTGCTCAGTGGTCAGAGAGATTTTAAGCCATTCTTCTTGCAGGACAGTGATCAGGTCACTATGTGATGCTGGTGGAGGAAAACGTTTCCTGACTCGCTCCTCCAAAACACCCCAAAGTGGCTCAATAATATTTGGATCTGGTGACTGTGCAGGCCATGGGAGATGTTCAACTTCACTTTCATGTTCATCAAACCATCTTTCTCCAGTCTTGCTGTGTGTATTGGTGCATTGTCATCCTGATACACGGCACCGCCTTCAGGATACAATGTTTGAACCATTGGATCCACATGGTCCTCCAGAGTGGTTCGGTAGTCCTTGGCAGTGATGCGCCCATCTAGCACAAGTATTGGGCCAAACCATCACTGATCCACCCCCATGCTTCACTCTGGGCATGCAACAGTCTGGGTGGTACGCTTCTTTGGGGCTTCTCCACACCGTAACTCTCCCGGATGTGGGGAAGACAGTAAAGGTGGATCATCAGAGAACAGTACATGTTTCACATTGTCCACAGTCCAAGACTTGATCTCCTTGCACCATTGAAACTGACGTTTGGCTATAGCAGCCCGGCCGTGTATATTGACCCTGTGGAGCTCCTGACGGACAGTTCTGGTGAAACAGGAAGCTGAGGTGCACATTTAACTGTGCCGTGATTTGATCAGTCGTGGTTTTATGTTTTTTGGATACAATCCGGGTTAGAACCCAACATCCCTTTCAGACAGCTTCCTCTCGCGTCCACAGTTAATCCTGTTGGATGTGGTTGGTCCTTCTTGGTGTTATGCTGACGTTACCCTGGATACCGTGGCTCTTGATACATCACAAAGACTTGCTGTCTTGGTCACAGATGCGCCAGCAAGACGTGCACCAACAGTTTGTCCTCTTTTGATCTCTGGTATGTCCCATAATGTTGTGTTGTTGTAATATTTTGATATAAACTATGATCTTACCTGCTAACTGAACTTCACACTCTGCTCTTACTGGTGCAATGTGCAGTTAATGAAGACCACCAGACTGGTCCAATGTGTTCCACGTGTTTCAGTTTCATTGTCCAAACCCCTGTATATATATGTGTGTGTGTGTGTGTGTGTGTGTGTTTGAGTGTGTTAATAATATTTTAGGCCCTCTGAGAGTGTGTAGAGTGCCATGACAGTTCCCCACTGATTGAGTCACAGTAGTTGTTTTATAATATTGTTTTCTTTTTAAAATAAGAACAAAACAAAACTATTGAACCATGAAACTGACCTGAAACTAAACTGAAGTCAAACATAAACACCAGGAAACCTTCTGCATGTTTGTGACACTGGTGTGTAGGTGGAGATCCAACCAGGCAGAGTAAGATTTGAGAAAATGACATCATTACCTCAGAAATCATTTGCACACTTTCTCAGGGTAATGCATTTTCTCCCGGGTTTGAAATGCTGATTCCTGTTCGAATGGGGGGGAAGTCTCTCAACAGGGAATAATTGAATTTCCACAAAGAGGCTATTCATCACTAATAGCTATTTTATCAATTTTATTATTATTTTCTCATTTAGGCAGGCTTCTGTTTGTGGGCGTTAATCAGTTTCCTGTGCTGAGGTGAGGCGCTCCCCTCCGTAATTATTTCTTTTTCCTTTCTTGATTATTTGCTCCATGAAAACGAGCAAATCTTGGGAGAGCTGCCGAGGCTGACCGTTCCGCCTGGCGCGGGTTTAGATTCGAGGCTCTTATGGCTTCATTAATGTACTATAAAGCCTCTCTTGACACTTGTTATGACAGTAGATGTCATAGTCATAGCCGCACGATTTGTCTTCATTTTAAGGTTTCATAGCGCTTCAGCTGGGATTTACCGAGCAATCCTGTGACACCAGAATCCACCGGCCCTTTGAATCCAATATCAATCATTATTATCACTCATTATATGAAGTCTCCATAGCAGAATTAGCTCAGCCTTCTTTAATAACGTGAAGGAACCTCCACAGACAGCGGCCGCAGCTCGTATTAAGCTAATTCACGGGCAACGACGAGCCGCGAGTGAAAAATCTATCTCTCAGGCAAGCTTAAGTGATCCCAGAGCCAGATTAGCCTTACACCAGCCTGAGTCAGAAAGATTTACATTATAGCTTTTGAATGTCTTTTTTAAAAAATGCATTTGAGACTAAATGTGTTTGTTAATATCTTTATTTCCAAACTCTTATCATCACACCCTGTGAATATGAGTGATATATTTTTTTAATCGATGTACAAAAAAGTTTTAGATACACTAAAACGTTTACACTAAGAGATACACAGTCAAACGTTTTAGATACACTACCAGTCAAACGTTTTAGATACACTACCAGCCAAACGTTTTAGATACACTACCAGCCAAACGTTTTAGTACACTACCAGCCAAACGTTTTAGATACACTACCAGTCAAACGTTTTAGATACACTACCAGTCAAACGTTTTAGTACACTACCAGTCAAACGTTTTAGATACACTACCAGTCAAACGTTTTAGATACACTACCAGTCAAACGTTTTAGATACACTACCAGTCAAACGTTTTAGATACACTACCAGCCAAACGTTTTAGATCACTACCAGTCAAACGTTTTAGATACACTACCAGCCAAACGTTTTAGATACACTACCAGTCAAACGTTTTAGATACACTACCAGCCAAACGTTTTAGATACACTACCAGTCAAACGTTTTAGATAGACTACCAGCCAAACGTTTTAGATCACTACCAGTCAAACGTTTTAGATACACTACCAGCCAAACGTTTTAGATACACTACCAGTCAAACGTTTTAGATACACTACCAGTCAAACATTTTAGATACACTACCAGTCAAACGTTTTAGATACACTACCAGCCAAACGTTTTAGATCACTACCAGTCAAACGTTTTAGATACACTACCAGTCAAACGTTTTAGATCACTACCAGCCAAACGTTTTAGATACACTACCAGTCAAACGTTTTAGATACACTACCAGTCAAACGTTTTAGATACACTACCAGTCAAACGTTTTAGATCACTACCAGTCAAACGTTTTAGATACACTACCAGCCAAACGTTTTAGATACACTACCAGTCAAACGTTTTAGATCACTACCAGCCAAACGTTTTAGATACACTACCAGTCAAACGTTTTAGATACACTACCAGCCAAACGTTTTAGATCACTACCAGTCAAACGTTTTAGATACACTACCAGTCAAACGTTTTAGATACACTACCAGTCAAACGTTTTAGATCACTACCAGTCAAACGTTTTAGATACACTACCAGTCAAACGTTTTAGATACACTACCAGCCAAACGTTTTAGATACACTACCAGCCAAACGTTTTAGATACACTACCAGTCAAACGTTTTAGATACACTACCAGTCAAACGTTTTAGATCACTACCAGTCAAACGTTTTAGATACACTACCAGTCAAACGTTTTAGATACACTACCAGTCAAACGTTTTAGATCACTACCAGCCAAACGTTTTAGATACACTACCAGCCAAACGTTTTAGATACACTACCAGTCAAACGTTTTAGATACACTACCAGACAAACGCTTTAGTACACTACCAGCCAAACGCTTTAGATACACTACCAGTCAAACGTTTTAGATACACTACCAGTCAAACGTTTTAGATACACTACCAGTCAAACGTTTTAGATACACTACCAGCCAAACGTTTTAGATACACTACCAGTCAAACGTTTTAGATACACTACCAGCCAAACGTTTTAGATCACTACCAGTCAAACGTTTTAGATACACTACCAGTCAAACGTTTTAGATACACTACCAGTCAAACGTTTTAGATACACTACCAGCCAAACGTTTTAGATCACTACCAGTCAAACGTTTTAGATCACTACCAGTCAAACGTTTTAGATACACTACCAGTCAAACGTTTTAGATACACTACCAGTCAAACGTTTTAGATACACTACCAGTCAAACGTTTTAGATACACTACCAGTCAAACGTTTTAGATACACTACCAGTCAAACGTTTTAGATACACTACCAGCCAAACGTTTTAGATACACTACCAGTCAAACGTTTTAGATACACTACCAGCCAAACGTTTTAGATCACTACCAGTCAAACGTTTTAGATACACTACCAGTCAAACGTTTTAGATACACTACCAGTCAAACGTTTTAGATACACTACCAGCCAAACGTTTTAGATCACTACCAGTCAAACGTTTTAGATACACTACCAGTCAAACGTTTTAGATACACTACCAGCCAAACGTTTTAGATACACTACCAGTCAAACGTTTTAGATACACTACCAGCCAAACGTTTTAGATCACTACCAGTCAAACGTTTTAGATACACTACCAGTCAAACGTTTTAGATACACTACCAGCCAAACGTTTTAGATACACTACCAGCCAAACGTTTTAGATACACTACCAGCCAAACGTTTTAGATACACTACCAGTCAAACGTTTTAGATACACTACCAGTCAAACGTTTTAGATCACTACCAGTCAAACGTTTTAGATACACTACCAGTCAAACGTTTTAGATACACTACCAGTCAAACGTTTTAGATCACTACCAGCCAAACGTTTTAGATACACTACCAGCCAAACGTTTTAGATACACTACCAGTCAAACGTTTTAGATACACTACCAGACAAACGCTTTAGTACACTACCAGCCAAACGCTTTAGATACACTACCAGTCAAACGTTTTAGATACACTACCAGTCAAACGTTTTAGATACACTACCAGTCAAACGTTTTAGATACACTACCAGCCAAACGTTTTAGATACACTACCAGTCAAACGTTTTAGATACACTACCAGTCAAACGTTTTAGAACTGTTCTAAAACATTTGACTGGTAGTGTATGTATACTAGAGACTGCAGTGCACTGTATGTAGTTATGCATAGAGACGCCACAGTTAAAGCTACAGTTGAACGCATTATGAGAAAAGCTTTTCTTGTATAAAGTGTAAGTGGCTTATAAAACCATAAACACTCTTTTATAAATTATGTATGCTGGAGTGTGATTTATGGTATGTTGCCTTGAGGCAACACCGTCTAACTCTGGAAGGGAATGAAACATAGCGCCATATAGATTATGTTTATATTATGTTTTGCTGTTCTTATGTAATATTTTGACATAATGATTCAATTTCTTGTACATCAATCAACCAATTTAAAAGCATAAATAACTGTTAAAGGAGCAGCGAGGTGGAGCAATATATATATATATATATATATATATATATATATATAAGCCCCCCACCCCCTCTCTCCTTCCTCTAGAACTATTATGGCTGTCAGGTTTTAATATTTTCTCTTCTTTGACAGTGAGGATTCACCTTCCTTAGCACTACAGTAGGACATTCATTTCTGGGCTACTGTAGAAACATGGCGGCGGCAGTCTGTGGAAGACGAGCGGCTCCTATGTAGATATGTAGGCTCATTGTAAACTAACGAATACACACAGTTTGTAGTTATAGATAGTTATATTCTAATAAAACATAGTTTTGTGCATTATACCCCCTTTCTGATAACGGACCCCCTGAATCGTACACACCGCTCCTTTAAAGCAGGGCTGAGAAATGTTATTTTGTTAAATGAATAACAATTCTGACCTTAAAAATAAGCAAAAACACAAATGATTCCAAATAAAATACTTTCCAATGAAAACCTAAGCAAGAGCTGACCTTCTGCAGTGACCTTCCACCACAGTTTACATTCCTTCCACCGCTGCGCGACGTCGCCTCTAGGCAACAAGCACATTTAAGCAAGCTGTCGCAACAGAAAAATCATTTATATCATACTAGATGTTATAAAAATGAATTTCACACTCCAACAGACGGGCGTCGTGTCTGTTTTTGATGTATGAATCTGATCTGAGGCAGAAACATGCTGCCCGAGCTGCACCATGCCAGTAAACGAGGTCTGAAATAATAATACACTCCGGGAGGAATGTGATTGGTACAGTTAATTTATTGGTTTATTAGTTTTATTAGTTATTGAATACAGGGATTTTGAAATACTTAAAAACAAAGCCTGATTTAATTCTCTGTTTTGCTTTTGTTGTTATTTAAAATGTGTCCTGTCATTATACACTGAAAGGAACGTGTTTGTTGCTCTGAGGCAACATCAGACAGTAGAAGGTCAGCGTGATCTGAAAAGATTGTTTCCTGTAAGACGTTTAGAACTGACTCACCTGAAACAGCGAATACGTGTTGTGAGGCTTCTTTTAAACAAACTTTGTCTCCTTTGCGTCACAGCATTGCAGTGATGAGCAGCTACACTGAGATAGTACTACAGCTGGGGCAGCAAACGAAGTAGCTGGTAGTAAAAGCAAGTAGAGTGAAGTGGAGTCACACCACACAGTGGAAATCATCTCAAAAAGCTAAAATGACCATCAAACTGTAGTAAAACATGACAACGATGATGTATCATTGAGTTGGATGGATGGATGATGGATGGATGGTTGGATGGATGGATGGATGGATGGATGGATGGATGGATGGATAGTTTGTTGGATGGTTGGATGGATGGATGGATGGTTTGATGGTTGGATGGATGGATGGTTGGATGGATGGATGAATGGTTTAATGGATGGATGGATGGTTGGATGGATGGATGGTTTGATGGATGGATGAATGGTTTAATGGATGGATGGATGGATGGTTTGATGGTTGGATGGATGGATGGTTTGATGGATGGTTAGTTTGTTGGATGGATGGTTGGATGGATGGATGGTTGGATGGATGGATGGATGGATGGTTTGATGGATGGTTGGATGGATGGATGAATGGTTTAATGGATGGATGGTTTGATGGTTGGATGGATGGATGGTTTGATGGATGGATAGTTTGTTGGATGGATGGTTGGATGGATGGTTTGATGGTTGGATGGATGGATGGTTTGATGGTTGGATGGATGGATGGTTTGATGGATGGTTGGATAATTGGGCGCATGGTTAGTTTGTTGGATGGATGGTTGGATGGATGGATGGATGGATGGTTGGTTGGATGGATGGATGGATGGTTTGATGGATGGTTGGATGGATGGATGAATGGTTTGATGGTTGGATGGATGGATGGATGGTTTGATGGATGGTTTGATGGATGGTTGGATGATTGGGCGCATGGATGGTTTGATGGATGGTTGGATGGATGGATGGATGGATGGATGGAAGGATGGTTGGATAGATGGATGGATGGTTTGATGGGTGGATGGATGGATGAATGGATGCTTTATTGATCCCAGAGGGAAATTGAAGGCATCCAGTATCTATTCCACACATGCACAAGGTAAGATGAAACAGGACAGTTCCAACAACAAATAATAAATATGGAATATAAAATAAATAGAATATAGTATATACAAAATAGAAATAGAAATAGCCTTGCAGGGTGTGTGTGAGAGTGATGGCAGTAGTGCAGTTAACCAGTGTAAACAGTGTAGACCACTTTAGTAGTGCAAATACGCAGTTACGATTTATATATGCAAAAGTTTGTGCGCCCCTGGTCACATATCGTCGCTGTCCAATGAAAAACAGGAATCTTCAAAATGGCAACTTTACAGGAGAGGCCAAAAACTGTCTTCACTTACAATGGAAGTCAATGGAACCAGATCTTTCCAAGCTATGTTGTGTTGTACTTGTGTTGTAACTTGTAATCTGATCACTGCCTGATTTACGTAGACCTGGAGTTTCCCTGTTATCTGATTACCTGTATGTAAACACGTTGACTGGATTACTGACCAAATCTGATGTTCTGCAGTTCAGCAATGAGTTTAAGTAAAAACACTCAGTGATGCTGCTTCTTCAGTCTTAACTAAAACCCAGTGCAGCTTAAAGAAAACACTGTTTGAATAGAGCTGATTGGTATAGTGTAGTGGGTTACACTGCTGCACTCCACACTGTAGACTGAGGTTCAAATCCCCACCTGAGTAACCACCCTACACTACACCTATAACAGTCCTAGGGTAAAACACTACCTTCACCTACCTGTGTACAGGTAAACTGTAACACTACCTTCACCTACCTGTGTACAGGTAAACTGTAACACTACCTTCACCTACCTGTGTACAGGTAAACTGTAACAATACCTTCACCTACCTGTGTACAGGTAAACTGTAACACTACCTTCACCTACCTGTGTACAGGTAAACTGTAACACTACCTTCACCTACCTGTGTACAGGTAAACTGTAACACTACCTTCACCTACCTGTGTACAGGTAAACTGTAACACCACCTTCATCTACCTGTGTACAGGTAAACTGTAACACTACCTTCACCTACCTGTGTACAGGTAAACTGTAACACTACCTTCACCTACCTGTGTACATGTAAACTGTAACACCACCTTCATCTACCTGTGTACAGGTAAACTGTAACACTACCTTCATCTACCTGTGTACAGGTAAACTGTAACACTACCTTCACCTACCTGTGTACAGGTGAACTGTAACACTACCTTCACCTACCTGTGTACAGATAAACTGTAACTCTATCTTCACCTACCTGTGTAGTAAGTAGTACAGTGACTCACTATCACCTCTTCAGGTACAAAGTGGTACTACAGTGACTCACTATCACCTCTTCAGATACAAAGTTGTATGACAGTGACTCACTATCACCTCATGTACAAAGTTGTACTACAGTGACTCACTATCACCTCTTCAGGTACAAAGTGGTATTACAGTGACTCACTATCACCTCTTCAGGTACAAAGTGGTACTACAGTGACTCACTATCACCTCTTCAGGTACAAAGTGGTATGACAGTGACTCACTATCACCTCTTCAGGTACAAAGTGGTACTACAGTGACTCGCTATCACCTCTTCAGGTACAAAGTGGTACCACATTGACTCACTATCACCTCTTCAGATACAAAGTGGTACCACAGTGACTCACTATCACCTCTTCAGGTACAAAGTGGTATGACAGTGACTCGCTATCACCTCTTCAGGTACAAAGTGGTATTACAGTGACTCGCTATCACCTCTTCAGGTACAAAGTGGTATTGCAGTGACTCACTATCACCTCTTCAGGTACAAAGTGGTATTACAGTGACTCACTATCACCTCTTCAGGTACAAAGTGGTATGACAGTGACTCGCTATCACCTCTTCAGGTACAAAGTGGTATTACAGTGACTCACTATCACCTCTTTATGTACAAAGTGGTATTACAGTGACTCACTATCACCTCTTCAGGTACAAAGTGGTACTACAGTGACTCACTATCACCTCTTCAGGTATAAAGTGGTATTACAGTAACTCACTATCACCTCTTCAGGTACAAAGTGGTATTACAGTGACTCACTATCACCTCTTTAGTTACAAAGTGGTATTACAGTGACTCACTATCCCCTCTTCAGGTATAAAGTGGTATGATGACCGGGGCTAGCTGGTTAGCATGGTGACTTTTCTTCACATTCTGTCGATCATTTTAGTTTATTTTTAAAAATGTTTTAAACCAAAAATCTCACAATCTGCACCTTTAAGTGCCTTTAAATCAACAGACCAACTAATCTTGCATGTTGTGACCTTTTTCTGAAATTTTGTAATCTGTGTAATTGAACTGGAATTCAACGTCTCCATCATAATATGCTGGGAAGACCTTTCACATGACTTCAAAATCGTACGCTCAGGCTTCATTTTCTGGGTGGAATCGAACCGCAGAGAACAGAAAACTGCTTTTATCATGTAGGCCAGCAGGTCTTCCAGGTCCTCCGGGTATTTTTAGCAGGTTCCAGCAGTGAGCCCATCCATCCCGAGCCTTGTGGAGGGAGTTCAAGAGGAGAAACTGGAGCAAGGGAGTGGGCTGAGCCATTGTAATTGGGAGTAATTCTCTCATATGGCTGTCCAGTGTGATTAAGAACTTCCTGTGGAGAGACCTCCAGCAGGCGGACGCATCCATTCCAAAGGAAGCTGATAGCTTTGCTTCTTCTTTTCCGAGCGCTGCAGAACAGGCCCTGTCTCGGCCACCCGCGGCTCCGGATTAAAAATTGAGTGCATCGTAGGTCAAGTGTGGCCCAGTCCACAGCTTTGAGAGCTGCATTACTTTGATTTGGGGCCTAATATCCGCCATAATGCTATCTGTTTATAAGCCTCACGCTTGTTGCCGTCACCAGAAACGTGATGGATGCGAGCGGCGGCGGTGGACTTTCTGCATAACTCTGTTATTATTCAGTGAAATCCTCCACCTTCCAGCTCGTGGTCTGATGAAAACTAATGCCTTTCATTTGCAGTGGAACTTCTATTTGGAGAAAAACGTAAAAACATCCCGAAGACCTGAATTGATGATTCTGGCTTTAATTAGTATAGCCTGTTTTAGTGATCACATCAATTCTTTACAGGCTATGCTAATCTATGCCAGAATCAGCAATGCATTTGGGAATGGACTAACTCTTCATTCTTTTAACCAGGTCTTGTTACTGTTTGGCTTCACATCTGGGGAATTCAGTGACGAGGTTCCGTTCATCATTTTCTATGTTTATTACAGTATGTTTCTGTTTCTTAGTGTTTATTTGTGATTAATATATTTTAGGGAAGTATTTTTAGCTGTTCAATTTTTGTAATCCACAGTGTGATTTATATATGCAAAAGTTTGTGCGCCCCTGTCCAATGAAAAACAGATATCTTCACTTTCAATGGAAGTCAAGCTATTTTGGAGCATTTCTATTGGTCCAATTATCAGGAAATTTTCCCAAAATGTTAACGGCAGCTGCTGCATTTAAACAATGTGGAAAAATAGAAATGGAGATACACAGCTTTCATTGGACAGCGACGATATATAAGCCAGTTCCAAAGAAGTTGGGAAAGTGTGTTAACTGAAATTTAAACAAAGTCAATACAAAGACAAGACAAGTACTGCTTTATCTTATGTTCCAAAAATGTTGGGACAAGTGACATGCCTAAGACCAGCAACATGTTTTGGAAAACATTTAAAATGGGGTTATATAATCATGCTTGGCTTTAAAAGGAGCATCCTAGAAATGCCTTGAACCTGCTATATATATATATATACCCATTTTTGTCGTTTTTGAGTTTTCTACATCATTGGAACACATCAATGGTCGTTTACATTGTGTAAATATTTCATGATGAATGGACCAATAGAAGTGCTCCAAAATTGCTTGGAAAAAAATTCAGGTTCCATTAACTTACATTGAAAGTAAAGTATGTTTTTGGTCTCTCCTGTAAAGTTGCAATTTTTTTCATTGGACAGCAACTATATATACAATACAGCTCAAAAGTTTAGGATCACTTTAGAATTTAATTTTAGGCAATTTTCATGCAATTCACAAACAATATTGTCCATTTCACAATGAATGTAAGTGTATCAGATGATTTTTAAAGAATAAAAATGTTTGTATTAAAGTCTATTTTTGTATAGAGGCTTATTTTACATATAGTCCTATTATCAGTAATTCTCAGTCCTCTGTCTAAATCTCCTGGTACGACCACCAATCCAAGTTAAGGATGTTATTGGACTAATTGGTTGTTAGGACACTCTTGATCAATTGTGATGCACAGCTGAAAAACATTCTACTAATAAGTGAGTATAAAAGAGAACAACATTCTAGGTTAGTTTAGTATCTGAAGATCAGCAGTTGATGACTTACTGACCGGCAAGTCATCAGTCCATCATTGTGTTAAGGAAGGAAGATACTCCATTGAAAACAAGAACATATATATATATATATTTATGTAGAAAGGGGCTGTTTTTATCAGTGCAGGTAAAACGGAAAGTGAAATAACAGACTGCACAGAGAGAGACGTTAGAGAGAGACAAAAGATCAACACAAATGAACTCCACGCAGCTCCGATTCCCAAAGCAGTAGATTATTCCAAAGGTCAGAACAGCTTCAGCTGACGCTCAGTGAAACCCAGTCTCTGATAAAGCCATCTTGAAGTGATTAAGAACTCTCTAAAGGAGAAAGTCGTCTTCTTTATATAAGCTTTATTGGAGGTCCTTTTCATGATACATCGTTCTTATCAGCTGACAGAACTGTGAGTATGGTGGTCTTCTTTAATCTACCGTCTGCAAAAATCAACTATTGTCTTCAGTTTTTTTATGATGCTACAATTGAGTCCAGCTGTCATCCAGCAAAAACACTGATGGACAGACTGTCTGTGCATGGCATATTGATTGTTATCTCTATGATTGATTGACAAGCCTCATTCAAACACTCCTAGCCCGCTACACCATTTACATTCACAGCCCTTCAGACACTCTAATCCAGAGAGACTTACACTTTACAGGTAGGTGAAGGTGGTGTTACAGTTTGCATGGTCAGAGTTTTGGGTGAAGGTAGAGTCAGGACTCTATTATTGGTGTAGGTGGTGCGGACTCGAACGCCAGTCTACAGCATGGAGGGCAGCAGTGTAATCCATTACACTATACCAACCTTCCCTGTAGCAGAGCTCCACACAATAGCACAAGCAGAGGTTGTGTTGTAGCTCGTACTGTGTCCTCTTTATAGAAACTGTATCCAGGTTTTATATGTAGCCCTAAAGAAAATTACATTCACATCCAGGCGGTGGTGTAGCTCACTGGCTGACCAAACAGATGAGTGGACGCGTGTGTAGGCTCTGTCCAATGTTAGCACTGCTATTTCACATTACCACTGTTGGAGAAAATACACATTTTGACTATTAGAAAGTTATTCAGACACATATTTCCTACATGTTTAATGTGTTTCCACAAGAGACAGTAACCTACTCAGAAAGGAAACCTGGATTCAATGAGTCAACAGGTGAAAAAGTTTATATAACTGTTGAAATTAAACCAATGAATTATAATGGTGTAGTGGCAGCTGCCTGTTACAATGAAGTTTATGTGAGGTAGTATAACTGGGTTGTTGTTGTTTTGTTGTTGTTGTCTTTGTTAGGAGGCATATATTTCTAACCTACAGTTGCACAGATACCACCCTGTACCTTCCAAAACCGATGCCTTTATTTATCGACCGCTGCAGTACTGATACTAACAAGGACAGATTAAGGATAGTCTGGGCCCCTGGGCCCCCCAACCCTCACCCCTTGTGATCAAGGGCCTTCTAATGGTATGCCCTGCTCTTCTCTAGGGTCCCCTGGTAGAGGCTGTCTTAATCAGGGCCCTCTAAAACTATGCCCCCCTCTTTCCTATGACTCCTAATAGCCAGAAGTCGAAGTCAGAGCTATGCCACAATGTCTCGTCCGTTTTATTAAGAGGCCCAAAAACATGGCTAGGGCCCCCAAGAGACCCTGGGGTCAAAGTCCCTAAAAGTCAGAGGATCCTTACAATAGAGGGCCCTCAGAAATAAAAATATATTGTATCATAAATGTTGATGGCATCGTAAAATATTTTGGGCCAGGGCCCTCTGACCGCACTGGCCCGGTCAGTAATCCAGCCTTAAGAACTTAAGAAACCTGTAAGTATAAGTACTTTTTATTACATTCTCAGTGTGGGTGACTTGCTAGGGGCATATATATATATATATATATATATATAAATAAATAAAAAAATATATATATTTTATTTATTTTTATTTTGTGTGTGTGTGAAACAGAACTGAACAGTATGTAAATAAACCTGGGGGCACCAGCAGATTCTCTGGACTGACAAGCTCAGAGCTGAATGTTGTTTCAAATCCAACCTTCTCAAGTCATTTGTCATGCGTCTCGTTCACTCGTGCTGCATCTCAGAGCGTCAGACTCAGCAGGAGTTTTGTAAACATCAGTGTTACTCACACTGTCAGTGGCAGCGGCGTTCAGTTTAGGGTTTTTTTTTCTTTTTCTAGTATTTTTAAAGCAACGAGCTGCGACACACTGCTGCTGAACGATACAGCTGACTGGCAGTGGTCCACCTGCAGACTGGGCCAGTGGATACAATAGCCTCACTACTGGGCTGCTATGTATGCTAATTAAAGGCTATCTTTACACAGAGTCCAGTGGGTCCTTCAAGCTTCTTCAGTAATCTGGAGACTACGCAGCGGCCGATGAGTGATTACTGAAAGTAGCCTGAAGAGCTACACTGCTATTATAGATTTAGCCATGAGCATATTCACAGCTGTTTGTCGTCCCACGCTACTGATGTGTTGTTAAATTCTTTGCGCTGGTGTCCAAGCATACATCAGCATGTATAAATTGTCTTCATCTCAATACCACAACTATGTGGACAGTGGTGGGCTGGAAGTTAGGGAACCAGACTTGTGACCAGGAGTGTATGTAAATATCATGTAGCCTTATAAACAGTACAGTAAAGTAGGGTGAAGTATTGTTGTATTTCTAAGCTCTAGAGAGATCGAAAGAGAAATAGAGAGAGAAAAGGGGAGATAGAAAGAGAAGTAGAGAGAGTAAGAGAAAGAGAAAGAGTAAGAGAAAGAGAAGTAGAGAGAGTAAGAGAAAGAGAAGTAGAGAGAGTAAGAGAAAGAGAAGTAGAGAGAGTAAGAGAAAGAGAAAGAGCAAGAGCAAGAGAAAGAGAGAGAGCAAGAGAAAGAGAAATAGAGGGAGCAAGAGAGAAAACGAGATAGAGAAAAAATAGAGATAGAAAGAGATACAGAGAGAGAAAAAGAGAGAAAGGGAAATAGAGAGAGTGAGAGAAATAGAAATACAGAGTGAGATAGAAAGAGAAATAGAGAGAGAAGAAAGAGATTGAAAGAGACAGAGAGAGTGAGAAAAAGAGATTGAAGGAGACAGAGAGAGAGAAAGAGAGATACAGAGAGAGAAAATGAGAAATAGAGAAAGATAGAAAGAGAAACAGAGAGAGAGAGAGAAAGAAAAATAGAGAAAAAATAGAGATAGAAAGAGAAACAGAGAGAGAAAAAGAGAGAAAGGGAAATAGAGAGAGTGAGAGAAATAGAAATACAGAGTGAGATAGAAAGAGAAATAGAAAGAGATTGAAAGAGACAGAGAGAGTGAGAAAAAGAGATTGAAGGAGACACAGAGAGAGAGAAAGAGAGATACAGAGAGAGAAAATGAGAAATAGAGAAAGATAGAAAGAGAAACAGAGAGAGAAAGAAAAATAGAGAAAGATAGAGAGATAGAAAGAGAAATAGTATTGTTTCTAAGCTCTACTCTTGATCTACAGTGACAGCTTTTCCTCCAAATTCAAAACTTCTTTATTCTGAGTAGTTTCTTTACAGCTGTCTTTAGTTTTAGAGATGTTTGAAGATTGAGATAGACCACAGTACACGTGTTCTCCTGGACCACTTCCTCCATATCCAGCCGTAGCTTTACACAAAACATGCGTCCAGCTAATGATTTCATTTAGAAGAATACGCTTAAATATTTCATTTCTCACTCCTCTCGTGAGCGAGCCTGTCACCATCTCTAGAGCGCTGATTTCCTTTTATATTAGTTGAAAGCTGAGATTCCTTTACATCTTCTAGAGGTTCTCTATCTGTCTACCCCTCTGAGCTCTGCCACAGCTGTTTTGAGATAACCAGGCCAAAACAGAAGTGAAACGTGTTTGTTCCTCTCGTGATTTTTTTTTTTCACAAGAATTTTCACTGACAGGCACAGCAATTAAGCTCTGACCTATATTTTACGAAGCTTTTACACTGAAGGCAGGGTTTTTGTGTTGTTTTCTAACTGGCTGGTCAGTCTTCTGCTATATATGTACAGTAGATCACCGCCGTCCAAAGAAATGTAGCTCATGTAACCTGCCTCTGAATACAACAGCTGTTTACATAGTATGAATGTTTTATAATGAATTTGATAAACGGACCAATAGTAATGCTCCAATAGGATTTTTAATGAGTGAGAGATAGTGAGATACAGAGAGACAGAAAGAAAAAATTGAGAGAAATAGAAAGAGAAATAGAGAGAAAGAGAAATAGAAAGAGAAAGAGAGAGATACAGGGAGAGAAAGAAAAAGAGAGAGAGAAAGAAAAAAGAGAGAGAGATACAGAGAGAGGAGAAATAGAAAGTGAAAGAGAGAGTGAGAGACAGACATAGAGAAAGGGATAGAGAGAGACAGAGAGAGTTAGAGACACTGAGAGAAAGATTGATAAGAGAGATAGAGAGAGAGATTCATAAAGAGAGATAGAGAAATTTAGAGACAGAGAGAGATTGATAAAGAGAGATAGAGACAGATTGATAAAGAGAGATAGAGACAGAGAGAGATTGATAAAGAGAGATAGAGACACAGAGAGAGAGAGACTGATAAAGTGAGAGAGAGACACAGAGAGATTGATAAAGAGAGATAGAGACAGAGAGAGATTGATAAAGAGAGATAGAGACAGAGAGAGAGAGACAGAGACAGAGAGAGATTGATAAAGAGAGATAGAGACAGAGAGACACAGAGAGAGATTGATAAAGAGATATAGAGACACAGAGAGAGAGAGACTGATAAAGAGAGAGAGAGACATAGAGAGAGAGACACAGAGAGATTGATAAAGAGAGATAGAGAGAGAGAGACACAGAGAGAGATTGATAAAGAGAGATAGAGACATAGAGAGAGAGAGACACAGAGAGAGATTGACAAAGAGAGATAGAGACATAGAGAGAGAGACACAGAGAGAGATTGATAAAGAGAGATAGAGACAGAGAGAGAGAGACACAGAGAGAGATTGATAAAGAGAGATAGAGACATAGAGAGAGAGAGACACAGAGAGAGATTGATAGAGATAGAGACATAGAGAGAGAGAGACACAGAGAGAGATTGATAAAGAGAGATAGAGACAGAGAGAGACACAGAGAGAGATTGATAAAGAGAGATAGAGACATAGAGAGAGAGACACAGAGAGAGATTGATAAAGAGAGATAGAGACATAGAGAGAGAGAGACACAGAGAGAGATTGATAAAAAGAGATAGAGACATAGAGAGAGAGAGACACAGAGAGAGATTGATAAAGAGAGATAGAGACATAGAGAGAGACACAGAGAGAGATTGATAAAGAGAGATAGAGACATAGAGAGAGACAGAGAGATTGATAAAGAGAGAGACATAGAGAGAGAGAGATTGATAAAGAGAGAGACATAGAGAGAGAGAGATTGATAAAGAGAGATAGAGAGAGATTGATAAAGAGAGATAGAGACATAGAGAGAGACACAGAGAGAGATTGATAAAGAGAGATAGAGACATAGAGAGAGACAGAGAGATTGATAAAGAGAGAGACATAGAGAGAGAGAGATTGATAAAGAGAGATAGAGAGAGATTGATAAAGAGAGATAGAGACATAGAGAGAGAGAGACACAGAGAGAGATTGATAAAGAGAGATAGAGACATAGAGAGAGACACAGAGAGAGATTGATAAAGAGAGATAGAGACATAGAGAGAGAGAGAGAAAGAGTGGTGAGAGGAGAGCTCTAACTGGAACAGAGTGTTAAGTCATTAGCGGCTGGCGCGGGTAGTATTTCCTGCTAAGCGGAGAGCCGGAGAGGTGAGGAGTGTTAATACGTGTATCTGACAGGGTCGGTCTTTGGGCCTCTCAGATTCAGCGGCAGGGTTCGGAGGTCAGCTGGTTGCATGTAGCCCTCAGAAAGTAATTTAACAGAACACTGCTCCCATAGCAAAGTCATTAGCAGCATCTGATGTAGCGCGGTCCTGTCCAGCCTGAGCACCAAACACCTTCACCTTCATGGTCAGCACTGGACAGCGTTTCAGAAAGAAGCACAGGTACCACCGCTGTTCTGGTTCAAGTAAACACGCACTCTGTGCACTCAGGTCACTTATTCTAGGAAACAAAGTAAGTCTTTAACTACAGATTTAAAAAAGAGGGTCACAGCCAGGACTGTACGGCCCACCCGAGTCATTGTTGTACAGGGTAAGAGAAATTAGCTGCGTACAGATACCAACAACTGTGAGTCAAAACTTAATGACCACCAGTTTAATGTACTTGTCCTCTAGGGGTAGGACGCAACGAATATTTCAAGTGAGTGCCCACTCAGCACCAGACCAAGCACATACAACTCAAAATAATTAAATATGATTTTTATTGCTCTTAACTAAAACTTGTCCATTTTCCAGCTTCAAAGCATAATAAGAAACAAAAGAAAACAGGATTCAATGACTTCAGGGTGACCCCAGGCCAAAACAACAAACAAAATCATCTAAAACAAAAACATCTAACCCTGAAAACAAAGAAAATCAAATACAAAACACTACCCTACCTTCTCTTTTTCCAAAAACAGAGGCAAAAGGTGTCAACAAAATAGGCAGGTCACCCCTACGAATCCTGGGCACTAAACAATAATAAACAAACCCAAAAAAAAGAAAACAACAAACAAGTTTGGTCTGTGCTGGTGGGCCTTCACTTCACATGTCGGCTCAGACAGGGGGGGAAAAGGTGCAGCTCCTTGGACTCCAGACAAAGAGGCTTTTTAAATCTCCCGCCAATAAATCCAGCCAATAGAACGTGAGCATGGGCGGAGCAACAAGCAGCAAACCTAGAGACAGACCAAAAAAAACAGATCTCCAAACTCAAGGGACGTAACAGTCCTCTGCATGCTGCCAGAAGGGCTTCACCCCATGTGGTAGAAATTCTTCGAGACCAGCCGGAGAGTAAAGAGAGTACGTTTACTTGAGACCTGTGGAATTTGGAGGCCACAGCAACATCTGGTTGTGTTCTTCAAAAAGTGTGCAGTGTGCACATCATCCTGCTAAGGCCACTACCATCAGGGTGCCTTGAAGTGGTATACCTGGTCTGAACCAGTGCTTCAGTAGGTGGCAGGTGTCAACGTGAGTGAAGTCCCAGACCAGAATATCTGGATCAGAACATTTGGGCACACACTTTTCTTCTTCCCACAGTGCATCCTGGTGCCATCACTTCCCCAGCTTTCTTCCATTGCTCCAAGATACAGTTCTGGCACTTGCATGCCTATTGTAGGTGCTTCAGTGGTGGACCAGGGTTAGCATGGGCACTCTGACCAGTCTACAGCATCACTGTGCCATCCAGATGTACCGGCATTAAGATGAGATGGGGCTGTTTTCAGCTCACTCCCACTTTCCACAAAGATTGAGTCAGTGCTGCCTCAGTCAGAGACTGCCTCTACCTGTGCAGCTTCTAAGGCTATTCCCAGCCAGATTTAGATTCTCCTAGTGCCATTTTGAATTTAATGTAAATACTGTTTGACCAGAGGAGGATGGGTCGCCGCTTGTGAGTCTGGGTTCCTCACAAGGTTTCTTCCTCCAGTTTTGAGGAAGCCACTGTTTCCTTGCCACCGTCGCCTCTGGCTTGCTCACAGGGGGTGACTTCATGTTTTCAAACTCCTGTTAAGCTGCTTTGTGACAGCATGACTACGGCCACACAGCTCCAGAGGGTGGGACGCTGTGCGAAGGGTATCTTATTTGCATTTTGGCATTTTCCCCATTTGTGCCTCATCATCTCCAGAAGCTCTTCAGCTACAGAGTTATGGAGATCCCAGCTGCGTGAAAACACTCAGATCATGACTGAGACTGAGAAACTCTCGCTTTTCATTTTACTTCCTCAAAGCTGAGAGCATCCTGCATCGTTTGCTTGGTTCAAACAAGAACGTCCTCGTCTTTTCATTCGCTTCAACACAGAACCAGCCTTCTTCATCATTGACTACAACATGATCCGTTCCTTGTTTTCACTGGTTCTGTTTTTCTGTACTTTCTCACTTTTCTTTCTGAACATAAAAGTGCGCCCTCTACAGTCAAGTTTGCAAATATTTAAACAGTACCATACTACAGAACTTGTTACTAAGCCGTATTTATTTATTTGGCTATATTTGAACGTCTCCTATCTGGACATTCCATCACTTTCAGCGTTCGACAAATCATCACTCACTCATCGTTTACAAAAACAAACTGTACTGTAGATTTATGTTTTAGTTACATGTTATTTCCAAAGTTAGTCCTAAGCGTCATGACCGACATTTTCCAGTCGGTTTATATCCGATCTGGTGATTTTACGTTACCTTTGATTGTAGAGTTGTTGAATTATAAAACAAAGTAACTGTGATGTACCTGTATTATAGTTTCTGGAACAGTAGGTGACACTAGTGCCCACAAGCTCACTACACACCCACATGTAATCTACAGTGAAGCAGCTAGTAAAGAGATTTGTGTGTTGCCGTAAACATTGTTTAAACACGTGTTAATGTAAAACACTACAGTAACTGCTTACTCATCTAATCTGAAATACACCCTCCATATTCTCTCGCATCACTACTAAACACTCCTGTGGGCGATATTGGACTGTTGGGGGCGGTTCTGTTCAAGCCGTATTGGTTTGGGGGGCATTTCTGCTTGTACAGGAACACCCCTGGCTGCAGCTCGACCCTTCTCGGTTTCTGAGATGCACAGTGTACCTTTAATTTAAATAGATATTCTATTATTTTCTCCCCACAGTTTAAACTAAACATCAACGTTCTAAAAACATCAGGTATGCATTGCTGAGTAGAAACGTTTAGCAGTTTTGTTTAGCTTGTTTGTGTCAAGCCTGAAAGATACCAGAGGATGTGTGTCTTCAGTATTTGAAATTGTTCTCTAAGGTTCTACATAGAAAGTATGTGATGTTGGTCAGTTTTACACCCCCATTTGTATACACCCCGCATGACTTCCCTTACAAAAAAGAAGTTTATTCAAGTGTGCTATTAGTATACTTCCTTTAAACTAAAAACAAGTGAGTATGCTTTCAGTTTACTTTTTATGTACTTCTTAGTGATATACTAAACACAGCTATACTTATACTATATAAGGGTTATACTGACAAGTATACAGAACAGTCTTAAGTATATTTGACCTTTACTTGTACTGCATCTTTGGATTAAGTTATATTTAAGAGCAGTGTAAGTAAGTATTCTTGTCCTGCACAAAAACACATGCAGTACAATATTTGTCTGGTAAGTTTGATTTATAAAGATTTATAAAGATACAGATGTTTCTTAACCCAGTCACACACGTTAAAGAAGCAGACGTATTATGTTAAGTTCACTTAAAAAACACTTTCACGTATATTTTTGAAGATGAAATAACAAACTAGTAAACTAACAGTAAACCCATATGTTTACTTCTAGTGTAGCTGCAGTACAACAGGTGTAAACTGGTCTTGTACTTGAAGTATACTTTAATAAATTAGAAATTGGGCCAATTTAGTCCTAAAAAGTATTAAAATAGTACATATACAAGTGTACTACTAGTACAATGATATTTTTATCGTAACTACATTAAGTATACTTGGGAAATATACTTCAACTTAAGTTTACTTAAGAAAATAAACTTTAAGTATACTTGTTTTCTGTAAGGGTTGGTTCTAAAATGAAACTGTTCTCCCTTATTTGGCGTACTCATGAATCATTTTGAGCTCTGCTCTGATTGGCCGGTTTACAGTGCGACGCCGTGGTGCTCACACAGCAGAAACACCGATCAAATAAAACGACCCTCTGTGTAAATAAGCTCCGCCCTCATACTATTTAGTTAGCTATGTTGCTTACTCAGAACTTCCAAGTATGGAACATTACCTATACCTATGTAGCCGCTCGCTTTCATCTGGACAGCGAACACACAGGTGTCTCTGTGAAGCTTTCAGTTTAAGATGATCTGCTTCAACCAGCACACAGTGATCCACTCACACAGCATGGCTGCTACTTACTTTTATCTTTATTACGCTTATCTTTGTGGCCAAGAAGTGCTGAACAGATGGTTTTTGGTACCGTCTGTCTGTTCAAAGCTGTGTAGAGTAATACAGACTCCAGCAAGAGCCTCTCAGATCATAGCAACTTCCTTTTAATGCCCATCTGAAGCCACTTGCTCTAATCGTTAAGCTTAAAACTTGGGCCGGGCAGGCTGATCCCAGATCAGTCCAGCCTGAGTGACTCGATGTGGTATTTGGCAGAGCGTGTGAGTGACAGGGCAAAAGGCCGCTGGTGTCTGTAGGCGACGGGCAGGCGCAGCTGGCGGTGGGCTTGGTGAATGTCGATGCGGCGTGTATCCCCCCTGGGTGCCCGCTCTCACCGCAGCAGCATGGTGAAAATTAGCATGCCCCACCAGATATGAAATGTGCTGTTTGCAGAGTCAGGCCCCCGTGCACCACGGAGAGGGGGCCGGGCACCACTGTGACAGGAGTGTTTTTGTGGTGAAAGGTTTGTGTCGCTGCTCTCTCCTGTGCTTTTGTGCCCGTAAGCAGGTGTTAAATAGCGTTTTAGGAGCTACCCTACTTTGGAAAAATCCAAATCTACATGGCCCTGTGTGAAAAAGTGATTGCCCCCTTGTTAAAATATACTGTCACTGTGGTTTCTGACACCTGAGTACACTCTCTAGCCAAACCCAGACCTGATTATTGCCACACCTGTTCTCAATCAAGACGTCACTTAAATAGGACCTGCCTGACAAAGTGAAGTCCACCAAAAGATCCTTAAAAGCTACACATCATGCCGAGATCCAAAGAAATTCAGGAACAATTGAGAAAGAAGGTAATTGAGATCTATCAGTCTGGAAAGGGTTATAAAGCCATTTCCAAAGCTTTGGAAATCCAGCGAACCACCGTGAGAGCCATTGTCCACAAATGGCGAAGACATGGATCAGTGGTGAACCTTCCCAGGAGTGGCCGATCGTCCAAAATTACCGCAAGAGCGCAGCAACGACTCATCCAAGAGGTCACAAAAGACCCTACAACAACATCCAAAGAACTGCAGGCCTCACTTGCCTCAGTTAAGGTCAGTGTTCATGCCTCCACCATCAGAAAGAGACTGGGCAAAAATGGCCTACATGGCAGAGTTCCTAGACGAAAACCACTGCTGAGCAAAAAGAACATTAAAGCTCGTCTCAATTTTTCCAGAACATATCTTGATGATCCCCAAGACTTTTGGGAAAACATTCTGTGGACTGATGAGACAAAAGTTAAACTCTCTGGAAGGTGTGTGTCCCAATACATCTGGCGTAAAAGAAACATGGCATTCTAGAAGAAGAACATTATACCAACAGTAAAATATGGTGGTGGTAGTGTGATGGTCTGGGGCTGTTTTGCTGCATCAGGGCCTGGAAGACTTGTTGTGATAAATGGAACTATGAATTCTGCTGTCTACCAAAAGATCCTGAAGGAGAATGTCCGACCATCTGTTCATGACCAAGCTGAAACGAACTTGGGTTCTGCAGCAGGACAATGATCCAAAACACACCAGCAAGTCCACCTCTGAACGGCTGAAGAAAAACAAAATGAAGACTTTGGAGTGGCCTAGTCAAAGTTCTGACCTGAATCCGATTGAGATGCGACCTTAAAAAGGCCGCTCATGCTCGAAAACCCTCCAATGTGTCTGAATTACAACAATTCTGGAAAGAAGAGTGGGCCAAAATCCCTCCACAACGCTGTAAAAGACTGCAGTTGTTGCTAAGGGTGGCCCAACCAGCTATTAGGTTTAGGGGGCAATCACTTTTTCACCATGTAGGCCATGTAGGTTTGGATTTTTTTTCTCCCTTAATAATAAACACCTTCATCTAAAAATAGCATTTTGTGTTTACCTCTGTTGTCTTTGACTAATATTTAAATTGGTTTGATGGTTTTCACCATTTTAACTGTGTAAACTTTCTTTTCTGTTATAAATATCTATATATCTTTGTGTGGAATAGCCCGTTACTCCTTACTTTATATTGTGTACCTGAATGTGTATACCTGTATTCATGTGTACAACTGGTACCCGACAAGTGCAGCAATAAAAACAATTTTTTTAAATATAATTGTCAAGAGTGGTGACCTCGCTCAACTTTATGTGGCTACTCAAGCTAAGCTAGATACATACACTCACCCACCACCCACTTGTATCCTTGTATCTATACTCATTGTCCATTGCATCAGCTCCACTGACCATATAGGAGCTACACTTACAGAGTTGTCCTGTTATTTAACTGTAAGGACTCCCACAGGACCACCACAGAGCTGGTACTACCTGGGTGACACTGACATGGTGGTGGAGTACATGGTGGTGGAGTTTGCTAAAGATCACACTGATGAGCCAGGACTGGAAAACTGTTTTGTGGACGGTGTGATAGTGCAAGGTTGTATGTACTTGTTTGTATGTACTTGTTTAGTCGGGGCGGGGCTTCTGCGATAAGAGCTCTCAGGGAGTTCTCATTCACCGGGTCTTCTCACCTATCTGTCGGAGGATGGACACGTAGGCCTCTGAAACAATATACTGCTGTTAGCCGCTGGTAACAGTGAGTGAATGGACTATTGTGATGAGCAGTTTTTTTGTGTGTGTAGTAACAATAATAAATGACCTGGGCACTTGGAAACTGGGATCTTGTCTCCTAGTGACCACACCCACGCCCATAGAGCCTAAGACGGTTGTACATAAATCAGGGTGAATCTCCTTTTGGGGGGTTACAGACAGATGAGATCAAAATAGAACCTTTTAAAATTATGTCTGGAGTTATATCTGAAAGGACAACCTTGCGTTTCAGCATAAGAGCGTCATCCCATCTGTGAAACATGGTGGTGGTAGTGTCATGGTATCATGTAGAGATGGAAGGATCGATCGGCTATGTATCAGTATCGGCCGATTTTTAATCAAAATGGGTGATCGGTGATCGATCGATATTTCTCCAATTTAGCCGATCCCAAGAGCTGATCGATGGCGTTAAACCACTGAGCCTAATTTCTGTATTTCCAGCTAACGTTTAATCCAGGAAGAGGAGACCTCCATAAAACCCTCCTCCCTTTTTACTGCATTTATTTAATTAGCTTTTTTAGTTTTAAATTAAGGGTCTAATTTTAATGATTGCAGTATTGGGGATATTAGTTTGATGTACTTTGTTTATTTACTGTTAATTTTGTTTAAAATATTATACTGTTTCATATGAGCTTGTTAAAAATGGTAATAAACCAGTTTAGACCATGTTTCATGACTTGCTTGCGCTAATAACTACACGTAGCCCTACCGTGGTATATAGCCCCGCCCTCGATCGGTATCGTCTATCAGCCGATCGTGCTGAAAGGTGATCGGCGATCAGAATTGGCTTCAAAAATGCTGATCGATCCATCTCTAGTATCATGGTTTGGGCCTGTTTGGCTAAATAGTGAAGTGCTACCCATTTATTTAACAGACAATGAAATACAGAAGGTCTCAGAAACTAGTTTTGCCCACTTTTCACCTTTATTACAGCTTTCAGTCTATTGTTTAGAGAGCGACGGCAGTTATACTGATACGGCCGTACCTTCTTTTCCCAGAGAGGAGCTGACTGATCAGACAATACACTCCTAGTAAACACACCCGTCATTCTATGATTGGTTATTAAGTTTCAAACAAACTCTCAATCAGCTGCATTGTCTCTGCCGCCTGTTTGGCCCCCTGTGGTAACGGCGTCGGAACTGCAGCCATAAATCCACTATTGCCTTTTAAAGTTCCGCTACATTAGTTGCATCATTATCCGTGTTTTAAGACCAACCATGCCATCTGTTGCACTTACAGGCACAGATTAACTCCATTACTGTTCACTTGCTTCAGCTATCACACCATAGAAAGTGTGGTTTCACTTCCTCAGAGGTGTCAAGTAACGGAAGTACAAATACTTCATTACCTTACTTGTGTAGATAATGCAGTGCAGCTTCCACTCAGTACACTTATTATTATGTTTTTGTTCTGTTCAGGTGACCAGCTTTCAGGCTTTCAAAGAAATCTCTACATCTCCAAAGTTGAAGTTACTCATTCAGTGATGTTGAGGTTCTGGACTCTTCTGGTGGTCACTCAACACCAGCAGCTTCTTTGTTTGATGTATCTATATCAGTATTTTTCAGTGAGGAGCTTCTTGGACAGCTACACATCTTTTCAGGCCCATAGTGTTGAGGCATCTTCCCACAGTGGACGGATGGACAGAAACACCTGTGGATGTTTTCATATCTGGAGATGGAGCTTGATGTGAGGTGAAGCTGTTCAAAGCTGCTTTTCTGATGGGCTCAGTTTTGGTGGGTCAACCAGGTGTTTGAGACTAAACTCCATCTAGTTTTTCCACCTACTTTCCTTCCTTGACTTTGCTTCCTTGTACAAGTGGGTTATATTTAAATATCACTGGAATTACCTTTGACTGATAGTTATGGAATGAATCAAGCTTGGTATCTGCTCTACTTCAGTCTACTTCATTTGCAAACATGCATTGTTTTCCTGAACAGTTCTAACACCACGAACACACTGAACTTCATTACATTTTCCAGATCTTCCAAATTATACATGCATTCTTTGGTCAGACCAGGAATTCGGCCCCAGTTCCTGATTGATCCCAGCCGTTAAGTCATTATTTGTTTTGATGGAGAGCTTTTCTCATTGAGAACCTAATTAATGAAATTCTTTCTCAGCTGATGCTGAGGTCATTGATTACATTGGCTTACGTGGCGCTCGGAACACGTGGTCCTTGAGTCTTTTCAGGCATTGCATTACTCAGGAAGCAGCGGCTCTGACTAAGAGAGGCATAGTGTAGATTGTAATGCGCCCCATGCTGTCATTTAAGCTTGGTCTTTGTTGTTGCGGTGCGGAATGCCGCATTGCCAATTGCAGCGATTCCTTATTCCTTGTGGCTTTGAATGTGGGATTTTAGTGCTTCAGCGCAAATAAAACGCCTCAGCGTCTCGGCCCCATGACGCGTTCGCCACTTCACTGGAA
>CM038712.1:6204275-6219275 GCA_021613375.1 Megaleporinus macrocephalus | reverse complement strand
ATTTGATTTTGACATTGGAAATTTGTCTGCGACAGTAAGATCGCTTGGTGTAAGGCTAGCATTACACCCTTTACATTGTGAACCAATTTTATGATAAGGAGGCCAAAAGAAATGGGTCACAATCTTTTTTGAAAGGTCCCATTGACTTCCATTGTGAGTAAAATATTCTTCCCTCCTTAAAAGTTATCATTTGTCCTGTTTTTGGCTAACATGCCACAAAATGAATTAATCTCACTCCGATAAGTTTGGCCTGGCTTTTGGCCATCTACGCTGTTAAAGGTTTTTTACCTTATTGGAAAATGCCTGTTCCCCTATACATTGCATACAAATTTTGAGAGGAATGGACCAAAAGAAATAGGCCATAATACTTTGGAAAAGAGTCCCATTGACTTCTATTCTAAGTAAACTATTTCTTTTCCTTCTTCTGTAAGGTTGCAGGGTTTTGCTCCAACAGTGACGATATTCTTTGCTCTGTTAAGTCACAAGTTTAGCTTCGCAAGTGTGTTTTTTGCCAAAGTGATAAACGTCTGTACTCCCTTTGGGTCAGTATGCCGGCTCGAGCTGTTGAAAAGTGTACAGGACGCACTGCAGACTCTGACTCTGACGGAGGTAAAACACCACCGGCTGCTACCAGTAACCCAAATCAGTAACACAAACTGATGAATGTGCACCACTAGATGTGTTGAAAAGACTTTTGTGTGTGTTAAAAACACTTGAAGCCAGAGTGGAGCTCGTTGTTTCTATGGACACGATCTTAAAAACATCCAAACATCAAACAAAATACAGATAATAATGTACAAAAGCACAATACTAATATTATTAATACTGTAATAATAACAAGGTACATTAAATGTAAATGTCAAACCAATAATAGTGAATTTACTGGCCACTGGTTATCTTATTAAGCAGTAACTACGTTGAATTAAATATCTTCCAAAGCTCAAAGCTCTTACTTGTGTATTTACTTACTTGTGCTTATTAATAGACTTTGTAATTCAGTTACGTAGTCACTTTAAGAATTGCTTTATTGTTTTCTTTCTCTTTACAAAGCACTAGTTTGGTGTTATCTTTGGACTATTAGTATCGCTATGGTAAATCACCAGTTATCTCGAAATAAAATAATATTCCCCTAAAACGTATCATTTCAGTCTGACAAGTAAATTAATTATACGAGATGAAGCTTAATAAATAGTGATAATCAGACCACTAGCTTGTTAGGGCCTTATAAGAGCAGTACAAGGTGCATGTATAACGTCCTGCTGGTGGTTTAGGGGTTTAAGAAACATTGAGTTTAAGTTGTTTTATAATATAATCAAAGCCTGCCAGAGAAGTATACAGTATAAAGTAAAAACAGGGCCGCTTCTGGAATAAGGCTCGTAATCGTACAGTAAAAAGTAGCACGGGCTTGCGTGTAATCCGTTCTGCTCCAGCAGCGCGACTAAAACTGAGGCTAATCCTGTAAACATGAGCTGAGGAGAGACGGGGGCTTCTTTCTTGCATCGCAAAAGTAACCAAACTTCTTTACAAACAAGCAATGCAAGTACTAATGGAGTAAAGCAGAGGGTTTACTGTTCAGGGCCTGGAGGTGAAGTTTGTATGTGTGGGTATGCGGGACTGCTCGACTGGATTCTCTCGACAGAACCAGGAAAATCCTTTTCTTCTCTCTCTCTCTCTCTCTCTCTCTCTCTCTCTCTCTCTCTCTCTCTCTCTCTATCTTTCTCTCTCTCTCTCTCTCTCTCTCTTTCTCTCTCTCTCTCTCTCTCTCTCTCTCTCTCTCTCTCTCTCTCTCTCTCTCTCTCTCTCTCTTTCTCTCCCTCTCTGCATTCGCTCGGCTTTCCCAGTGGTGACACGCTGATCATCATGCAGTACACCGTCTCGGCTGCGCGGCGATGAGTGATCGATCCGCTGCTCTGCCTTCAGCTGCCCTGCACGGCGCCTGTCTTTGAGCTGCATCAGCGCCGCCGCTAAGCCAGCCCTGCTTCCCTTAGCGCTCAAAGCCAAAGCCCTTCTCCAGCTCGCTCTCCTCCAGCCATGTAGAGACCAGCCCTGATGAGTCCCCAGTAGCTCCATCCACACTCACAGAATATATATATATATATATATATATATATATATATATATATATATATATATATATATATATATATATATATATCAGTAGAGACGTCCTCATCTGGACACTGTCACAAAGTCAGAACTGAACAGCATGATGACTTTATATCTAGTAGTTGGCGCTATGACTTCAGACAGTCCACATCAGGGGTCCTCAAAACTCGTGCTGCCTTTTTTCTGTCCATTTCCTGCATGTTTCTCCCTCGTGTACAAAAATCTTTTGGTGCTCAATAAAAACTCTTTGTGGTTTTTCTGTCAAACTCACATTGAGTGACTGTAAACAGTTTGAGGGGGTGATTTTATTAAAGCTTGGATGGCTAGCAAGTATTACGACCCAGCAGACACATTGCTATAGTGAGCACCACCAAGTAGCCTACTCCATTGTAGTCACACACCCACTGAGACACATTTCCATAATTTGTTTGGATTCTGCTGGAGACCAGGGATTCAGCTCGACACCGGCCGATCTAAAGTTGTGGGAGTGTTTCTCTGTGTGGGGTGGTCTGTCAGCTCTGAACAGTGGAGATGATCACAACAGTACAACTGCTATACACGAGACCTTGAAGATCAAACATCCCGTAGAGCTTCATCAACACAGCAGCAGGACAGCACCTGTTTACCTGTTTATCTTATTTTATAGATTATTTTAAGATTATTAACACGTGTAACATGTTTCTTTCAGTAGTGTTGCTAACCGTAGTAGTGTTGATAACCGTTTCTTAATCGTCCAGTGTAGAACCTGAGACTGTTCTAGATACCGCGGCAGCTTTAAAACCCACGTAGCTGCTTCTCAAACGACTCTCTGCCAAAATATATAGTCCACAAACTGTCCGAGTTCTTGTGTGTGAGGCGTGTAGACTACGTGTCATTTGTGCCTCTAAAAGTCGAGTCAGAGCGTAGACTCTTAGTCTTTAACCATTTATAGATCACCTGCATTTAAGGTACCCTTTAATACATTAGAGTCTAGAATAGGCATGCGTTTATATATATATATATATATATATATATGCGCACAAAATATGCCCAAAATCATCCATTGGTTACAAATCTATAAAAAATAATCACATTTTCATTCCTAACACACTCACATAAGAGTAATGTAAAATTGTTGTTAGATTAATTGACTAATGTAAAAAAAAGAGAATCGGTAGATTAATCGATTAAGAAATGAATCGTAAGGTGAAGTTACTCTTTCATCACATGCTGTTGCTGTCTATATATATATATATATATGTGTGTGAGGCATGTAGGCTACGTGTCATTTATGCCTATATAGATATATATATATATATATATATATATATGTATATGATCGTCGCTGTCCAATGAAAAACAAGTATTTAAAAAAAATTGCAATTATATATATATATAGAGAGATTGATCGTTCAGCGTTTTTGAGGCCGATTCAGATTGCCCATTACCTTTTAACGTAATCGGCCAATAGCCGATACCGATCGAGGGCGGGGCTATATTGTATATACTGCTCCTGCGAGGCCGCTGGTTTAGTCAGTCTGCGGAAAATGAAAGAGTATGTGTTTTCACCTAGTGGTTCAGATAGGAATAGCAGGGAGCTGGCTGGAAAAACAGAAATTAGACTCATTTGTTTAAAGCCATCAATCAGCTTTCGGGATCGGCTAAATTGGAGAAATATCGTCCGATCACTGATCACATATTTTGATTAAAAATTGGCCGATACTGATACATAGTCGATTGATCCTTCCATCTCTAATTATATATATATATATATATATATATATCAACCATTGGCTACAAATTTATACTACATAATACAATTTTAATTTCTAACACACTCACATTAGAGTAATCTAAAAATTTGTTGTAAGATCAATCGATAAAGAATTTAATAGTTCGGTGCAGCCCTAAAAGTAATATTACAGGATTTGGTGTCGGCCAGTCCTGACTGCTTTCCTCTGGCCAGTTGTCAGTCCTTAGGCGTTACGCCCTCCAGCAGAGACTCGCTGTCCATGTGAGTAGACTAGTCCTGCAGAGCCTCCTGTCCACAGAGACTCCATCCACACGCCATGCTGAGTCAGGGACCTCATCTAAACGGGGTAATGGTGTCAGGGGGCACAGAGTGATGGTGTCAGGGCGCGGACTTCTCTATCTGTGGAGGGTCATCTGGTCAGACACTTCATCTTGAGACAGTCACAGAGTTTGGGACAAGTCAGTAATGAGCTGCAAACTTCTTTGTCCACATGAATTGAGAGAAAGGTCCGTCTGTCCTGCAGGAGCACGGAAAGTAGTGTTCTCAGCAGCGGGTGCTGATCTGCCTGCTGTGTTGAACAACTCGTTACCATACGGTACACATCAGCAAACATGTGTCATGATTTAAGAGCACTGATGTGTGATAGTAATGCAGTCAGATCACAAAGGTTATCGCTGGCATTGCTGCTCGACTCTCCACCAAGGCTTTTTAAAGCTAATGCTATCTTTGTCCCTCCCTCTCACCCCCACACAGAGAGACATATGACTGTGCTCATTAAC
Source organism: Megaleporinus macrocephalus (assembly GCA_021613375.1). Classification (NCBI taxonomy): domain Eukaryota; kingdom Metazoa; phylum Chordata; class Actinopteri; order Characiformes; family Anostomidae; genus Megaleporinus; species Megaleporinus macrocephalus. The sequence goes on along the minus strand of CM038712.1, from coordinate 6,214,658 downwards.
AGAGTTATAAGGGTTTTACAATTTAATTCTATTAATTTCGAAAACTAACAGAATCAGTTTATATGCCATAGAACGTCTTCTACAGCCGAGAAGAGCTGCTTATCTAGAACTATAAACTCAATCACTCTGGCTGTGGTTCTTTAGCTCTCTGACTGTTGCTGCTGCTGTTCTGTTCGTACCGGTCAGATCTGGTCTGTAGGTGTTCTGGGTTATTAGTTTGTGTTAGCTGTGTGTGTAGCTCTGCTGTTTACTGATACTCACTGTGTTCAGCTGTGTGGTGTCTCTGAAGTGCTGTATCAGATTAATATTGTTAAATGTCTTTGTCTTGGTTCTCTAATGAGACACATTGATTTTACTAATTTTACAGATGTTACAAACTGCCCTGGAGTCACATACACAGACAGACGACATGTTTTCTATCACCACATGCGGTGAACACAAGGCCACTGCTTTAGTCAGTCTGTGGAAAATAAAAGGGTATGTGTTTCCACCTAGTGGTTCAGATAGGAATTGCAGGGAGCTTGCCGGAGGGCTCCTCTTCCTGGATGAATCACTAGCTGGAAATACAGAAATTAGGCTTATTTGTTTAACGCCATCGATCAGCTCTCGAGACCGGCTATATTGGAGATCACCGATCACAAATTTTGATTAAAAATCGTCTGATACCGATACACCGAAACACCGATACAGCTAATCCATCCTTTTATCTCTAAATATATTTACCAGGCTCTTCACTGTTTTACTTTAAGTAATGTTCTTCTTTAATCGTCACACTATTTGGCGGTGCGCCCTTCGTCACTTTACTTCTACTGCTGTCATTATGTACATTAAGTACATTTTGCAACCCAACGTTTGGATGTCGTGTGTTGTATTTTTCTACAAATGTGTGATTCTTTAAAGACAGAATTGAACTTGAGTTTGTGTCACTGAATCTTGAAACAGGTTCTTTGCTTGTGCTAATGGGTATGTAGGATATCAAATGTGGCTTGTTTTTCCAGTAAATTACTAAATTGTTATAAATGTAGCAGTAAAGACACATTCAGGGCCAATTTAGAAAAAAATGGCTTGAATTCAAAGATAGAAACAGACTTTCAGAACAAGATAATTAAACTTAAATGTCTTGCCTAGCAAAAACACTTCACATTTCAGGTGTCATGAGTAACCAAGCTGACAGATATGTTCAATTTTATGCAGTTTAATTATAAAAATCTAACTAACAATTAGAGATGGAAGGATCACTAGATTCTTTAGGTGGCGCAGTACTGTCGCCTCACAGCAAGAAGGGCCTGGGTTTTATTCCCTGGCTGGACGAGCAGAGTCCTGTCTGTGCGGATGTTCTAGTCCCCTTGTCAGCATGGGCATCCTCCACATGTTCTGGTTTCCTCCCACAGTCTATAGACATGCAGTCGGGCTAGGCGTGAATGTGTGTCCGCCCTGTGATACACTAGCATCCTGTCAATGGGGTGTTTCCTGCCTTACTCCCAATTAGCACTGAGACAGGAGCTAGCCTGCGCTCACAGTGCTGGATGGTAAACAGCTTTGATGATGAATGAGTAATAATTCTACTATAGATGACAGAGAAAGGCACGCATGGCACAACTAGGAATCAAAGCTGCATAACAGAACTCTGCACTTATTAGATTTTATTATCTGTTAAAAGGAACCCCGGCTGGTATCACTTATAAGCTTTAATATGGTGTAAAGACTGTAAATTATTAAGACATGTTGTTACAAATCACTAAAAGTATCAGATTTATTAAATTTTCTGTAAAATCCGCTGCACGTGGGTCTCCATTGTTGTAACTACTGACGTGATCAGCGGGTAGTGACGTCAAATGGCTCCAGTAACCGGCCGTCACGCTTGAGCACAGCTAGCTAGCTAAACATGCTACTGTTCAGTCTTTGCAGTTTGAGCTAGAACTCAACATTTCTGACATCAGCGGCGACATCACACACCACGTTAGTGTAAATGGTGAACAGAGAGGGTGGAGGAGAGAGTGACACAGTGCTGGAGTTGTTGTGAAACTGTGTGTTGGTGTTGACGGAGAAGGAGAGTGTCTGTTAAAGGAGCTCCGCTTTCTAGCAGGAAACATTCACACTCAGTAAACAGCTAGATACACTGAACGGGAGTGTCTCTGAGCTTCACACTCCTTTATTAGTGAGTAGTATGTTCACTACTAAGACTCTACTTTCACCTTCAGGATCCACAAACCAGGAGAAGCAGCTGACGCTAACGCTAAACGTTCTCAGGAGAGAGTCCAGCGCATGTTCACGTTCACGGTTCTTCTCGCGGTTCTCCATAATCTGGAGCTTTTGGACTTCCTGTGTGGGGAAACTGTGGCACTGCATTGTGTTTTAATCTACACTTAAAACCAACAGCCTCCGTCAAGTCTCTCACCAGTGGTGGTCTACTGAACCACTCAAACTCATCCAGACTGAAGTGAGGAGAGCAGAGCGGGGGTCTTTGGGTAGCTGTGTTGGTCCACACGCTGCTTCACTAACTATTCTCCTTGTTTATGTTTGTGAAGCTGTTTAGACTAATATCAGTCTTCACACTGCCTTTCACTGAAACAACATCAACAACACAATGTACATGGTTTTCTTTAAGCTAGGTTAGTAACTAACATTCACTCCTTCACACCACAGTCCAGTTCAGACCTGAAACCATTTGACCTCATATACCCAGCAGGCATTGCGGGTCAGTAATAATGGATGCCTCCATATGTTCAATATTTAGAATAAAAGCTAATGTATAAGTAAGTCTGCTGCCATATCAAGGCTTACAGGTGTTACCAGCCGGGGTTCCCTTTAAACCTGTCTGTATTAAGTGTGTGGAAGCTCCCGCCTTCCAGCCCCCCTTCCCACTGATACCTTGCTGTGGCCTTCCAGAGAAGAAAGCGTGTCCTCCGTAGACCGGAAACAGAGATTACATAGCTGAGCGTACTTTAATAAATCATTATCTTTCGTTTATTATTCCAGTCGTTTCAGTCAGAGGGGCCGTTCAGCTGGAGCCGGGTCCAGGCTTTTCAGCAAATTAGCCGTACCTGCCTGTGTGGAGGGAAGAAGAAGGACTGACTTATTTTGACAGCGTTTAAGAGCCTAATTGAGTGTGGTAAGAGGTTCCTTTCCCAGCTACCTTCAGACGGAGCTCGGCCCACTTGACAGATTTTTTTTTTCTTCCCCTCATTAAGGGCCAAATATGGAGAAGGAAAATACAGCTGGTCAATGTCAGAGCGAGAGAGATGGAGAAAGAGAGATGGGGAAGTGAAAGCGAGAGCAATTCTGCATATGCCTTTCTCTTCATACAGCACCGAAAACTTTCCAGCCATCCGCCGAACGCCCAGCTCTAATAAATCACCCCCGTATTAGCGGTGGAGTGCCCCCTCTCATTCAGTTCATACAACAACCAGATCCACTTCCACAGGGCACGCACAGGCTGGAGTGGATCAGGCCGAGACGCTGTTAATTAGGTTCCGAGGAGACGGAGAGAGCTTTTTCTGGAAGGCTGCTGCGCATGCTGAGGCTTGAAGACCTCACTGCGTTGGCTTTACAGGCTTTTCAAAACCGTCGAGAAAATTGGCCGTGCCATTCGTCTGCTGTATCTGTAAGAATGATCTTAATTTGGTCCTCTGTCCCGGTCGAACAGGGCGAGGAATGATGAATTATTATGCAGCGGGAGTGGAATGTGACGTGCGTGATATTATTTGTCGTGCTGGTGCTGGTGACTTCTAGCAAATTTTCACTGTTGTCAGAAAATGCCAGCTTCCCTTTACATTGTGTGAGCATTTTATAGGGAATAGATGAATAGAAATTAGAATTTTTGTAAACATACAGGTTGGCATGGCTTGTGTTAAGAAGCAGCTTATTTTAAATAGCAGTAAATATTATATGTATTATGTTATATATGTAATACCACTTTGTACCTAAAGAGGTGATAGTGAGTCACTGTAGTACCACTTTGTACCTGAAGAGGTGATAGTGAGTCACTGTAGTATCACTTTGTACCTGAAGAGGTGATAGTGAGTCACTGTAGTACCACTTTGTACCTGAAGAGGTGATAGTGAGTCACTGTAGTACCACTTTGTACCTGAAGAGGTGATAATGAGTCACTGTAGTATCACTTTGTACCTGAAGAGGTGATAGTGAGTCACTGTAGTACCACTTTGTACCTGAAGAGGTGATAGTGAGTCACTATAAAACCACTTTGTACCTGAAGAGGTGATAGTGAGTCACAGTAATACAACTTTGTACCTTAAGAAGTGATAGTGAGTCACTGTAGTACCACTTTGTACCTAAAGAGGTGATAGTGAGTCACTGTAGTACCACTTTGTACCTAAAGAGGTGATAGTGAGTCACAGTAATACAACTTTGTACCTGAAGAGGTGATAGTGAGTCACTGTTGTACCACTTTGTACCTAAAGAGGTGATAGTGAGTCAGTGTAATACCACTTTGTACCTGAAGAGGTGATAGTGAGTCACTGTTGTACCACTTTGTACCTGAAGAGGTGATAGTGAGTCACTGTAGTACCACTGTGTACCTGAAGAGGTGATAGTTAGTCACTGTAGTACCACTTAGTACCTGAAGAGGTTCCTCTCAAGGTTTCTTCCTTTTATTAAGGAAGGTTTTCCTGCCACCGTCACCTCTGGCTTGCTCTAGGGGGGCTTGGACCTCAAACCCATCCTCACGTTTGTGTTTATTAAGAAAATATCAAAAATATTGAATATCGCGATATTTTCTTTGGTGATACTGTATCGATTCTCAAAAACACAGTATCGATACTCAGATTCCTGTTGTGTTGAAACCTCTGACCACTAGATGGCAGTGTTGTAATCCATTTTCAGCTCCACTCCAACATTAACAAGCAGCACAAGGGTGCAATGTAACCTGTTCATACAGTGATGTGTTTTAATAGTAAAAATCGCAGTATATCACTTTGCTTATAGTATCGCAATATATTAAGATATATTAAATCATGAGCGCTGTATCACGATACGTGTATGGCCAGGTTCTTGCCAATACACAGCCCTAGTGTTTATGCATGAAGTCTTTTCTTACCATCCTCCTCATTGATTCCTCTTTTTCATAAACTACTTTTCTGTAAAGCTGCTTGGAGACAACACTGGTTGTAAGAAGCGCTACATAAACAATGATTGATTGATTGATTGATTGATTGATGGTTCCCTGAAATGTACAGTCACCTGGCATCACTACAGGGATACCTTGTTACAACGGTGGCAATTGTTAGGGGTCCAAGCACTGTGTCTAGTGTTCTAGTCATGGGTTTTATAGTAGTTCCTGTTTATTTACTGATTAATTTAGCTTTTTTTTAAAATTATTTTTCAAAGCCGTTCACAGAAGTATACACACACACATATATATATATATATATATATATACACACACACACACACGGACTATTGCACTTGAAGCTCCTGCCGCAATTTGTTGTCGAGTGTTTGTGTTGACGCCTCTGAAAATCATGTCACTGTGCCATCAGTACAGAAAGGGCTCCTGTGCTGTAAACCCACATCAGTCAGGCTCACCCGTGCACTCGCTACGTCAGGCGCTGGAAACAAAGAGGAGGGAACAGCTCACAAAGCAATCAGTATTTAATGAGCATCGTCAACTGGTTCACGGCTCAGGGAGCTTGATGAATAGACCAGCAGTGAGCGAGCTAGACGTATGAGCCCTCCTAATCTACAAACCAGCCTCCGTCAGCTGACTGATGCGTGGCAAATGATAAATCTCTGAATAATGATAGAAGTTCCGGATGTTCACGTAATCAGTTATGAATATTTATATATATATATATATATATATATATATATATATATATATATATAAAGTATGAAGCCAGGCAGAAAGAATTGATAAGGTGTTAAGATGGGAGCATGCATGACTGATTTCAGGTGCAGAGTCTAAGAAGTAACTGCGCTGGTGGGACAGGTTTTACAGAATATTGATACTAACTGAATTTGGTCCAATGAGAACATGTTTTGATTGAGGTATTATTTTTTATATTTGTTATGTATCAGGTGTCAAGGATGGTTTCAGTTGGCTTCAGCAACAAAGTCCAGTGTTGATCTTTTCAAACCGCTACTAACATAACATCACTGGACAGATGAACGTGCTTGTAGGAGAATGCGCCTGGCCACTAGGGGTGTAAGAAAATATTGAAAATATAGAATATCGTGATAGTATGTTTGGTGATATGGTATCGATAATTTGATCAGTGTTGTGCTTAAAGCCCAGGATTCTTCAGCATTGGACTATTCAACTCCAACGTAAACATGTAGACTAATGGCGCATGAGTAGACATGTTGCCTTCGCAATATCACAATACACTGAATCTTAACCCCTGTAGTACTACACACATCATATCTTCAGGTTCTTACCAATACACAGCCACAGATGGATGTATACACTGTAAACCCGGATAAGTTGATTGTACGTAAGGGGTTTGAGGAAAGTGATTGCCTTAAAAAATTTCAGTAATGAAAACTAGAGAAAATCAAATGGTTTGAGTAAAATCCACTTAAATGTCAAATAGACTGGAAGTAATCATTTGAGTTGAATACAATAAAATCTACATTATTTGTACTGTAATATTTTGTAAAATCACCCCTACTGACCATTTAATTCAACTCAACATTGAGTTTCCTGTAATCAAAATTTAAAAATTAAAAAGAAAATAGTCTCCTACGTCAAAAGAACACAGACAGCAATTAAATTCAGTTTGATTTTATTTAAAAGTACATCACTGGGATCATCTAGGATGATCCTGACTCTTGAAGGGTTCAGTAGTGATGATGACTGGTTTTGATTGGTCTAGTTAGAAAACTGTTTATCTTACAATAATTCTTAAATACAGTTTAAACACTGAAATGATAAAAACACAGTAAATTACATTTTCTAACTTTAGATCAGCATCAACAACAGTTTTACACGACTTGAACACAGAAAACAGCTTACCAAGTTCCAGAATGAGAAAAAGAGAGGGAAGATGGTGGCTTGGTTAATTGTAGTTCTCTGTAGTTCTTCAAGAAAAGAAAACAATGGAGAAAATGTCCACTGTAGAGAAATCCCAGCACTACAGAGTTTCTGTCAGAGGAAAAGAAGTTCAACACAGAAAACACCAAACCTCACAGTGAAAATAGAAAAAGACTTCAAAACCTTTACAAGCTCCACTAAACAACTCAAACTAGTCTAGATTAAACTGACCAATGAGACCAATGGCAAGGTGCTACAGGGGCGTGGTCCAAGCTAAAACCTGATGTTTTAAGTTTGTTCTTAAAAATATTAGCGTACTCAGTTCTTCTTTCAAAATAGTAGAACATACTAAACATTTTAAGTAATGCAATAAAACTTTAGTTTTTAAGCAATCAGTACTCAAACTCTTTACACACGAACTAATTACGGGTTAACAGTGTAGGGCTAAGGCTTAGGCAGTCGCACCACCCAAGAGCCCAATAGGATAGCATTTTAAACTCAGTGCTGTGTAGCGTCTTTCAAAGTCCAGCACAGAATTTTTCCTTCTTACTCAAATTTTATATTACCAAAAAGTCTGAGACTGTCTTTATACTATCTGCTTCTATGCGGTTGTATTGTGCAGTTAACACAATACAACTAATGGGTGCCTAAGATGCTGTAGTTTTAAAATATAGTTACACTGCCCCTCAAGACCTAGTTTGGTATTACATTTAATTTAGGCTACACAGCAAATCACACAGTATCTTATACTGCATATTCATGAAATGTGAGGCCCGCTCACCCTCCCACACACCTCTCTGCATGTATAATCAGGTCTACTGGCTTGCTTACCTGACTTTCAAGATCGGACTCTGGTTCAAACTGATACCGCAAAACATTGCAAGAATAGCCCCCAGAGATATGGCGAAGGAACTTGTAGCACGATGCCACTCTGGTGGTTGACCAGTCAGAACAGAGTGGACAAGCTGACCAATCAGAGCACACTGGGCTCATCAGGAGGCGGGGCTTAAAGACACAGGAGCTCTAACAGAGCAATTTAGAGAGAAGGTGGATGCAGGATGTATGGTATGAGGAAAAATATTGTATTTTGGAAAAATTTAAGTATTTAAATCTGTTCTAGTAGACCCAAAAATGAACCTATGAACACTTAAATGAGCGTAAGAGGTTCTGTAGTGTTAGAAATAGTGTTTCCAGTACATAGCATTCCTGTAGGCAATATGGATTGTGAATATACTCGTGACCCCTTTAGCTCTATACAGTGAAACCAGCTCTGTGTTCCAACCACATCCAGCGTGTACTCAGGTTTTCAGGTTGAAGCTGTTTAGTATCGTCTTCTTTGGGCTTTAACATTTAGGGCTGGGCTTGAGGGACATGATTTCCAGCCTAGTAAGAAGTGAGGCCTACAGGTGAGTTCTGTCTTTGGCTTTTTAAAGTTAACTGAAATATAGAATTTGCTTTGATAGCAGAACAAGTCTTGCCCTGAGTCTTTACCTAAAGTGGGTCAAATGGGATTTGAGTTCTGCCTGGCGTTTGTGGAGGAAGCATGGGCCGGTCAGTGTTTGGAGTTAACAGTGCAGTATATCCATCTGTACTGTGTGAACCACGCAGCAGAAGCACCTTTTCATAGTAGTCCCGAATCCAGGAGAGCAAAATTGGACAGCTGGCTGCTCAGTTGTTTCTTGGCGAGATGAATGCTGTTCGTGCACAGGGGAGCTAGCGAAAGGTCTAGATTTGATTTAACAGTGGCATTTGCATCTAAAGTCTGCTTGTGCTGTCTCTCAACATGAAGACCAAAGAAATGCCAGCGTGAGTACGGCAGCCATCATGAGGCTGAAAAAACATAATGAATCAATCAGAGACGTTAGATTTAACAGATTGGTGATGTGCACTGAATGTACGTCTGGGTTTCGGATCTTCGGATATATTTCACTGATGCTAATCAACATACATTTCTGACATTTATGTTTACACAGGACTGAAAGTTCAGCTTTGAATACTCTCGGATTAGATTGACACTAAATTAAGTTCAAGTTTATTTGTGTAGCACTTTTTACATTAATGTTGTCACAAAGCAGCTTTACAGAAGTTTGAAAACAGACCGTTACAATATATATACCTCCAGTGAGCAAGCCAGAGGTGACAGTGGCAAGAAAAACTTGTAGAGGCAGTCTCTGACTGAGGCAGTCTCTGACTGAGGCAGTCTCTGACTGAGGCTTTATGTACAGTGGGAGTGAACTGATACAGTCCCATCCTATCTCAATACTGCTACATCTGGATGGTACATCACTGTAAAGCACTTTGAGCTAAATAAAGATTATTATTATTATTATTATTATTATTATTATTAATAATTATCTCTCTTCCGAAGCCCTTTTTTCAGAAGTTGTCCCTAAGCTGAAAACAAAGGCTTTCAGAGTGGTTTGATATGTAACTAAAAGAGTCAGTATTGTTCACTGTACACTGTAAACCTGGATAAGTTGATTGTACTTAAAGAGTTTGAGGAAAGTGATTGCCTTGAAATATTTAAGTAATGAAAACTAGAGAAAATCTAATGGTTTGATTAAAAACAACTTAAATGTCAAATACACAGGAAGTAATCTAAATGAAAATCTAATGAAATCTAAATTGTATTTAAAATATTTTGTAAAATCAACCCTACTGACCATTTAATACAACTCAACATTGAGTTTCCTGTAATCTAAATTAAAAACTTAAAAACAGTCTCCATAAAAAGCTGTTAGCAGTTAAACACAGACAGCAGTTAAATTTAGTTTGATTTTATTTAAAATGACATCACTGGGATCGTCTAGGATGATTCTGACTCTTGAAGGGTTCAGTAGTGATGATGACTGGTTTTGACTGGTCTAGTTAGAAAACTGTTTATCTTACAATAATTCTTAAATACAGTTTAAACACATTGAAATGATAAAAACACAGTAAATTACATTTTCTAACTTTAGATCAGCATCAACAACAGTTTTACACGACTTGAACACGGAAAACAACTTACCAAGTTCCAGAATGTGAAAAAGAGAGGGAAGTTGGCGGCTTGGTTAACTGTAGTCCTCTGTAGTTCTTCAAGAAAAGAAAACAATGGAGAAAATGTCCACTGTAGAGAATCCCAGCACTACAGAGTTTCTGTCCGAGGAAAAGAAGTTAAACACAGAAAACACCAAATCTCACAGTGAAAATAGAAAAAGACTTCAAACCTTTACAAGCTCCACTAAACAACTCAAACTAGTCTAGATTGAACTGACCAATGAGAATCTGGCAAGGTGCTACAGGGGCGTGGTCCAAGTTAAAACCTGAAGTTTTAAGTTCAACTTAAAAATATTAGTGTACTCAGTTATTCTTGTACACTAATATTTGTGTAAAGAGTTTGTGTACTGATT
>CM038712.1:6174275-6199275 GCA_021613375.1 Megaleporinus macrocephalus | reverse complement strand
GAATATCATAGTGAATATCATAGTGCATATCATGGTGAATATCATAGTGAATATCATAGTGAATATCATATTGAATATCATAGTGCATATCATGGTGAATATCATAGTAAATATCAGTAGTGAATATCGTGGGCTGGAGGTTAGGGAACCAACCTTGTGACCAGAAGGTCACCAGTTTGACCCCCAGAACAGACAGCACATGACTTAAGTGACCTTCAGCAAGACCCCTAACCCACAACTGCTCCACGGGCACTGTTGATAGGGCTGTTCACCACTCTGGGCAAGTGTACTCACTGTCAAATTCCTCTGCAAACACAACTGGCAAGTATCTGACACCGTAGAGAAATTTTAGAGGTAGCAGTGAAGTGTCTAATATCATGTGGAGTAGAACAATCTCACATCTAGAGTTCTGTATGTATCTACACAGTCGGTAGTTCACCGGGTCTTTATATTCTCCCAGACTTTTACCATTAATCACTCGTTTATCTCCCAGATCATTCCCTCTGTATTATCTCGACATCTCTGTTTAATCATCCATGTAAACATGTCCTACTGGTCTCCTAACTGCCCTACAGGATATTTTCCCTTTTTGTGTCTTGGTTCCTCTTAGTGGTTCTTCTTCATGTATTTAGGGAGTTAGGTTCCTCTCAGTGGTTCTTTTTCATGCTGGTGGAAAGGTTCTCCCAAGACTTGGAGGAAAAACGCATTACAATCATCTACACTCTCATATCGCAATTCTGGAAGTAAGACCTGCGATACTGAACTGAATGTTATTACATGTAATTGAATTAAATCATGTTGTTGATTTTACAGAATGTCATAGAACCCCCTACAGTTGACAGCTTCATTGCAGTCATAAGGAATAACTATTACTTCTAACTAAGACGGGAACAACTTGTGTCTCCATTATAAGAACTTCACGATATTTCATGGAATTCTTTTACTCAAGTACGTCATCAAAGTCTACCAAACAGCAGCCAGTAGGAGATTTCTGTGAAATGACTGGTAGCATTCTCTGAGCGAGGAAGCTGATTTATCCTGCGCCATGTTGCCTAATATGAATCTGATCTGCAGCGTGATCTCAGATTATCCCCTTATCTCGGAGGGCAGGTATTCGGGCCGGTGCATGCTGAACAGCATGTTCCATCCCAAATCTTTCCTGGAGCATGGCCATCGATAAAAAGCGTAAAGCTACGGTGAAAATGACCGACAGAACCAGCAGAAACTCACAGAAACATCTGTAGGCAAGAGCATACATCAATGCAGGAGGTCTGTAGTTCACATGCAACAGAAATGATGCATGGTTATGTGCTGGTGAGAAGAACAGCAAAGTATGTTTGTAATATAGGTAAATGTTCCAACGTTGTTTGGCCTCAGGAAATGTGTGATGAACCTCTCCGTCCTTTATTCTTATAGAGGAAAGCAATAATTAATCATTTCACTTGAAATGATTTGGTATTCAATAAATATTGAATGGGAGTGATACAGCAAATGGGTTACATTATGTATTCCAAGCCCCTCGGGCTGTTTGGTCACTACGACCCTTTCAAATGACCATTGTTAAAAATGAGCATGTAATGATTTTATGTTATGAAAAGGGTACTGTTGGGGAATGGGGGAGGGTGGTGGGCTCTTGATGTTGGGAGACAAGAAAGAAGTATCTTATGCAACCCTTATGTCATATACCATGAGATATTCCATAACTCCAAACTTCTTCATCTTTCCACTCTGGATTTCAGTGCAGATGAAGTCACTTTAGAATAAGATCACAAGCAAAACTGAAAAAAGCCCCCAATGCTTAAGCCTAGATCACAGCATGCAGCGCTTTTCAAACACTGCCACACTTCATATTGTGCCTGCTAGCTTAATAACAGACGGGAGTGATATACCAGAATAGGCTCTGTAAATGCTTACCAGAAGGCACCAGAAGGTTGGAATTGGCTTTTGGCTTGGATGTTCCCTTATAGGGAAAAGCATTACCTGCTATAGGATCTGCAGTATTCAAAGGTTCCCTTAAACTTCTTAAAGTTCTTCACACTCACGTATATCATTGAGAAACGCAAATGAGAAACTCCATAAAAGCATGAAGATGAACCACTGAGAGCAACCTAAGCTCAAAAAGGGAAACTCATCAAAAGCGTGAGAAAAAACACCTGGAGAAACCAAAGTCTCAGAAAAAGAGACTCACCAGGAATATGAGGTAGAAACCCTCAGACAAACCAAGTCTTAGAAAGAGAGACTTGCCAAGAACATGAGGAAGAAACCCTCAGAGAAACCAAGTCTCAGAAAGAGAGACTCACTAAGAACATTAGGAAGAAACCCTGAGAGAAACCAAGTCTTAGAAAGGGAGACTCACCAAGGAACATTAGAAAGAAACCCTGAGAGAAACCAAGCCTCAGAAAGAGAGACTCACTAAGAACATTAGGAAGAAACCCTGAGAGAAACCAAGTCTCAGAAAGAGAGACTCACTAAGAACATTAGGAAGAAACCCTGAGAGAAACCAAGTCTCAGAAAGAGAGACTCACCAAGGAACATTAGGAAGAAACCCTGAGAGAAACCAAGTCTTAGAAAGGGAGACTCACCAAGGAACATTAGAAAGAAACCCTGAGAGAAACCAAGCCTCAGAAAGAGAGACTCACTAAGAACATTAGGAAGAAACCCTGAGAGAAACCAAGTCTCAGAAAGAGAGACTCACTAAGAACATTAGGAAGAAACCCTGAGAGAAACCAAGTCTTAGAAAGAGAGACTCACCAAGAACATGAGGAAGAAACCCTCAGAGAAACCAAGTCTCAGAAAGAGAGACTCACTAAGAACATTAGGAAGAAACCCTGAGAGAAACCAAGTCTTAGAAAGGGAGACTCACCAAGGAACATTAGAAAGAAACCCTGAGAGAAACCAAGCCTCAGAAAGAGAGACTCACTAAGAACATTAGGAAGAAACCCTGAGAGAAACCAAGTCTCAGAAAGAGAGACTCACTAAGAACATTAGGAAGAAACCCTCAGAGAAACCAAGTCTCAGAAAGAGAGACTCACTAAGAACATTAGGAAGAAACCCTGAGAGAAACCAAGTCTCAGAAAGAGAGACTCACTAAGAACATGACGAAGAAACCCTCAGAGAAACCAAGTCTCAGAAAGAGAGACTCACTAAGAACATTAGGAAGAAACCCCCTTAGAGAAACCAAGTCTTAGAAAGAGAGACTCACCAAGAACATGCATGAGGAAGAATAGGAGTTACAAAAGAAGTAGGATATTGATGTAATGCTAATAGTGTCTCAGACAAAAGATCTGGAGATATATAAAATATGCAGAACATATAAAGAATGGTATATCTCAGAAACCAAGTCTCAGAAAGAGGGACTCACCAAGAACATGATCTTGTTGGGCTACTCAGTCTTCTTCAGCATTTAGGAAACTATCAAAACTTAACAGAACCACCTAAGGCTAGTTTTAGACAATGCTTAACTCTCATTTTCTTTGTGTTGTGTATGAAGAAGAAAGTCCTGGTTATGCTTAGATACATTTGTTTTTTACTCAGGATGTCTTTTGCTGATTGAAGTGTGTGTCTTGTTGGACTTTTAGAAAGCTTCAGAAACTATATGGAACCACCTGAGACTAGTTTTAAAAAGCATAGTTTTGTAGATTTGCTCTTGACATTGGTGTGGACCTATGAATGTACCTCGCCAAATGATTATGATGGACTCACTTTTATAGTGAACTAGACTGAAAAATAGCTTTTCTGCTTCCATCCTCACTCACTTTTCACACCCATGTGTCTCCCACACTGCACCCGTGTCTTACACAGTGAGTCTCATATGACTGGAAAGCTTTCCTTCCAGTTTTGGTGCCAAAACGTAGCTACAGAGTCTCACGTGACAGCAGGGAAAGACACAGCCAATCACACTGGCCGTATGTGTTACGGGGAGGCGGGACTCCAGTAGAGAACGTGATTTAACCCTTTCTGCACCTCTAGGTTAACGAGATGTTGAGAGATAGGGGTTTTTTTTGGAGGGAATCAAATTCTTGGTGGGGACAATACAATAATCGCTGGATATTGGTGGAGACACGTCACTTCAGTCCATGCTAATTCTACACTCTTGTCACTTTGTGTATGAAATTGAATAGAGACGTTCACCTTTCAATCAGAAATCAATGCATAGCAGTGAACTATGAAACTATTAACCTGAAGCACACATCCTTTATTGTCAGCGATATATCCGTGACATGCTGTGACTGATGCGTTAACCTGCACTCTAGTTTTTAAGTTCTGTGATTGACCGTCACCTGTGAGTGGTCCCCCGGACAATGCTAATCGCCATCCCATAATCCCATAACTTCAATCAAGTGAAATGAGTGACAGGAGCAGCGGCGTCTGGTTAAAATCAGCGCGGCGGGATCGGCGCCCGTCTGCCTGATTGCCTGCTTGACTGTCACAATGTCGGACTGTCTTCGCCTCTGCATAATCTATTGATTCTGTTTGTCACTGAACTCTCCCGTGCTCATGCGGTAATGACAGTTTGGAGGGCGACGACAACGTCATATCAAATCTCTTCTGACAGCTCCTCGCTATTTTGCATATTTATCAGTCATTTGGCGTCCAATGGGAAATCCCACTGAATTTGATAGGCAAGAATGAGAGCAATGCCAAGTGTTTTAATGAGCACACAGGTCACAAACACAGTGCCAGAGAGCATCCTGGGAGACCCCTTGGCTTCTTAGGCCATTTGGCCTCTTGGATCTCAGTGTATAAACCTTAACCCTGACGTTCGTGTGGATCTATCATCTGGAGTCACTGCTGGCTTCGGCCTTCTCCGGGGAAGCAGAGAGAATATATTTCAGAGGCTCATCGTTTAATTCTAGTGAAGCTAATATCAACAGTTTTAGATCAGGAATATCACCATAAATCATACGTTCCCTGCCGCGAACACATGCTGGAAACCACCCGGGGCTGGTTTTAGACACCAAATGCTCAAATCTCATTTCCCTCACTCTGTGAAGGAAGTTGAACGTCCTGGTTATACGTTGACACATCTTTTCCTCAGGATGTCGTTTGCTGAGTGAGTGATCAGTTAGAGCACAGCAAGCACTAAAATCAGATTTGCATCACTTTGTGTTTGAAGTTGTGAGTCCTGGTTATGCTTAGACAGGTTCCTCATTTCTGCAGTGTCTTTTTCTAAAAGAAAACTGATCTGGTGGGGCTGTTAGGTCTTATTTAGGCTAAACTAAATGAAACCCCCAGTGCCAACTTTAGACAGCTCTCAGATCTCATGATCTTCGCATTGTGTTTAAAGAAGAAAGACCAGGTTTTGCTTAGACGCATTCATTTTTCCTCAGAATTTCTTTTGCTGAAAGAAACTTACATCTTGTTTGGACTATTAGCCTCCTTTTAGAAAACTAGCAAATCACCTAAGGCTCGTTTTAGATGTCGAGGCATTTAAATCTATTTTACTCACTTTGGCTGTGTCTCAAAACCTAGTGAGCTCCTACATAGGCAGCATTGTATGTCATAGTATGCGCTCTCGACATGTAGACTGTCCCAATTCTTACATACCTTAAACATGCTGTCTACTGAGAAACCTTATGTTGACCTGATTTTAAGGAAGCATTGAACGCTTCCTCAGCCGCTAAGACAATCCCATGATACAATGCAGAGCTACGAGCAGTGAAGTGGTTTTAAAATGTGAGTTATTTTGATTCTCTCTGGAGTTTTAATGAGTTTCTGGTCATATAATCACACAAAACAGTATTTTATTATCAACTCTGTAACGAGTCCTTCACCATTTACACTTTTATACTCGAACCGTTAGCATATATGCTAGCAGATTTTTAAGCCTGGGTTATGGTTTTGAAAGCCGGCTGGTAGCTTAGCAACCAGCTAAACCACCGGTGGCGTGCTGCAGTGGGCGGGAACAAGCCGTGACGCAGTCTCTCTCTAACTAGAGCGTCTCAATAATCTGTTTCATGAGGAGAGATGAGGAGAGAACAGCTTTGAACAGCTGCCTACCTAGACAGCCTACTTAGACACTCACTAGGGTTTGAGACACACCCTTAGTGTATAAGATTGAAAGGTCTTATTCTAAGACCTGCCATCTTTTTTAGCAGGGCTTGGTAGAACAGAACTCTGAATGGTTGGACTGTAAAGCCTTGTCAGCCAAGAAGCTCCTACTTATGCTTAGACATATTCATCTTTTCATCAGACTGAATGAATCTCAGATTTTGTTGTTCTGTGGTTCTGCTTGGACACATTCACATTTCCACCAGAACATCATCTTTTGCTGAATGAACCTCTGATTTGATTTGGCTTTTTAGCCTTAGCATTCTAGGAAACTACTGAAACTATATGTAACCTGGTTTGATGCCCACATAAGTTGAGGATGAAGTTATAAGGTCTTAAACTTCAATCTATCATCTTTTTATCAGGGCATCATGTTGGTAGAAGAGCGCTCCAGCCTAATTTAGCTATTTAGTATTTTAGGAAGCCGCACATATGATATAATACATATGGGAAGATCTGATGTCCTGCTCAAAAAGCAACTTCTGAACATATCTGCTAATCTACTAGCCAGGTGCTTTAACATCAGAATCATGGCCTGAGCTCTTCTGTTCTGGAAAGGCGTTTTCTTGACTGCAGTCTGTTCTGGTTGGTCTGTTCAGCCTTTATCTTTTCAGAAAACATATGGCATAAAACATATAAGCAGATCTTCTGACCTGGGGCCTGTTTTCTGCTTGCTTTCTTGTTTCCTGATGAGATTGTATATGCAGTTCATGATGAGATCATTGTAATCAAGGAAAAAAACAATTAAAAAACAAATAAATCATCCCTACACCCCATATTACCGACAAGCATCCAGACTACACAGGGCAGCTCTTTCTTATCCTAGTTCTTTGCATGGTTTGGCAATTTATAATCATATCCGTGTAGGAAAATAAAGTCATTCCCAAAGCTTCTCCCGCAGCATTACGCTACATCTGTGGAGGATGAATATGCCTGTCAGATCAGCGCATTCTCTGTATTGCACTCATCCTATAGAGTAGATGTCTGAGAGCAGACTGTTGTTTAGCTAACAGTAACGCGTGTTGCATTATTAATATACTTTGCATCTGATAGACTGATGTACACACACATTCTAGGTGTGTATTATGTACAAAACTGGTGCACAAGCTTAACCATACAGTTTCTGGACATGCTTTTGAGGTTGGTTACATCTGCTTCCAGTTTAAACTAAAAGTAGAGCTATAGAATGCATTTATTCAGTATATTTAATTAGTTGATGTCTGCTTAGAAGATATTTGGACAGGGAGAAAAATGCCCAGATACAGTTTTCCACAGTTTCTAGTTTGACACCTAGAATAAAATGAACTGTTTTCCCTTTGTTTTGGTGAGTTCAGGTATAATTTGATGAGCGCTGCTTTACATCGAGACACTCTGATGATCACACAGAAGCAACATGGACTAAATAAAATGAACCTCTGTGAAAATAAGCTCCGCCCTCATACTGTTTAGTTAGCCATACTAGTTACTTGGAGCTGCTTTTGTCTAAACTGGCTACTCTCTTTTATCTTTCATCAAACACAAAGTTGATTAAAGGTGTGTCTGTGAAACTTTCAGTTTAAGATGATCTGACTCAACCAGCACACAGTGATCCACTCACACAGCATGGCTGCTACTTATAGGTTCCTAACAGGTAGAGATAGAAGGATCGATCCCGAGAGCCGATCGATGGCGTTAAACAAATGAGCCTAAGAGGAGCCCACCTTGAACCCCCTCCGGCCTGGTCCCTGCAATTCCTATCTGAACCACTAGGTGTAAATACATACCCTTTCATTTTCCACAGACTGACTAAAGCAGCGGCGTCTGATAGAAAGCATGTCGTCTGTCTGTCGGTTTGTTACCATATGAGCGTCTCTCGTTGGAGAACCAAAACAAAGACATTTAACTATTAATCTGATACACACTTCAGAGACACCACACAGCTGAATACAGTGAGTATCAGTAAACAGCAGAGCTGACCGGTACCAACAGAACAACAGCAGCAATTCAATATTCTACATTTAATGATTACAGATTTAGTTTAAAATAACAGAGTCTGTGTTTAATGACTATTTAATTAGCTTTTTTAGTTTTAAATTAAGGGTCTAAATGTAATAATTGCAGTATTGGGGATATTTGTTTAATTTACTTTGTTTATATTCTGCCAATTATGTTTAAAATATTATGCTGTTTCACATGAACTGGTTAAAAATAGTAATAAACTAGTTTAGACCATGTTTCATGACTTGCTTGTGCTAATAACTACATGTAGCCCTGCTGTGGTATATAGCCCCGCCCTTGTAATCGGTCTCAAAAATGCTGATCAGTTTATCTCTATTAACAGATTAAAGGTGGAAGCTACGGGGCCTAATACTGCACCAAGCTTGGTGCAATGCCCAAAGTGCTGTTAGGGGGCAGTATAGCAATGATAAAAACCTTAAGAGATCATTTTGAATGAAGGGTATAAAAGCTGCAGGTAATAAAAGATTAACAGGGTTTTAATGATGAAGGAGACGTACTGTGCCTTTAATAATAGCCACAGTCATAACAACTATTCTTGATCAATAACACTCTGAGATAGTGTTTATCAACAGAATAGAATTATTTTGGCTGGTGGGATGCGATGCAGCCGCAACACTAACACCCCTCAGAATGTTTTGGTGGGAAAGAGCTCAACACTGGGGCGATTCGTTTAAAGAAACTTCAAACAATTTACAAGTTTCAAAGGCTGCATTTCGCTTTTCTGGCTCTCTCCACCTCCCTGCCTCGTCTCCTTTCTCACTTTTTCTGTCTTTTACTCATTCTTTTTACTTGCTCATTGTCTTTTTTTTCCCATCCTCTATGCCTACAAGGCGCCTCTGGTTCAGATTCTTATTAAAGGACAGATGAGAGAAAGGAAAGCAAGGGTGGAGAATGGAAGGGAATTGCCTCTATCCCTAGCCAGGCAATTCATGTTGTTAGATTTGATGAAAAATCCCTTTCTCGATAACTGAGCAGGGAAATCGAGGAGGGAGGAGGATATAAAGCAGTTTGGGCGCCTTGCTCTCCCTGTTTTTCATCTGAGATGCACATGTTGAGCGAAAGGAAAGGGTAGCGGTACGGAGATATTACATATCTCATCATAAATCCCTCTTTATCTTTTACACAGTTATACAAACACACTGAATTATCTCTCGTAGCTGAGCTGGTCCTGATCTATTAATATAGAATTGTGACAAAGAAAGCAACATGCAGTGCCTGAAAGTTTCGGTGTGGGCGTACGTTTTCGTGGAGATGTGCCGCACGCCCTCACGTTGAACAGGTTTAATGAGGGGTGTTTGGTAAAACTGGAGAAGAGGCAGATTCGAGGAGTGGGCAGATGGTCTCCAGGTAGTTTGACGAATACAATGTCCACCTAGTCAGTGACAGGATTGCATGTTGGTAACCAGTTTTGCCAACAAACTGAACATCCGGACCTAAAGCCGGACTCCACCAAGCTTTTACGTTCTGCATGATGTAATATGTAAACATTCGGAGTGGTCTAGTGTGACTCTGTTCTAGAGTAACTGACAGAACTGTTCACGGTGGTGGTGAATGGATCTGTGATGGTTGGATCACTGATATTGATAGTACCAACCTGAGTATTTAACTGGTTGTGTTAAATGGTTGTGTAAAATGTTTTAGGTACATATCTGATGTCCTGGTGTAGAAGGGAATACAGGGCAAATGGGAGGTAGAGGGAACTGGGGCTTCTTATTCCTGTTGGGCGGATCTACCATTAGGGAGGGAGAGGGTCCCCAGGGTCCTAAGGCTGTAAAACTAGTAAAAGAGAAAGTGGATTAGTGAATATTTACCGGTAATATGAAAAGAAGAGTCATGACTATGTAACATCTGTATATATGTATGCATGTATGTCAGTAGCGAACCGTGACCCTTAAGCCCGGCCCTCTCCCCCAACCATCATCCCCGACCACCGTCTGAAAAAAATACTGTTTCCTCTCCTAATAAACTGCAAGTCAATAAACAAAAAATGAGATGACAGAAATGCAACAAACAATAACATCTGTACAACATAGACGACTTCTTAATCAAAATAAGGTTCCTCCTTATAAATAACCGATCATAAACATAAACACACTCAAACTGTCTTTTTACCTCCTTTAATGGTTTTTTGAGAAATATTTGTGCTCAAGTTTTCAGAGGGCGTGGTTTTGACAGTTTGGGGGCGGGGCTTGGGCTTTCATTGTGACTCAGCAAACTAGCTGATTCTCCAGCTAGCGTTGCCACAGCGAGCGGAAATGATCATACAGTTAAGCCCCGCCCACTTAGAGGGAAGATATGATTGGTCAGTTTTACTGTCATTTGAAATTGGTATGGCGCTGAATCATAACTGCCTGGCCCCCTCTGTACACGAACAGCGGGACCACCAATCGCCAACATTCTGCAGAGTCATCACAGTCCTTATAGGGGGAGACACAGACTCACAGGCTTCCACGTAACCCCTCAAACTCCAACACAGATTGAATAGACACGCTTATATAATTTAGTTGTCTATATTTTTATAATTGTTTAGATGTTGATTGTCAAACTGTAAGTAGATAAAATAAAATAATATATATATATATATATATATGTGTGTGTGTTAAGAATATTTTAGGCCCGTTTAGGGTGTAGAGGGCCATGACGGTTCCCCACTGCTGTATGTGTATAATTAACAGCTTGGGACGTCGACCCTCAGGGGAGGTAGTAGTTTAGCTGGGGCGGGGTTTCTGTGATAAGAGCTCTCGGGGGTTCATTTAGACTGTCCTGTCTGTTCTTAGTTTTTTTTTTTTTTTTGTTCCAGTTTTTGTTTTGTTTTGGGTTTTTTTTTTGTGTGAGAAGTAACATTAATCACCTGTGCACTTAAAAACCTGGACCTCGTCTTCTCTTGTCCATACCCACACCATAGTACCGACCAGTCGTACATGAATCACCTTTTGATGGGGTTCCACCATTACAGGAACCAGACGTCCACCTCTAAAACCCCCCTCACAAAACGTTATTAATACACTGCCTGATTGCTGAGATGATAGTTCTGAGAAGGTTTTTTCCTAAAACACAATTCTTATTAAAGCACATTTATGGGGGCGAGATACACGCTAAGCAAAATAGTCCCTAAAGGCTTCTAATCTGTAGAAGCTGCAGTTCTCACTGGTGGTGCCAGTAAAAATAAAAAAAGACATTTTTATATCTGCAGATATATTTGCAGGAATGTCTATGTGCACCGTATATTCTAAATAGAGTTATAAAAGCTATTCATTTAAATTATTAAGATTGTATTGATCTTGTAGCACCAATTGAATCATTAATAAGTAGACATTATTATAATAATTCCACTTTTCAGAGCTTTCCTGAGGAGGTCAAGTCAAGTCAAGTTTATTTGTATAGCGCTTTTTACAACGATGTTGTCACAAAGCAGCTTTACAGGAATTTTAAAAACATGAAAAACATGAAATCACAGCTGTTTATCCCCCTTTGAGCAAGCCAGAGGCAATGGTGGCAAAAACACCTCCCTCAACTGGAGGAAGAAACCTTGTGAGGAACCAGACTCACAAGGGAAGACCCATCCTCCTCAGGGCGAACAGTATTTACAGTTTATTAAACTAAAGCTGAGTCTGATGGTAGAAGCTTTAGAAGCTGTACAGGTGCTACATCAGGTGGATAATACAGCGATGCAGTCAAGGATGGAGCAAATGGCACAAATGGAGAGGAGAACTGGTCGTACCCTCTGACTTGATCAACAAGACCATTTGAACCAAAATCACTTAAAAGTCACATCTTTACAAACTTACTTGGCCTGCACTATTCATGCTATTTTCCATGACAACACTGGAGGTGCTACCGCGAATACGTTGATACTAATAACAAGCAAAACGACAACAAAAATGACTAGCACAGTATGTTCAGTTAGAGGGAGTTACAATAATTGGAAGAAGAGGAAAACTTGGCTTGAACAACAGATAAACTCACCGTCTGTGTGTAGGAGGACACACCCACCTTCCCACTGTGCAGGTACTGATACGCTTCAGTACTTTTATAGTTTTTCATTACTGAACCTTCTACACCTTCCGAGAGTCCAGAGTAATTAAACATGTCTCCATAAGTAACCTCAGACCACCTTCTCATATCACCCACCCACTGTGTTATTAACCTCAGACCACCTTCTCATATCACCCACCCACTGTGTTATTAACCTCAGACCACCTTCTCATATCACCCACCCACTGTGTTATTAACCTCAGACCACCTTCTCATATCATCCACCCACTGTGTTATTAACCTCGGAGGAGACAGTGTTGTACCTTTAGAACTTCTTACTGTCTCTCTGGTCTCCTCCCATGTAACTGTATTCATTTTGGTTAGCTGACCGGAAGCTCTAACACAAAGGTGGAACAAATACACGTTCGAAAGTGGGCGTGGCCAAATACGGTGAATTGAGGTCACTTGGAGTCCTCTTTATGATGCAATACTCTGACTCTCCTGTTGTAAAAGCATGTCAGAATATATGTCTATATGACTCAAATAGCTTTTTGAGAGTTTAATTAATAACCATATGTAGCTGGTCGGTTGCATATCGGACATTTGTATATTTTTAGAGGCAAAAAGAAACTAAAATTAAATGTATATGGATACAATGACAATGCAGGTATTGTTAAATATTTTGATATATGTCATGTATTTATTAAATTATATTTTGGGGAAAATTACAAAGCATTTTTAAAAGCACCTTTAAAAAACGGACAGCAAATTGACGGAAATGACTCTTCACTTTTTAAT
Organism: Megaleporinus macrocephalus; assembly: GCA_021613375.1. NCBI lineage: Eukaryota > Metazoa > Chordata > Actinopteri > Characiformes > Anostomidae > Megaleporinus > Megaleporinus macrocephalus. Next base: position 6,186,453 of record CM038712.1, on the reverse strand, counting down.
TACCATTAAATATACCACTAACAACCACCTGGAAGACCACCAAAACTGTACCATCACATAAACAGCGCATGTGTAAGTTTAACAGCATTACAAAATGTTCTTCTGCATTTTGTCTTATATTAAAATAAATGTATTTAAATGTCTTATGTAAAATATTTTTAAAAAATCAAGCTGCAACATCTACAGGTGATTCTGTCCATCCAGTGAGAAGCTATGGCTCTGAAAGGATGTGTAGCTCGATGAGAAAAGAAGGTACAGACACGTCAAACAAAGAAACTGCTGGTGTTCTCAGAACAATGGACCAACCACCCCAGAGTCCAGACCTTAACATCACTAAATGAGTTTGGGCTTATTTGGATAATGAGAAGCAGAAACTGCTAAACCAACTTCTAAGACTGAACATTGAGAAACTGAAATTGGGTCCTCTGGAAAGAATGGATGCTGGAATAAAGGTAGAGAATAGACGCAGTGAGTTCTGAAGAGTTCACTGAAAAATGAATAACTTGTACTTACTTGTCGTAGACAGTAGACAGTAAATAAAATGAATGAACGGTGGGCTCTGACTCGTAATCGAGTCAATGAAAACCCTGTTGTTCAGAGTGTGGGCAGACCCTGCGATGTTGTTCTGCAATGCACATTTGACTGCTTTTTCATATTTCCAAGCAGCTGCTCCATCCATCACAGGCGAGCGTCCCGGCCCTGCGGGGCACAGATGATTAATTATTATCTGTTTGTGAGGTGTGAACATGAGGTAAACATTTTAACACACCCTGCTGGATCTGTCTGTAAACAACATAGAGCGTGAGGCCTTATACACTGATATGCAAAAATCTATATAAAGTCTTTTTTTTGTGTGAATTAAACATTTGTTTACTAACATTAATATAAATAAACAGTATATTTTCAAACCTTTTTTTTTTTTTTACAGTGGTGGTGATAGTAACCAGGGGTTGCGATGTCAGCAACACAGATATAGCCCATTTATTAAGTGTGCTAATTCACCAGTGAACCCACATGTGTCTTCTGAATTTTTATATTAGGGTGTTGAAAGTAGACACAAAGTTAGCAAGCATAAAAAACATAGCACTTTAGACAAGAGCTCTTTTATTGAACACAGCAGCAGTGAAACCAGGATTGCAGGTATGTCAATAACAGCCAGGCAATTCCATCTTTAGTGCATTGGCTGGGCTTGGCTTTCTCTACTGGTTTGTACTGAATTTGCCATTTCCCTGCAGTCAGCTATGGTGCAATCCCACTTCTGACACCAGTGTGGCTTAAGCAGGGGTTATTTAATGTACAGGCTTAACAAGTTTGGTGCCTACCAAATTGGGCTACCCTTTTTTTTTAAAAAAATGGGCCTGGAGGATAAGACGCTAATTTCAGTTTCATTTAAGTTTCAGAAATAATGGGAAGATTTTGAATGGCAGTACTTAAAGTTGCAAAAGCAAAGGTTTTGATGCTGTGGGTAACTTGATGTTACATAGTGTTAATTATGGCCCAATAGTGGCAAATCTGGATTGTTTTCTATGGAGGCTGTTTGGTCTTATATATAGAATAGACTGCATATATATATATATATATATATATATATATATACAAACACTACCGCTCAAAAGTTTAGGATCACAGTGAAATGTTCTTGTTTTAATGGAGTATCTTCTTCCTTAACACAACAATGAACTGACGGGTCTCTAAAGAAAGTTGTTTCTTTCTGGTCATTGTGAGTCGGTCAGTAAGCCATCAACTGCTGATGCTTCAGATACTAAACTAACCTAGAATGTTGTTCCCTTTTATACTCACTTATTAGTAGAATGTTTTTCAGCTGTGCATCACAATTGATCAAGAGTGTCCTAACAAACAATTAGTCCAATAACATCCTTAACTTGGATTGGTGGTCGTACCAGGAGATTTAGACAGAGGACTGAGAATTACTGATAATAGGACTATATGTAAAATAAGCCTCTATACAAAAATAGACTTTAATACAAACATTTTTATTCTTTAAAAATCATCTGATACACTTACATTAATTGTGTAATGTACAATATTGATGGTGAATTGCATGAAAATTGCATGAAATGAAATTCTAAAGTGATCCTAAACTTTTGAGCGGTAGAATATATATATATACATACACACACACTGCATATGGGTCTCTGCCATTTCTGTATATACAGTTGCAAGAAAAACTATGTGAACTCTTTGAAATGACTTGGTTTTCTGCATTAATTGGTCATAAACTGTGATCTGATCCACATCTAAGTCCCAGTTATAGACAGACTCAATGTGCTCAACCTAATACCACTCAAACAGTTATAATATTTCATGTCTGTATTGGACACATCTATTAAACATTCACAGTGCTGGTGGAAAAAGTAAGTGAACCCTTGGATTTAATAATTAGTCAAACCTCCTTTGGCAGCAATAACCTCAAACAAGCGTTTGCGGTAGCTGCTGATCAGACCTGCACAACGTTCAGGAGAAATATTGGACCTTACAGAACTTCTACAACTTCTACAAATATATTTACAAATATATTTTGTATATATTTTTATTATTTCTTGTTTTGTCATCTTTATCTACTGGTAAATGGAGGAACAGCAAAGTAAGAATTTCACTGTACAGTGTAACTGTCTCTTTCTGCTGTGCATATGACAATAAAACTCTTGAATCTTACTTTTTCCACTAGCACTGTGAATGTTTAACAGATGTGTCCAATATCGACATGAAATATTGTAAGTGTTTGAGTGGTATTAGCTTAAGCACATTGAGTTTGACTGTACTTGGGACTTCGATGTAGCTCAGATCACATTTTATGACCAATTAATACAGAAAACCAGGTCATTTCAAAGAGTTCAGATACTTTTTCACACAACTCAAAGCTTTTGCAAAACAACAACCAACATTCTGGGGAGGCATTAAATGCTTTGGACATCTGGTCCCTGTCATTACTATTGTTTCTCTAGAACAGTACACTTCACATCAAACCCTTCTTTCTGAGATGACTCTGTTCTCATCTCAGCAGTTTAATTATGCAGTAATTTTGAAAAACGGGGTGGAATTCTCCTTTAAATCAATGTTTTATGGCCAGTGGAATGTGATATTTTTTTCTGATCTGTTTTTGCCTTTCATGTGAGTGTTAATTAATTCAGTTTATATGAGAACGGCGAGCTGAACTTACACCAGCTCTTTCTTTATTATGCTCCAAATATATATTACATATTGATTAAGGGCCTTCTGCTTTGCCCAGCTCTCTTCCAAGTAGGTCCTCTAGCAGGCAGATAATTGGACAGTGATCTGAACAGACCACACGGAAGCAGAAATGATTAGCTTTAATAAGCCACAGCAATTCTACGATATGTCAGGATGGTTTTGGGGGCTTCACAGCACAAAGGGTTGGCAGATTAACCATGATAAGATAAGACAGTCACAGTCTTACAGCAGCAAAGGGAGAGCAAGACACTCGGTACAAACAATAGATAAATAATCAGTACAGTACATACAATATACATAATACAGTTACTGGATAAGAGGAGCAGTCTTTTGTTTCTGAACTGAGAGAACTGTAGGTATGAGCTCTGCAGTCAGCCCTCATCATGCTGGCCTGACTGTCCTTGTCGCCCATCTTTGGTACATTGGCTGGGCTTGGCTTTCTCTACTGGTTTGTACTGAATTTGCCATTTCCCTGCAGTCAGCTATGGTGCGATCCCACTTCTGACACCAGTGTGGCTTAAGCAGGGGTTATTTAATGTACAGGCTTAACAAGTTTGGTGCCTACCAAATTGGGCTACCCTTTTTTCCCCATGCCTACACAATCATTTGTTTTGACCTACACCACTGTTTCAAACCATAGATGTTAAAATTTGGCTTGTCAGAGACCCCAAAAGCTGAAGTCAGCTCCTATTAACCAACTTTTTGTTCAAATTTTACCATTCCACAGAACGCAACTGCTGCACTACTTAGGGTGGAACGGGAAACTGGCTCTAGCCTAATTTGGTGGACACTGGTTGTTTTGGTAATGTCGATGGTTTTACAGGTTTTACATGACTAGCTAAAGTCAGCGCAGATGTGAGCTCAAGTTGAAGTTAATCCTAAGTTTAGAGCAAATTTCAAATCTTGGCCAACTATGGCTTTAAGTGGTTTGGCTAAAACTGGCTTTCGATTACGCCTTAAATGCTTTTACCCCTACCTGTTGTTTTTGAAGTTGACCTTGACTCTTGGAACTGAGCTTCATTAGCTACCAGTGCGCTAGCAGAGCTCTGTAGGCAATAGGCCTGGGCGATAGAGTGTTGTAATCGAATATCGGCGATGATGACACATGACCCGATGCCGACACTATAATCACACGCATTGTCTAGGGCAAAGAACTCCTCCCACAGCTGAAAAAGTCCTATACACTGTATAACATCCATCCGTCTGTCTATTATCTTTCATATTATCCCAGTAGTTGGGGTCACGGCGGGGCTGGAGCCAATCCAAGCATCATCGGGCGAAGGCGGGGTCCACCATGGACAAGTCGTTAGTCCATTGCATGTCCAATTCACATTCACACCTATAGTAGTGGTGTTGTGGTTAGCACTGTCGCCTCACAGCAAGGGTTCGATTGCTGTCTGTTAGGCGTTTGCATGTTCTTCCTGTGCTTGAGTGGGTTGAAGATACTTACATTTGTGGATTTGCTTGCCTGATACCTTCTGTTTACTTCTTATAACACTCTGTTTGGAGTGTGTCTCTAAAAAACCTCCATTTGAGGACCATGTAGCCTTAACCAGTCGCCCTGCCCAGGTATCCCAACAAGAACTGGAACTTCAGAATCGATTGCATGTACTTGCAAAGCAGAGGGTAGGGCTTAGTGGTGAAATGGGATTGGGCTAAACCTGACCTGGCTGGTATCACTTGTAAGCTTTAATATGATGTAATGACTCTAAATCATTAAGACACGTACAAAATCAGTAAAAGTATCAGATTTATTAGATTCTCTGTAAAATCCGCTGCACGTGGGTCTCCATTGTTGTAACTACTGACGTGATCAGCGGGTAGTGACGTCAAATGGTTCCAGTAACCGGCCGTCACGCTTGAGCACAGCTAGCTAGCTAAACATGCTACTGTTCAGTCTTTGCAGTTTGAGCTAGAACTCAACATTTCTGACATCAGCGGTGACATCACACACCACGTTAGTGTAAATGGTGAACAGAGAGGGTGGAGGAGAGAGTGACACAGTGCTGGAGTTGTTGTGAAGCTGTGTGTTGGTGTTGACGGAGAAGGAGAGTGTCTGTTAAAGGAGCTCCGCTTTCTAGCAGGAAACATTCACACTCAGTAAACAGCTAGATACACTGAACGGGAGTGTCTCTGAGCTTCACACTCCTTTATTAGTGAGTAGTATGTTCACTACTAAGACTCTACTTTCACCTTCAGGATCCACAAACGAGAAGAAGCAGCTGACGCTAACGCTAAACATTGTTGGCGGGATGTCAGGAGAGAATCCAGCGCATGTTCACGTTCACGGTTCTTCTCGCGGTTCTCCATAATCTGGAGCTTTTGGACTTCCTGTGTGGGGAAACTGTGGCACTGCATTGTGTTTTAATCTACGCCCAACAGCCGTCCAGTCTCTCACCAGTGGTGGTCTACTGAACCACTCAAACTCATCCAGACTGAAGTGAGGAGAGCAGAGTGGGGGTCTTTGGGTAGCTGTGTTGGTTTACACGCTGCTTCACTAACTATTCTCCTTGTTTATGTTTGTGAAGCTGTTTAGACTAATATCAGTCTTCCCACTGCCTTTCACTGAAACAACAACAACAACAACACAATGTACATGGTTTTCTTTAAGCTAGGTTAGTAACTAACACTCATTCCTTCACACCACAGTCCAGTTTAGACCTGACACCATTTGACCTCATCTACCCAGCAGGCATTGCGCGTCAGTAATAATGGTTGCATCTATATGTCAAACATTTAGAATAAAAGTGTTAATTTATAAATAAATCTGATACTTTTGTGATTTTTTTCAAAGTGTCTTAATATTTTAGAGTCATTACAACATATTAAGGCTTACAAGGTTACCAGCCGGGGTTCCCTTTAAAACCAGCATAAGCAACAGCAGAGTTTTGATCAGGTGCAGCAACACATTTAGAGGGCACCACTGAGTAGGTTTGACAACTGTGTCAACTGCTATTTCTGAAATAATGAATTTTTATTTGATTAATTAATTGTAAATAGCTTGATAAGGTGACACTGGTTAGCTTAGTATCTAATACTAATAATGCCAGCATTCACATCGCTCTGACCACAGACGCTTAGAGCTGATGTGCAGCAGCTCATGTTGACCTGAGTCTACAACTATTGTACTGCCCCAAATAGGGTCCGACCCTCCAGCTGGAAGCTTGTAAAGCCACCCAAAAGCTGCCAAGGCCTGCTCCCACCGCAGCAGGCAGTACCGTCCTTATCTAATCTTAGAGATACAGCTTTCACCAGCACGTCCAGCACACGCAGCTCCTCGGACAGCGCTCCGGAGCGCAGACAGACAGGATTTGCTGTGAATTATGGGCGAGAGCGAGGTAAGAGGCAGCCTCTTTAAGGCTAATGGGCAAATAAGGGTTTAAATGGTGCACAGGCTGGAGCTTAATCTACTGCAGCTCCGCCGTGCAGGAAGAGGAGGAGGACCATTAAACTCTATTGGCTCTTATCAGACCAGGCACACACACACACACGTAGTAGTAGTTTCACCCACCGGGACAGAGAAGATATCCACTCGTTCACAGAAACCTCTGCGTCTGGGGAGACGGCTACTTCAGTTCCGTTCCGTTTTATTATTGTCTTTCAAAGAGAAAATTGAAATTCGTGTAGAACGTAGGACTACGATTAGAACGTAGAACGTAGAACTACGATTAGCCACATGTGTTTACACACAGCGGAATTTGACCTCCGCATTTAACCCATCCGTGCAGTGAAACACCCACATATACACACACTAGTGAACATACACACTAGGGGGGCGGTGAGCACACGTGCCCGGAGCGGTGGGCAGCCCTTATCCACGGCGCCCGGGGAGCAGTTGGGGGTTAGGTGCCTTGCTCAAGGGCACTACAGTCATGACTTGCCGGTCCCGGGGATCGAACCGGTGACCTTCCGGTCACAAGGCCGGATCCCTAACCTTCAGGCCACGACTGCCCCCAAACCACGACTGGTTTGCAGGCAGTCACTACACAACCAAACCATACTTACAGGAGAAAAGAAAAACATTTTTTTTTAATAACAAGGTGATGTCATCCTGTAACACAACCCTCACAAAATTGATTACCTACTGACAAGCTTGGCACACCCTCACACCACACACAATAGTAAAACTGACCACTCTGAAACGTCCTGCTCTAGTCTAGCTTGTGAAAGTAGGTCTACCAGCTTGTTCTGCCAGACTTTCAGAATCGGACTCTGACTCAAACCCATATAGCAGAACTGACATCATTGTGTATATATAGGTTTAGGGGTTGAGCTTGTAGAAGAATGCCACTCTGCCAGTTGACCAATCAGAGCAAAATGGGCTCATTGAGAGGCGGAGTTTAAAGATGCTGTGAATGTTTTTACATACCATGCCCATCTAAATTGAGTTCAGACATAGAAGGCCATCGCACCAAGCTACAGAGTTTACAAGAAGTTAATAGCTCAGCAAATTCCATTGTTTTACAACAGGAACCTCCCAAGGAACTCTGCTCCAACCCCAGGAGATAACGACCTGGCCAGATGGGTCACATGAGCCAGATGAAACATGGAGGCAGACCCGTAAGACTGAGCAGTTGGCAGTCAAGTTCAGACCTTTCTCAGACCTTCTGTATGCGGTATGTAGTGGTTAGTACGGTGGTGTAGTGGTTAGTATGGTGGTGTAGTGGTTAGTATAGTGGTGTAGTGGTTAGTATGGTGGTGTAGTGGTTAGTATGGTGGTGTAGTGGTTAGTACTGGTGGTGTAGTGGTTAGTACGGTGGTGTAGTGGTTAGTATGGTGGTGTAGTGGTTCAGTATGGTGGTGTAGTGGTTAGTACGGTGGTGTAGTGGTTAGTATGGTGGTGTAGTGGTTAGTACGGTGGTGTAGTGGTTAGTACGGTGGTGTAGTGGTTAGTACGGTGGTGTAGTGGTCAGTACGGTGGTGTAGTGGTCAGTATGGTGGTGTAGTGGTTAGTATGGTGGTGTAGTGGTTAGTATGGTGGTGTAGTGGTTAGTACGGTGGTGTAGTGGTTAGTACAGTGGTGTAGTGGTCAGTATGGTGGTGTAGTGGTCAGTATGGTGGTGTAGTGGTTAGTACGGTGGTGTAGTGGTTAGTATGGTGGTGTTGTGGTTAGTATGGTGCTGTAGTGGTTAGTATGGTGGTGTAGTGGTCAGTATGGTGCTGTAGTGGTCAGTATGGTGGTGTAGTGGTTAGTACGGTGGTGTAGTGGTCAGTATGGTGGTGCAGTGGTTAGTATGGTGGTGTAGTGGTTAGTATGGTGGTGTAGTGGTTAGTATGGTGGTGTAGTGGTTAGCACAGTGTTGTAGTGGTTAGTACGATGGTGTAGTGGTCAGTATGGTGGTGTAGTGGTTAGTATGGTTTAGTGGTCAGTATGGTGGTGTAGTGGTTAGTATGGTGGTGTAGTAGTTAGTATGGTGGTGTAGTGGTTAGTATGGTGGTGTAGTGGTCAGTACGGTGGTGTAGTGGTCAGTACGGTGGTGTAGTGGTTAGTATGGTGGTGTAGTGGTTAGTATGGTGGTGTAGTGGTTAGGACGATGGTGTAGTGGTCAGTATGGTGGTGTAGTGGTTAGTATGGTGGTGTAGTGGTTAGTACGGTGGTGTAGTGGTTAGTACGGTCGTGTAGTGGTTAGTATGGTGGTGTAGTGGTTAGTATGGTGGTGTAGTGGTTAGCACAGTGTTGTAGTGGTTAGTACGATGGTGTAGTGGTCAGTATGGTGGTGTAGTGGTTAGTATGGTTTAGTGGTCAGTATGGTGGTGTAGTGGTTAGTATGGTGGTGTGTAGTAGTTAGTATGGTGGTGTAGTGGTTAGTATGGTGGTGTAGTAGTCAGTACGGTGGTGTAGTGGTCAGTACGGTGGTGTAGTGGTTAGTACGGTGGTGTAGTGGTTAGTGTGGTGGTGTAGTGGTTAGGACGATGGTGTAGTGGTCAGTATGGTGGTGTAGTGGTTAGTATGGTGGTGTAGTGGTTAGTACGGTGGTGTAGTGGTTAGTATGGTGGTGTAGTGGTCAGTACGGTGGTGTAGTGGTCAGTACGGTGGTGTAGTGGTTAGTACGGTGGTGTAGTGGTTAGTACGGTGGTGTAGTGGTTAGTACAGTGGTGTAGTGGTTAGTATGGGGGTGTAGTGGTTAGTACGGTGGTGTAGTGGTTAGTATGGTGGTTTAGTGGTTAGTATGGTGGTGTAGTGGTTAGTATGGTGGTTTAGTGGTTAGTATGGTGGTTTAGTGGTTAGTATGGTGGTGTAGTGGTTAGTACGGTGGTGTAGTGGTTAGTACGGTGGTGTAGTGGTTAGTATGGTGGTGTAGTGGTTAGTAAGGTGGTTGTAGTGGTTAGTATGGTGGTGTAGTGGTTAGTATGGTGGTGTAGTGGTCAGTATGGTGGTGTAGTGGGTCAGTATGGTGGTGTAGTGGTTAGTACGGTGGTGTAGTGGTCAGTACGGTGGTGTAGTGGTCAGTATGGTGGTGTAGTGGTTAGTACGGTGGTGTAGTGGTTAGTACGGTGGTGTAGTGGTTAGTATGGTGGTGTAGTGGTTAGTATGGTGGTGTAGTGGTTAGTATGGTGGTGTAGTGGTCAGTATGGTGGTGTAGTGGTCAGTATGGTGGTGTAGTGGTCAGTATGGTGGTGTAGTGGTCAGTATGGTGGTGTAGTGGTTAGTATGGTGGTGTAGTGGTTAGTCTGGTGGTGTAGTGGTTAGTATGGTGGTGTAGTGGTTAGTATGGTGGTGTAGTGGTCAGTATGGTGGTGTAGTGGTTAGTACGGTGGTGTAGTTGTTAGTATGGTGGTGTAGTGGTTAGTATGGTGGTGTAGTGGTCAGTATGGTGGTGTAGTGGTCAGTATGGTGGTGTAGTGGTTAGTATGGTGGTGTAGTGGTCAGTATGGTGGTGTAGTGGTCAGTATGGTGGTGTAGTGGTTAGTACGGTGGTGTAGTGGTCAGTACGGTGGTGTAGTGGTCAGTATGGTGGTGTAGTGGTTAGTACTGTGGTGTAGTGGTTAGTATGGTGGTGTAGTGGTTAGTATGGTGGTGTAGTGGTCAGTATGGTGGTGTAGTGGTCAGTATGGTGGTGTAGTGGTCAGTATGGTGGTGTAGTGGTTAGTTTGGTGGTGTAGTGGTTAGTATGGTGGTGTAGTGGTTAGTATGGTGGTTTAGTGGTTAGTATGGTGGTGTAGTGGTTAGTATGGTGGTGTAGTGGTTAGTAAGGTGGTGTAGTGGTTAGTATGGTGGTGTAGTGGTTAGTATGGTGGTGTAGTGGTTAGTATGGTGGTGTAGTGGTCAGTATGGTGGTGTAGTGGTCAGTATGGTGGTGTAGTGGTTAGTTTGGTGGTGTAGTGGTTAGTATGGTGGTGTAAGTGGTTAGTATGGTGGTGTAGTGGTTAGTAAGGTGGTGTAGTGGTTTAGTATGGTGGTGTAGTGGTTAGTACGGTGGTGTAGTGGTTAGTACGGTGGTGTAGTGGTTAGTAAGGTGGTGTAGTGGTTAGTATGGTGGTGTAGTGGTTAGTGTGGTGGTGTAGTGGTTAGTGTGGTGGTGTAGTGGTTAGTACGGTGGTGTAGTGGTTAGTATGGTGGTGTAGTGGTTAGTACGGTGGTGTAGTGGTTAGTACTGTGGTGTAGTGGTTAGTATGGTGGTGTAGTGGTTAGTATGGTGGTGTAGTGGTTAGTACGGTAGTATAGTGGTTTGTATGGTGGTATAGTGTTTAGTATGGTGGTGTAGTGGTTAGTATGGTGGTGTAGTGGTTAGTAAGGTGGTGTAGTGGTTAGTATGGTGGTGTAGTGGTTAGTATGGTGGTGTAGTGGTTAGTAAGGTGGTGTAGTGGTTTGTATGGTGGTATAGTGTTTAGTAGGGTGGTGTAGTGGTTAGTATGGTGGTGTAGTGGTTAGTATGGTGGTGTAGTGGTCAGTATGGTGGTATAGTGGTCAGCACTGTCTCCTCACAGTAAGATGATCTGGGTTGGATTCCTGGTCCGGGTGGTTCTGTGTGGAGTGTTTATGTTCTCTCTGTGTTTGAGTGGTTTCCTCCGGGTACTCCGGTTTCCTCCCACAGTCCAAACACATGCATGTTAGGATCCTCACTCTAAACTGCCTGTAGGTTTAAGTGTGTGTTGGTCATGTGATGGACTGGTGACCTGTTCATGGTGTTCCTCGCTGGGATTGGCTCCTGCATCCCCGTGACCCTGACTAGCAGGATAAGCTGAAGATAATGAAAGGCTGGATAAATACAGTATCCTGATATACTTGATATACGATGATAAAGAGAGAGAGAGAGAGAGAGAGAGAGAGAGCCTTTAGCCACATCGTCCACCCAGACTCTAACAACACACCCAGTGATCCACCAGTGTTTCTCTGCGCTGCTGCTGATGCGTGCTCATAGCTCAAGTCCAGCTATCTATTTGCATCGAGTCAGACTCATTAGCTCTCACCTTTGGATATGCTAAAGGTCAGACCCCTTAAATAACAACCTGTAGCAAAGAGAGCGTCTTCTACACTCGTGCTTGTTAAAGGGATGTGACATTTCAGAGCCGGACTGGAGCCCCGCTACAGTATAGCCAGCCGCACAGAAGCTCCAGTGCAGGTGCTTTACAGCAGCATTATGTGAGAGGTGGTATTTTTGGCTCTTGGGGTCCTTACATTCGCAGAGTGTATTTAATTTTTACACCAGCCTTGCTTGTACGTGGGTTACGCGGGCTGGAGGCTATAGATTGCACTCCCCATTTCAGTTGTTCCTATGTGTAAATAACTGAGATCATGATTGTAATCTGTGGGGTCTATATGCCCGCATCACGTGTGCTTGCGTAGGAGAATAAGATATAAAAACTAGAGATGGACCGATCATTGTTTTTGAGGCCGATTCCGATCGTGGATCACCTTTCAGCGTGATTGGTTGATAGCCGATACTGATCGAGGGCGGGGCTATATGCCACAGCAGGGCTACATGTAGTTATTAGCGCAAGCAAGTCATGAAACATGATCTAA
>CM038712.1:6051775-6169275 GCA_021613375.1 Megaleporinus macrocephalus | reverse complement strand
TTATTGTAATGGCTGGGTCGTGTTTTGAAGTGCTGCTTTATGTTAGCCACCCTGCATACGGTTACAGCTCGAGAGCGCAGTAGGCTAGCTGGCTTAGCGTTAGCACAGTCTGGTAAAGTTAAACAGAACTCGTGGGTCCAGACGGAACTGAACTGTCTATGTTTGTTATCAGCTGGTCGTGTTTTTGTGTAAGCTGGACTTACATATGCTGTGTTCTACAGAGGGAGCTCGTCAATTGTTGGCTAAACTGCTCTGCTGTCCTATTTTAGTCGTAAGGTAAATACGCAAACATAGGTGTTTGATGGCGGGACAACAGTTTGAGCCTTGCAGGCCGCATTAGGCCCACGGGCCGTCTATTGGGGAACACTGCTTTAAACTATGTACTCCAAGTCTCAGAGGCCGTGTATAATCTCAGATTCAACACTACTGCGTTTGCTGTAGTGCCAGATAGATTGGTCTAAAATAGATTTTAAATTTTATTTATAAAAACTCAGAACAGATCTGAAAAAGTCTAAGATTTATTTAGTTTACTCCACAGCTAACCAAAGCATCGAAGAGGTCAATCCAAGTGAGGTTAAAGTCAGAGGTGGGAAAACATTAAACAAAGGAAACGCAAGAGTATGGAGTTTTCAAACAGGGTCAGTACGGTGGTGTAGTGGTTAGTATGGTGGTGTAGTGGTTAGTATGGTGGTCTAGTGGTTAGTATGGTGGTGTAGTGGTTAGTACGGTGGTGTAGTGGTTAGTATGGTGGTGTAGTGGTTAGTATGGTGGTGTAGTGGTTAGTATGGTGGTGTAGTGGTTAGTACGGTGGTGTAGTGGTTAGTATGGTGGTGTAGTGGTTAGTATGGTGGTGTAGTGGTTAATATGGTGGTGTAGTGGTTAGTATGGTGGTGTAGTGGTTAGTACGATGGTCTAGTGGTTAGTATGGTGGTGTAGTGGTTAGTATGGTGGTGTAGTGGTTAGTACGGTGGTCTAGTGGTTAGTATGGTGGTCTAGTGGTTAGTATGGTGGTGTAGTGGTTAGTAAGGTGGTATAGTGGTTAGTATGGTGGTGTAGTGGTTAGTAAGGTGGTGTAGTGGTTAGTATAGTGGTGTAGTGGTCAGTACGGTGGTGTAGTGGTTAATATGGTGGTGTAGTGGTTAGTACGGTGGTGTAGTGGTTAGTATGGTGGTGTAGTGGTTAGTACGGTGGTGTAGTGGTTAGTACGGTGGTCTAGTGGTTAGTATGGTGGTGTAGTGGTCAGTATGGTGGTGTAGTGGTTATTATGGTGGTGTAGTGGTTAGTATGGTGGTGTAGTGGTTAGTACGGTGGTGTAGTGGTTAGTATGGTGGTGTAGTGGTCAGTATGGTGGTGTAGTGGTTAGTACGGTGGTGTAGTGGTTAGTATGGTGGTGTAGTGGTTAGTACGGTGGTGTAGTGATTAGTACGGTGGTGTAGTGGTTAGTACGGTGGTGTAGTGGTTAGCACTGTCACCTCACAGCAAGGCAATCCGGGTTGGATTCCCGGAGTCATGGGGGGGTCTCCAGTGTCATCGGGCAAAGGCGGAGTACACCATAGACAGGCCACCAGTCCATCACATGGCCAACAGTTTGGACTGTGGGAGGAAACCGGAGTACCTGGAGGAAACGCACAGAACACGGAGAGAACATACACACTCCACACAGAACCACCCGGACCGGGAATCCAACCCGGATTGAATCTCTATCAGTAATCTATGCACATCTAACCCGTCAGACTCTTTGAGGAACTGTAATTCTGAAGCTGATAAAAGTTCCTCGGAGTGGGTTTATGTTCGGAGCTGTGTACAGACGAGCGTATGAGTTTGGAATGTAACTCCTGTTTATGGAGCTGTTTGTGATGTTTGGTATTCCGGTACAGTGGTGGGGAGATTATTGAACTGACCGAGTGAAGCTACACTGCTGAATTATGAATAACAGCCTCCCTCAGAGCAGAGTCACTCCGGTCCAGCCCTCAGTATGTGTGTGTGTGTGTGTGTGTGTGAGGATATAGTTTGAAGCAGTCCGTTTACGGATAAACACTTGAGCGGGCTGTAAAACTCCTGCCTGCGGTCGGTTGAGCGCTGCAGCGGCCCAGCGCAGCGTCATTCAGCTAAACTTGTTTTGCTTAGAGAGTGGGGCGAGCGGGGCAGAGTGAAAGATAAAGAGAGAGAGAGAGAGAGAGAGTGGTTAGCTGTGGAAGCAGCACACGCTCTCCTCCCTGCATGCTCTCGGATGCTGATAGTGTTTCGGATCAATGCCGAACGCTGATGTCACTGTCACTGGCACACGCTCAGCTGGGACGAAGATTCACGCTTCACCTCGTCCACAAACCAACAACGTCCACTCAGCGAGCTGAGAGAAACACACAGCTTCCCTCGAGACACACACACGCTTCTATTTATTGCCAGCTAGAGTCATTCATACGTCCTCTGTGTCTGAGACCCCCAAGCTGCTAGTTTAAAAGCTTTCATCTGATCAATAAGTGTATTTACACCACCAGATCTGATTAGAACAGATGTAAATAATCATACATACAATACAAAGTAACATGAATATGTTATTGTAAGAGAAGTAGATCAGATCTTGATCCAGTTTGAAGAACAAAGTTAGGTTCCAGATTTCTCCTGGACGCCCCAGACATTGTATGAATGTATTCAGTTCCTTCAGCAGCAAATCTTGATTTAGCTTAATGAAGCAGTCAAAGCAGGTATTAGATGAGAACTGATAATAATACTGGGTTGTTTAGGAGAAGCTTGGAAAGGGTTAAATAAACACACTGACGTATGGAAAAGCACTACTTACTCTATTAATACTGTTTAATATTTAATAATAAAGTGTTTTACTGAGTAAAAAAGAGGTTTTTAAATATAACAATGTCCCCAAGTGTCAAACTTCTGCACAGTACTGTATATAATAATAATAATAATAATAATAATAATAATGATATTAATATAATCCATATCATTGCTGTCCAAAGAAAAGTAGATACATCAATTTTTCTTGATTTAAATTTTTTCAGTCCATTTGAATGGATCAGCTGCAATTTACATTGTGTGAAAATGTTATGATGAAGGAACCAATAGAAAGGCTCCAAAATAGCTTGGAAAAACTTCTGGTTCCATTGACTTACATTAGAAGTAAAGACAGTTTTGGGCCTCTCCTGTAAAGTTGCACTTTTGGAGACAGCGACGATACTATATGTAAATGCCTACAGTAAAGTGCAAAAGTCAGTATGTATATATATATATATATATATATACAGTCTGTATTTCTAATGTAAGTGAATAGAACCACAACAAGCTATTTTGGAGCACTTCTATTGGTCCATTCATCATAACATTGCAATCAAGAAACATAGATATGTGAATGTAGTGTAATTATATATATATATATATATATATATATATATATATATATACTTAAATATATATATATATACTTAAATATATATATATATACTTAAATATGAAATATTGATATAGGGTAAATAGACAGAAGTGGGGATGCACACAGCTGAATACAATGCAAAACCATTATTATCTAATATTATCTAACATTGTTATCTATTATTATTAGTGTGTGTTGTGCTGGTGTGAGTGGATCAGACACAAATAGGTTTTACAGGTAAGCCATCATTCACACTGTTTATTTAAAATAAACTAAATGCAGCTTCAGCTTTACAGCACCTTCAGCGTGAAGATCTACAGGTCAGCGCTGATCCTGTGGGTTTCCTGTGAGCTGGAGCAGGTTTATCCTTGAAACGTATAAAAACGAGCGTATTCGGAGAGTTCGGCTCTCGGCTTGCTTAGTCTCATCAGCACAACTTTTAAATAAACAAGCTCTTGAAGCAACCGGCTGATCACTGGCCCGCCTCGCCTCGCCTCGCCTCTTCTGCATCTTCTTCAGGCCTGAAAAACATTAAAGAGGAGAAGTGATTTGAGGAGGAGGCGCTTGCTGGAGTTAGTCTGTGGAGTGTTTGTCAGCCTTGTACATTTGAAGCGGCGGCTCGTGTTCCTCTGGCGTGAGGAGGGAACGAAGGCTGAGCTGTGAGTGTGTGTGTGTGTGTGTGTGGTGGAGGGTACCTTCCTGTCCCTACACACTCCATTGATATGTAATTAGGGACTCACCCCACGCTGCTTTGAAGTGCAATGTGGGGAAGCAGATGTCACGGCGGTGGTTGGTGGTGGTGGTGGTGCTCTCTGCTGATGTAACCCTCTACGAAGCACACCTGCCTGAGCAGACCAGCAGCTGCTGGAGCACACCTGCCTTTACACACAGCTGCAGCGGAGGCGTCTGCACTTCAGATTAGAGCTGCCACTGAGGATCACATTGAAAACGTATTGAGTATTTTTTTTTTTCATTATCACGTCCATGCTTCCGCTGTGCTTCATCTCAGTTTCCTAGAACAAGCTTGTAAGTGTATTTACACACATGAGAAAACAATCTATTAAACTCTCTGAACACCATGAACGGATTAGCATTCCTGCCTCAACAATGCTCAATTCTTACTACACTAACAATCTATCTACACTAACACTATCCTGCTCTTATTTTGGGGTCAGATTCATAAAACGAGCCCCCGCATTTACTGTGATAAGAGCAAATCGTGTGGCTTTCCCTTTAGTTACAATACAGTCTAACAGTCTAAGTAACATCTGCACCTCTCTGATGGTCACGTACCCAGTAAACCTTCTAACTGCTGTAGGAGAACACATGGGTGTAGGACACTAGGGGGGGGGGCACATTTGCTAATATGAATCAAAGCCCACCCTATCCCCTAATATATTACCTTTAAGCTGATTCCACTGTAGATAAGGTAGTAAATCACTGTATAAATAGTGACGTAGAACTTTGAATTTGACGTAGTGACGTAGAATTTACTTTAATTTGTGGAATTACAGTAAATAAATAAAATAAATAAACAAAACACAACATTATCTGTACGTCTGATTATTATTAGATCAATCCAATTAAAGATCACTTTACAAACTAAACTAGATACTCCACATTACATACTACTGCTGTCAGAAAACCTTGAAACTATACATACAACGTCTGGATTATATACACATATAACTAAAAAATCTATTATTTTATTTGGAGTATGATGCTAAAATGAAATGATAATAAATGTATGTTAAGGTTTTCTAACTAGACTAGACTAATATTACTGTTAGACAGTAAGGCTGTGTCCCAAACAGCGCCCTCTGGAACAGTACATACTGCACTACTGGCAGCACTTCTAACGATGGAGTCCTTTTATTTATTCATTAATTAATTTATTTTATTTATTATATTTTATTTTTTACGTATGTAGTGTAGTAGCAGTCTGCAGTTTGGGGCGTGGCCAGAGAGTAATGTAACTTTACGTTTCAGAGTACTTTCTGACTAAAGTTAATATAAACATTATCTAACCCAAACCCTCCTAGTCTGTTACCATAACAACACATTATATTAAAGCCGGTTTATTTAGGTATATATGGTCATCGTTGCTATTTACTGCTCTCATCACTGACCTCTTATTTAAATTTGGTGTGAGCTACCCCACGCTCCAGCGAGGTGAGAGCCCCCACCCCAACCTAACAACCAGAGCCCGTTGCTAACAACAAACACAGCGTGTGAATCGCGAATGCTGCCAAAACACACTTTTAAAATAGTGTTTTTAAACAGTTTCTGCTTTTCTGTGGTTTCATTTTTGGGTGGGACAAACCTACACGTTTCTGATATTGGGTGGGATACCATCCCCCTGGGTTCCTACGCCAATGTGTAAAACTATGTCTGTTGGTCGAGCAGAAGTACCTTAGATGGGCATGTGTTTTTCCATCCTATTCGTTTTCTATGGGTAAAAATTCCAGAAAAATTCCACTTCTATCCAGAATCTGGGCATCCAATCAAAAAGTTGTGTACAAGCCTGAATCACACAGTCATAGCGGACAGTTGGACCCACACTGTACACTTCTGCCCATTATTCTATCTCTGTGTTGTATGTTTGTGTATATGAGTGTATATTGATGGGTCTTTACTATGTATGACCTCATTTACATATGGATTTTGATTGGCTCTCGAACAGGACGCCAGTGAAAATACTGCAGCGCTGGAAGACCCCGGTGGTCCGCGCTAGCTTCCTAAACAGCTCTTATTTACTGTGCGTGGTGGAGTTTTGAACCTGGCCGGTTTCTGGAGAACGACTTCTTAGACTTTCGCATACGGCTGTAAAAGCCCACCGTGGGCTGTAGCGGGGAGATGAAGGGTAGATGGCAGGACGAGGGTGGGATAAGGGTCTGAAAGCTCAGTCTGAGTCTGTCATTTTCCAACCCTGTAAAAACACAACAAATAAAAAAAGCCTGAGCCGACCCGGCGACCTCAGAAGGAGACAGACGGAGACAGCTCGGAGTTGAAAAGTTGAAAATCTGCTCTACTGTTCTTGTGTGTGTGTGTGTGTTTGTGTGATTGTGTGTGTGTATGTGTGACTGTGTGTGTGTGTGTGTGTGTGTATGCAGCTCTTTTCGTTCTTCTGGCTCCTTGAAAGATGGTTTTGCCCTTGCTGTCTCCTCAGTAGCTGCCTCATGGATAGTGATATTGATCCAACGCATCCAAACTCGGCTCGCCCTCCGAGTCTCAGCAGCAGCGACCGGCTCAGTGAAACTGATCGTCTGTGAAACTGACCGCTCGTTTCAGGAGTTGCAGGAATCTCTCATCTTCTGTCTTTAGCTCTGAGAGTCCAAACTTCTCTGGGCATGGACTGGGTTACGTGGATCAGGCGTAGGTTCATGGTCCTTACTTACTTACTTAACACCACTATCTAAACCTGGTTGCTTCACCAAGCCGTAGGTGATGTCTTCTATTGAAGGTCTTTTTATTGATTTTTCTGTTAATAATATCAATACAAGATTAACATTGTGCAACCCAAGATATCTCTAATCAGGTATTTACCTATCCCTACCTACCACCTCTTATACCCAACCCACCCTCCCACAACCTTCTCCCAAGCCAATTACTTCACTTTTTCTTCTTTCTTGCAAATCAGCGTAGTGACCACTTCTATCGCTGGTTTGTTGACATCCATTTTTGGAAGTAGTGTATGTTCTACGAGGTATCGCTAGCTCTCACATACTTTTAGTTTTCGTGTGTGGACCGAAGCCAGATGGGTGGGCTTAATTAAAGTTGCTTAATTGGTGACTCTGTGTTGTCGACCACTATTTATGTCTGTATTCACTTCAGTTTACTTTGATAAAGATAAGATTAAGCATAATACAGCATTTTGTAGTTTTGTTATAGATTAATAATGGAAGGAAACTTTGTGGGTCATAATTTGTTGAGTTTGATTTTGGAAAAAAAATACTTGTGAGAAAATCGTATTGTGAATCGCACTACATCGTGAGTAGAGTGTATCGTTACATCCCTAGTTGTAATATATGGTATGATGAGTCTTGCTTAATGTGACCAGGAACAGAATAAACATCCAACAGAATAAGTACATCAGTTTTAATTTTGGGTTGGGTTACCATATCGTAGCGGTTACATACTAACAGCAGCATCGAGCGTTGAGTTGGCTCCAGAGGGTTAAAGGTGTTAAAGTATTCACATTCATTACTCAGGTAGAAGTCTAGATACTAGGGTTTGAAAATACTTTTCAAGTATCAACTCAAGCTTTTTACTCCAGTAAAAGTGTAAAAGTGCTGGAATGTAAATGTATATGAATGAAAACAAGCCGAAAGTGAAATAGCAGATCTGCCAACCTGGCATTTATTTATTTTTTGTGAGTAGCAACGGTTGGGCAGTGCAGCACATCACATTTGCCGTCAGGTACATTTGCACCCGGGCAACGGGAATCAGTTGAATGCATGTTAAATGTATGCTCATAAAAAACTAAAGCACCCCAATCCAATACTCCAGCACCAACATTTCACTGGAAGGTGATTCACATGGTTTGAAGTCAGTTCAGTTTTAATACGTTGGTGACGCTGGAGTGTTATTCAAACCCTGCGTGTGATTTAACGTCCTCGTGCACGATGGAGCCGTACAGATGTCATAGAAAGTCATGAATTTCATCTCGGCTCTCTTCATCCCAGCTGTTGGTTTATCTGTTGTTAAAACCTAAAGTGAGGGTTTCCCCAGCAACTGTGGCATTGTCGGCAACTCCCAGGGCTGGTTGCACCAACAAAATCATTTTTCAGAGATGACTTTCACAACAGTCAAATATTAGGTTACCCTGACGACTGATGAGCAGTCTAAGTTACTTAGATAGATAGATAGATAGATAGATAGATAGATAGATAGATAGATAGATACTGTTGTGACAATTTCTTACATACTATGGCTTCTGTTAAAACTTGGTGATACAGGTGGGCACACTGAATGCTATAGAGGTTGTAAGAAGTTTATGGTTCAGAGAATCCCAAAGCTGCCCCAAACACAGGAGATAACAACTTGGCCAGACGGGTCACATGGGACAGATGGAATATGGAGGCCTATAAGACCGTGTAGTTGCAGAAACCAGGGGTCTGTCTCAAATCCTAGTGAGTGTCTAAGTAGGCTGTCTATGTAGGCAGCTGTGTAAGTAGCAGCGTTCTCTCCTCATCTCTCCTCATAAAACAGATTACTGAGACCCTCTAGTTAGAGAGAGACTGCGTCATGGCTTGTTCCCCCCACTGCAGCACGAGACCGGTGGTTCAGCTGGTCATGTAGTCGAAGGCGATTCACATGGACAGCTTTCGAATCGAGAATGAAGGTGGTTTGAGCTGATATGATGATAAACTTGCAAGTTTATATTTTGTATCTTGTTTTTGAGTCACCTAGGTATGACATTGACCATTCACAATTCCCACACCCTGCCAGTTACCGTAGAAACTGTGTTTAGCACCGCCATCCCTTTAAAACCAGTGCCACTATGAAGATGGACTAAGAGGGATGAACCCCAATTTCATTACTTACGTATTGACGGCTCTCCAGCTCTCTGCTTGTAGCCTGTTTGAAGAGTTTAAAACTAGCACTATGATTGGTCGAAGTCTTCTTATCCCAACAGGTTGCTGCCCAATGCGGTTACACCCATAGACGAGATGCCTAGAGCGCCAATTCACAGACAGTTGAACTCAAAGCCATCGATGACTTTTCTCGTATTTTAAAGTGACGAATCGTAGCAGCGTAGTTTGATGTCTGAATGTGTATCTGGTAATGAGGCTAGTTTTAAAATGTAAGGAGTAGAAGTAAAAAGTAATCTGAAAAATAATTACTCCAGTAAAGTATAAATAACTAAAATCTCTAATTAAGTAAGATAACAAAGTATCTGTACTTCATTACTCCACACCTCTACCAGAGGGCGAGCGCAGTAGTGTCTCTGCAGCACTTTAATTAGTTTAATTGAAACGTCAAACACAGAGGTGGCGCTGGTTATGGCCTCCTTGATTTATAGTCTCGGAGGGATCGATTCACTGTCAGTTATAACACGTCGATGCAGCTGCACGTGCCCTCTGAAAAAAAAATAAAAATAAAAAGAAGCCTCTTTATTTGGCCAACGTAGTCACTGCGAAGCTATTAACGGCCTATGAGGAAGGATGACCGCTCGGCTAATGCTGTGTCAGGCTCGTATTGACGCGGCATCTCTGTGTTAAGGCGGAGAATAGTCCTCTAATCATAGGCTTTTAATCAGCGCGCTCGCTGTGACCGAAATGCCAATACCGGCCGCCGCAGCGCTCTGCATAATGGCCTGTCCGAGGCCGTCTCCCTTCACATAATCATGGTGGTGACCCATCTGCACCTGCCATTATACCCAGCCCCGCTCACTCTTTCACCGCGGCCACGCTGCTAATGCCGTTCAGATAGAGCAGCCTCCATCGCCCGGTTTGAAGTCAGATCGGTTTTAATACGTTGGCGGCGCTGGAGTGTTATTCAAACCCTGCGTGTGATTTCACGTCCTCGTGCACGATGGAGCCGTACAGATGTGATAGAAAGTCAGGACTTTCATCTCGCCTCTCGGCTCTCTTCATCCCAGCTGTTGGTTTATCTGTTGTTGAAACCCAAAGTGAGGGTTGAAGGAAAAGCCTGAAAAAGCCTGAGTGGTGTCGAACAACCTGTTGAACAGACCACCTTTCTGCCCCTACTACAGCGTGATTCCTCTATTTGCAGGGTTTCCCCAGCAACTGTGGCATTGTCGGCAACTCCCAGGGCTGGTTGCACCCACAGGTCTCAGCTCAGATGGTCTTAATTGCTAAGACGACTTTCACAACAGCCAAAGTTAGGCCTGCGTAAAATATTAGGTTACAAAACTGCCATGCATAGCTGCTTCTTGCAGAAGTAGATAGATAGATAGATAGATAGATAGATAGATAGATAGATAGATAGATAGATAGATAGATAGATAGATAGATAGATAGATAGATAGATAGATAGATAGATAGATAGATAGATAGATAGATAGATAGATAGATAGATAGATAGCATTTTTGAGGCCGAACGAGGGCGGGGTATATGCCACAGCAGGGCTACATGTAGTTATTAGTGCAAGCAAGTCATGAAACATGGTCTAAACTGGTTTATTACCATTTTTAACAAGCTCATATGAAACAGCATAATATTTTTAACTAAATTAACAGTAAATAAACAAATTACATCAAACAAATATCCCCAATACTGCAATCATTACATGTAGACCCTTAATTTAAAACAAATAAAGCGAATTAAATAAATACAGTAAAAACTGCAGTCATTAAACTCAGACTCTGTTATTTTAAACTAAAACTGAAATCATTAAATGTAGAATATTGAATTGTTGCTGCTGTTCTGTTCATACCGGTCAGATCTGGTCTGTATGGTGTTCTGGGTTATTTGTTTTGTGCTAGCTGTGTGTGCTAGCTCTGCTGTTCGCTGATACTCACTGTATTCAGCGTGCAGTGTCGTATCAGATTATTAGTTAAATGTGTTTGTCTTGGTTCTATGGGTGATTTTACACTTTTTAAAAACGTCCTGCCAGACGAACATGTTTTCTATCAGCACTTCCTTTTTGTGAAGCCGCTGCTTTAGTCAGTGTGTGAAAATGAAAGGGTATGTATTTCCACCTAGTGGTTCTGATAGGAACTGCAGGGAGCTGGCCGGAGGGCTCCTCTTCCTGGATGAAACACTAGCTGGAAATACAGAAATTATTTGATTAAAGATCGTCCGATTCTGATACATAGCCGATCAATCCTTCCATCTCTAATTAATTGAATGTGTTGCATTACTTCTATAGTAACTCTCTGTTATTACAGTACCTACACAGTTATTACAGACTCTTAATATATAGTGGGTCCAAAAAGTCTTCCTAAAAGCCGTTCTCGCATGATTTTCACGAATTTCACGTGTTTTATTTTGACATGGGGTTTTAGGTGCGACCAGTCCTGCGGTTAAGAACGCGCCATGACCTTTCTCCAAAAACACATTTTTATATGGTGATCGAGGCCCAGAGTTCCTAATATGGGCATAACTTCAACTACAGGAGGACGCATGACTTCCCAGCAAGTCTATGAGCAGCGAGTGAACAGTAATAGAACAAAGTGTAAGAAGAAGTGCTTTAAGGCGGACCCCCCCCCACAACATAGAAGACCTAGGACCTGGTGCTGTTATCAGCCAGTGAGTGAGCCTAAAGCACACAGGTTAATCTCGTGTCAGACGCAGCCGCTAGCATCGTCAGGGTTGACTGGCAGTGGCTTTATCTGTAAACCAGTTAGCTCCAGTGTGTTTAAGATACAATCAGCTTGGCAAGACTTTTAAATGCGACTCAGAACTCCCTCTCGTGTGGTTTTGGGATGCACCTCGGATGCCTCTTTTTTTTTTATTTGAACGATTATTGTTATAAATCATAATGTTGGATGTGTGTCCAAAAAAAAAAATGGTGACCTGAACATCAGTCACTCTTGCGGAACGTCTGTCAATCCATTTTCCGGGCCGCTGGAGCAAGGACACGCTTCCGGAATACCAACACGCATGTGGTTCACGGAGCTCCATCAGTGAAAGTCCGTCGAGAATCGCTCTCACATCCCTGTAACGGCGGGCCCGCTTGTTATCATCACTTCGTAATGGTGCCGGAGGAGCCTCGTTCGCCCCAGAGCTAGACGTCCACGAGGCGTGGAGCCCCGTTTCCACCAGATAGGTCGTTTTCTTCTCTTTTTTTTTTTTGGACTGTGACTGCGTGTGTACGTGTGTGGAGAAGCCTCCTGAGGACACGGCAGCGATAAGGTGTTATAATCACTAAATTAGCCTTTTCACACCCGCTATGAGAAAGTGAACTGTATGTGCATACGGCTCCCAGATAACAAGGAGGCGCGTTTCAGTGCTAGCAATTACTTTCTGGAGAAAAGGTATCGTACGTGAGCGAGCTGCAGATGCGGCGGTGGCGGCCGTGCTCGGCTCTCTCCCGCTCTGTGAGAAGCTCCTCCCGTGCTAGCCAAGGGCATGTCATCAGTCATGTTAGATCTGTGAGACTGAGCGTTCGCGGCGTCGGCCACTGATTGCACTGAGCCTGCCATTAAAACCGAGAGAGCTTCCAAACACGTGGGAGATGAAGAGACCCTCTGGACGGGCTAGGAATTCCTCTTTCTGATGATGTGTCAAAGGGTGGGAGAAACCTTCACAGTGGCCGGGAGGTGAATTTTTGGGGTCCATAAAGGAGGTGTTGCACATGCTTGTGTTGTCTTTATGCTTGAAATATGTTTTTTTGTAGATTTTCAATGTACACATTTCAGAATAGGCTTTTCTCAGTCTGGCTGGTGAGAAACAGTGTATAACATACTAATACTAACCATTAGGGATGTAACGATACACACTACTCACGATGCAGGCCTCACGATACAATTTTCTCACGATTTTTTAAAGGGAACCCCGGCTGCTAACACTTGTAAGCCTTAATATGTTGTAATGACTCTAAAATGTTAAGACGTGTTGTAAAAAAATCACAAAAAGTATCAGATTTATTTATAAATTAACGCTTTTATTCTAAATATTTAACATGTAGACACTGACGCGCAATGCCTGCTGGGTAGATGAGGTCAAATGGTGTCAGGTCTGAACTGGACTGTGGTGTGAAGGAGTGAGTGTTAGTTACTAACCTAGCTTAAAGAAAACCATGTACATTGTGATGTTGATGTTGTTTCAGTGAAAGTCAGTGTGAAGACTGATATTAGTCTAAACAGCTTCACAAACATAAACAAGGAGAATAGTTAGTGAAGCAGCGTGTGGACCAACACAGCTACCCAAAGACCCCCGCTCTGCTCTCCTCACTTCAGTCTGGATGAGTTTAAGTGGTTCAGTAGACTATTGAAAGTAAAGACTGTTTTTGGGCTCTTCTGTAAAGTTCTTATTTTGGAGATTCTTCTTAACCATTGGACAGCGACGATATGTAATATGTCAGTCCTTTATTGTTGTACCAAGGAGCAAAAATAAAACAACAAAAAACACATGGCATGGCGGGGGCATGACGGGGGGCGTGGCATGGCGGGGTAGGTTCATAGTTTTCCACCAATGTCAAGAGCAAATCATTTGCTTACATTTCATTCAGACACGGTTTTTGAAGCTCACACAGCGGACGTGATGTAAGTTTCTGGAATGTGTCCGATGCCAAAGCGTGTCTTCGGGTGCTATAAGCATCTGCCTCTTCATTTTGAAAAGCCTCGCTGCTTCCTTCAGGAGCTGGAACTTGGTGAGAGTGCTTCCACGTTTACGTTGGAGGTCCTGTTTTCAGATATGCTAATACCAGCTGTGACAAAGCAGAGACCAAACTAGTCCTTCTGACATTTTTAAAAAATGCTGGGATCAGGGCATTGTCTTGGTTGTCGCCATGCCGGCAAAAAAGACAGCTGTGAGTTCCCATCACTGACCACTGTCCAAAAACCAAAGAGGGGAAGCCTGAAAGATTGCATTTAGTGTGCAACACACGCGTATAGATGTATTTATCATGTGTACAGGCGCTGGCTTGATTAACGGTAGCAAGGTACTTGTACCTGAGCGGGATATTGCCGCGCTCCCTCTCGGCACAAACATCCAGTCGCACGCTTGATCTAGTATGTGTTATTGTAGTGCTACTCTTAGCTTTGAGGGTCTGTCAGCAGGTTGTCTCTGCTCTGTGTCGGTCCTGAGTTATGTGTGTGTGTGTGTCTCTCTTGGCATCCTCGCCTCTCTGAGCCGAACCATACTCTCGTTCTTGACGCCACACTGGCGACGGATCTCCGGAGGGCGTTGCGGTCTCTGAAATCTGCTACCCTGTTGCGGTTCTATGCAGCTCCTGTGGGAATTGTACAAGATGCATTGTTATGTCCCCGATATGAAATGCCCCGCCCGGCCTGGATTACTCGAGAGACGCCCGGCTACGCCATATTCTGAACCATAACAAACCACTAACCTTCATTTTCCAGAGAAAGTGCATTACAGGGGAATGAACAATCTTCAATCAAACCCTCCAGTCGGTAGCCTTGACCGCGGCACGTGTGCTGCTTCAGTCGATGGAAGCTTTTTTCTATGCAGTTGACGTTCCTGCTGCTCTCGTCCTTGAAGCAGCTTTCTGTTCTTTTCATCTAATTCCCTCATTCCGTATTCCATTACAGATTACTGATCACCTGCACTTGTAACCTAACCTAAACAATTACTACATCAAAGTACCTTTCTGATTACTTTCCAGTACTTTTGGGTTACTTGTCTAACATTAAAGTCGTAGACGTGAACAAAGAAAAACAAAAAACAAGAAGAATTTAACTTAACACACACCGACACTAATACATTACAGATTATAGGAGATGTAAATACTGTAGCTCATAGAATTCCATCTCTCAAATATGACAAACATGTAGAACATTATGCCATCACTGGTTTGATCCCTGAACCAACACGACACAACTGAAGTGCCCTTGAGCAAGGCATCTAACCCCCCAACTGTTCTCCAGGCACTGGGGATAGAGCTGCCCACCACTCCAGGCGGGTGTGTGTTCACTAGTGTGTGTATATATGTGGCTGTTTCTCTGTACTTTTTAGTCAGACCCAACTGCAGCAGAAGGTTTTGGGCTACCTCCAATGATGTTTACTTCCCTCCATTCTTCTTTTCCGTTTGTTGTTAAATGGATGATAAAACTGAATTTAGGTGTATTATATGTAGAATTAAAACTAAATTTAGATGTATTATATGTAGAATTAAAACTGAATTTAGGTGTATTATATGTATCATTAAAACTGAATTTAGGTGTATTATATGTAGCATTAAAACTAAATTTAGGTGTTATATGTAGCATTAAAACTAAATTTAGGTGTATTATATGTAGAATTAAAACTAAATTTAGGTGTTATATGTATCATTAAAACTGAATTTAGGTGTATTATATGTAGCATTAAAACTAAATTTAGGTGTATTATATGTAGCATTAAAACTGAATTTAGGTGTATTATATGTAGCATTAAAACTGAATTTAGGTGTATTATATGTAGCATTAAAACTAAATTTAGGTGTTATATGTAGCATTAAAACTAAATTTAGGTGTTATATGTAGCATTAAAACTGAATTTAGGTGTTATATGTAGCATTAAAACTAAATTTAGATGTATTATATGTAGAATTAAAACTAAATTTAGGTGTATTATATGTAGCATTAAAACTAAATTTAGGTGTATTATATGTAGAATTAAAACTAAATTTAGATGTATTATATGTAGCATTAAAACTAAATTTAGGTGTATTATATGTAGAATTAAAACTAAATTTAGGTGTATTATATGTAGCATTAAAACTAAATTTAGGTGTATTATATGTAGAATTAAAACTGAATTTAGGTGTATTATATGTAGCATTAGAACTGAATTTAGGTGTATTATATGTAGCATTAAAACTGAATTTAGGTGTTATATGTAGCATTAAAACTGAATTTAGGTGTATTATATGTAGCATTAAAACTAAATTTAGGTGTATTATATGTAGCATTAAAACTAAATTTAGGTGTTATATGTAGCATTAAAACTGAATTTAGGTGTATTATATGTAGCATTAAAACTAAATTTAGGTGTATTATATGTAGCATTAAAACTGAATTTAGGTGTATTATATGTAGCATTAAAACTAAATTTAGGTGTATTATATGTAGCATTAAAACTAAATTTAGGTGTATTATATGTAGCATTAAAACTGAATTTAGGTGTATTATATGTAGCATTAAAACTAAATTTAGGTGTATTATATGTAGCATTAAAACTAAATTTAGGTGTTATATGTAGCATTAAAACTGAATTTAGGTGTATTATATGTAGCATTAAAACTAAATTTAGGTGTATTATATGTAGCATTAGAACTGAATTTAGGTGTATTATGTGTAGCATTATAACTGAATTTAGGTGTATTATATGTAGCATTAAAACTAAATTTAGTTTATGTATTATATGTATTATATTTGACTTAAAAGCTAAATCTAAGTGACATATTTTGGTGATATATTTAGCACTAAATAGAATTCTGCTGGTAATGACTCTGTATTTGTAATGTATGTTTAATCTGATCTACTGTGACTGTAACGGAGTACAGTTACATTAATACTGTTACATGTGATCTTTTACTAATTAACTGTTTAGGTGATCTCTAATGACTAAAGCATTCACACTCTGTGTTTGTGTTCAGCCAAATGTAACACCTTCGGTCTGTGGTAGTACTCTCTCTCTCTCTGGTTTCTTGTCCTTAATTAAATTGTCATCACGTTTTTCATTAGTGAGCTATTTTGCAACAATATTAAAACAACTTACAGGTCACACTATCAGTTACACGGTTGAGAGAGAAAACTAATCTTTCCTCTATTATTAGCCAATTGAGCTGAATTATTACAATCCATATGTAACCATAAATAAAAGTCGTTCTTATTGTTTCTATTAATAATATGGTTATTTTTAATTATAAAATATAGAGACAGATGCTCAGATCCCTTATTCACCTATTTTTATGTTTAGGTTTGCCGTATGTCGGCTACTGCATCTTGACAGTGGTCTCCGCCAACCCTTCAAACCAAATCTGTCTCCCAGTGATGAGCCCGGGTTTAGACCTGGTACTGACCCCCTCCCCGGCCAGTTCAGTTAATTTTAGGTTTGTTTGGTCTGGCCGGAGATTGTAAACTCAATGGAAGCAGTCCGTCCAGTAGACGGGGCTTCGTCCCATTTCGTACTGTCGCCATTAGTTATCATAAACACAAACCCGGAGACCCTAAGTTTGAGTATGAGGAGCCACAAATTTGTTATGAATTGTTATATAACAAATAAAAAGTGTTTAACGATGGACCACCCAAACGGTCCTCTGAGAGAAACACTGAGGAGGGGTATTTTAGCGATGCACACCACATCCCGCTTCGGCCGTAGCTCAATCTTCTGATCCTATGCGCCCCCTGCATAGCTGCTGCCGCTAAGCTAGCACAACTAATCCATCACGGCTTGTCCGCCATTAATTTTCTATTAGCATCTATGCTAACACGACAGCATTAATATTCCATTAGCATCTCGGTAAGACAGACGCTATTCATTTTCCATTAGTACCTATGCTAGTGGAACATCAATTTCCCATTAGCATGTACTGTAGGCTAGCGGGGCGCCATTCATTTTCCACCAGCTCTTGGTCCAGAGGGGCGCCATTCATTCCCATTAGTGTCGGGAAGCAGAAGGAAGGGACCGGCCATTCATTTATGATTAGCATACGATAGCCGGGCAGCATACGCCAGCGCTGCAGGCCAATAAAACACTTGTAGTGCTAGCCAGCTGCTGGCCTGCCAGACACGTATCAGTGACCGTTACAGCACTTCGTCCAAGAGGTCCCACTTCATCACGGCACCTTTCAAACCTGGAGTAGAGCACTGGGGCAGACGTACACGTCCCAGTCAGGAGTCACTGGCTGGGATAGATACTGACAGGAGCTTTACTAACCAAACGAAGGAACTTTATTTTAAATGAAGTCCTGGAGTATTCATGTCCTCCCCGAGCGTCTTGCTTTGTACCCCTCGCCTCGAGTGTTTACCTCTCCGCGTTGTCTGTCCGTGGCTTTAAAGACCCTTTTATCACGCCCGCTCATTCAAACTGGGCTTTAAATCTCACAGCAGGCCCCGCGTGCCCCCCTAGTGTCGTTGTACCAAATGTACAATGTGCTCCTCAACAAGAAAATCTGAAGCACTCGCAGTTATTACCATAAACCGCAGCCAAACAATTACTCTCCAGAAGGTAAGGGGTATAAAAGGAATATTTAATGTGGGCTCTTTGACTGCAGGGGTTAGAAGAGGATGTGCTCCAAAAAAAAAAAAATTCTATTCATCCAAAAGTCAATATAATATAAACAGTCATATCCAGCCGAGGTTGGTCGGGGGCTCCAGAATTGAAAATGGCTTTGCATGCGCGTCGGCTTATGGAAATCTAGGGAGATTCTGAAGGCAAATCAAGCTCCTTTATTTTATAAAAGCAAACGTGCTGCATCTCCTCGCTCTCGGTATTGATACACAGTATAATGATACATACAGATGTGATCTGTAGGTCCATGGCTTATAATTTGAGGCCTCAAGGTGCGACTGAACCCCTTTAGAATGTGATGTTTCCTAGAATATTAGCATTAGGTAGGAAGTATTATTAAACCATTAAGATAACAGCCCCTTGTCTAGTGCAGCCAGCTGAGAAGCCCAGTATAGTCCCAGTATAATCACTACAGTAAGAATGACAGCCACCAGCTGGGCCACTTCATCGTAGCTGCCGTAGCCAGAGATATAACAATGTACGATTCAAACACGACTGCTGACCCTGCAGTAAGCTGCCTAGCTGACAGTATACGGGCAAATGCTAATAACCACAGACCTGCATTCTACAGCACTAGGCATAGGTGTCTGGGACAAATGGTGGGGGACCATCTTTTGATTTTCTTCTTCTTTGCTGGAGAAGAAGAGACATACACTAGAAACTAGCACTGTTAAGCAAAGTCCCTACAACCTGCAACAACTGTCAAGTAGGCTAACGCTGTGTGCACACGCTGATGTTGAATAAGAATAGGTAATACAGCAAATAGATGATATTAAGATAATATAGGATAAGATAATCCTTTATTAGTCCCACTGAGGGGACATTTACAGTGTTACAGCAGCAAAGCGATAGCAAGGCACTCAGTACAAACTAGAGATGCACTGATACCACTTTTTCCTTACCGATACAAATACCGATACCAGCTTTTCAGGTATCTGTCGATACAGAGTACCGATACCGATACCAACTCTGACTTAAATGCTTGATATATCACTATTAATACTGATATTTATAGGGTTCCACTTTTTATATGTTGTATTTTGTGCTAGCTTGGATGAAGTCGCTGTGTTCTTTGACGTGGTTTCGATTTAAATGCTTAATTTAATTTGATTTGCTTTGCAGCAGGCATTTTTGCTGCTGCCCGTCTCAACAGAGAAATACTCCCACACCGCGGACCTGCTGTTGGCTTCGGTCAAGCGCTATATGCCCGTCAATAAGCTTTATGGTATCAGCGCTCACTATTACCGATAACGATACTGTGTGTAAGTGCCAGTATCAGCGCCGATACTGATACTGTATCGTTTATCTATGTAAACAGTAGATAACCTAACAGTGCAGTACATGCAATATACTTAATAAGTTATGGAAAATGATACTATATAACCTTAATGGGTAATGTAGATATTTCTGTAGGCTACTAAATATTTTAGTTGTGTTGCTGATATGTTATCACCACCCATATGCTATATATATGGTCTCTGTCTAAAGAAAGTGAAAGTTAGAGTCAGCTTTACTGTCCATACTGCAACATGTGCAGGACATATAGAGGATTGAAAGTGCATTACTCTACTGCAGGGGTGTTTAATTAGAGTCAGTAAGGTCCACCTAGTGAAGATTTCCTCAGGCTGTTCCAGACCGTCATCATTTCTAACTTGTGTTCTGATTCGGTGGTGTATCCTGTTTACTGAAGTAGTCTAGTATCAGCATCTTATACCATCAGCTACTGAAACACCAACACACCACACATACCGTTCAGTATATTTCAGTATATTTACTGTTTAAATACTGAACTTAATAAATGCTTTTTTCATCAAAACAAGTGCTACATTTTAAAAATGTATAATAAAAAAGTAAATAAAACGTTTAGTCTTGTTAACTGAGTTTCACATCTGAACAGTTTATCTCTCTCTTGTGTTCCTCCACACTTTCTCTTGTTCAGTGAGAGAAGAGAGCTCTTGGTGGTCCAGCCAGGACTTTAAATCTGGGCTTAAACTGTGTTAGGACCATTCTCACACACATATGAGATATCCCGAACGTTCTGTGTGGAGTGTACATCTGTCTCGGTTCACTCCAGGTTGAAAAGTTGTTTTTCGCCATCGATTGCCCCCCGCCCCCGATTTTGTTTTTGCCCACTCAATCTCAGTGCAAGCAGCAGCTGTTATCTCTGAACCATTCACTAGTACGCATTTTGCTGTGCAGTGTGCAGATATGTCCTTGCTTATTTCTGATTGGCTTATATTATAATAATCCTAATCATATCAGTATCTCACTTATTTCTGTTTCAACTTCTGAGTATTATGATTATTTTTGTCTCAGCCTGTGTCTATTTATTTTTGTCAGCTTTGATTTAATGTTGTACTGAAGCTTTTCACGAAACAGAGTTGTTCTATCAGTGTAATGCTACATGGATTGAGGCGGGTTATTAAAATTAATCACAACTAGTTCTTCTTTTTTAATGTACATAAGCAACGTGTACTTTTCAATCATTTCAAGTTTAAGTTTAAAGGCAGATGCAGCATTTTTATTTCTTTACCTCGTTTATTCATTTAAGCCAGTATCATTAAATCTGCTGACATCATTTATGCACAAATCAAGCCCTGAATATATTTCTGGCTTTAAAAAATATGACTATCAACATGTCCACGCTTTATATTTTACTGTTTTTGGAGAGCGTGTAGGAACTCTTTATTTAAAATTACTCTCAAAATGTTCATATGTTTTGGGCCCCTCAGCTTCTGTGCTGTCCAGGCTGGTCTTCTACATCATACCCACACTTTCAGACTGCACTCCACTCCACCGCTGTGTGTGTATATGTGTATATGTGTGTGTGTGTGTGTGTGTGTGTGTGTGTGTGTGTGTGTGTGTAGTATCAGCATGTGTGTGTAAAGTGTATAGAAGCGGATGTTGGTGTGTAGCTCCACTCACAGCGCAGGCATTCCTCTGCTGGAGTTGTGTTTACACAGGAGCCCATATGTGTTTCTTCTCTCCGACAGTCCCTACACTGCGCCAGGTTTGGGATGCCATGTAAGGACTGAGTATTACTGCACACGGTGCGTGTGCACACATAAACACACACACACACACACACACATCCTGAGTGGAGGAAGTGAGCACTGAGTAGAATGAGCTCGGCTGTGATGTTTAAGACAGTGATAGTTTGCTATAGTGACAGCAGGTTAGCGGGTTCATGTTAATAGAGCTACTGGTCTTCTGTGTTATCAGCAGTAATCATACCTGATTAGAGACACACACACACACACACACACACACACGTGTTCGTATTGCTGCATTGGTGAGGTTTCTATTGCTGTTTGTATTACTACATCTAAATAACACTACACCTACTACACATAACCTACATCTAACCTTAACCTCAGTACCTGAAAGCCTACTTTTCTATTAGATTCCCAAAGAATGTGATCTCCGGTGAGAACAGCACCAACTGAACGTCCTCGCTTGAGCCAGACTTTTATATGTGGTCCTTTCAAGTATTCATGCTATTTTCCATGACAACACTAGGCGGCCATCTTTGTTTACTTTGTGTTAGAACTTCCGTGCGACCACGAATACATTAATACTAATTACAAGACAACAACAAACATATAAAATGACTAGAAGAATATGTTCAGTTAGAGGGAGTCAGTAATTGGAAGAAGAAGAAAACTTGACTTGAACAACAGAGTTACAAACACAGCACATAAAGATCAGAGTCTTGGTGGGCCGCCTTCCAAAGAAGACCACCTGCGTCTATGGCTGAAGGCACTAAACATCCACCCAAACCTCCTTATGTCTGCTCTTACCATTCTGTGGAGGAGAACCAGCTCCAGAGCTTCCTTATCCAGAGAAATGTCTCACTTATGAAGCTCTGAGGAAGCAGACGTGTCGGTGCTGGTGAGTCTATCAGTTCAGTAACTGTTCTCTGATCAGTGTCCACCGCGCTAGGCTATCTGGACTGTAACTAACACCCACGCAGAGCGGCTCGGGCAGCTGCTGGACTTTGGTTTAACCGGCTTTCAGAAATATAAACTCACCGTCTGTGCGTAGGAGGACACGCCCACCTTCCCACTGTGCAGGTACTGATACGCTTCAGTACTTTTATAGTTTTTCATTACTGAACCGTCTACACCTTCTGAGAGTACAGAGTAATTAAACATGTCTCCATAAGTAACCTCAGACCACCTTCTCATATCACCCACCCACTGTTATTAACCTCAGACCACCTTCTCATATCACCCACCCACTGTGTTATTAACCTCAGACCACCTTCTCATATCACCCACCCACTGTTATTAACCTCAGACCCCCTTCTCATATCACCCACCCACTGTGTTATTAACCTCGGAGGAGACAGTGTTGTCCCATTAGAACTTCTTACTGTCTCTCTGGTCTCCTCCCATGTAACTGTATTCATTTTGGTTAGCTGAGCGGAAGTTCTAACACAAAGGCAGAAGAGACACACGCTTGAAAGTGGGCGTGACGAAATACGATGAATAGCAAGACATGAACACACAAACACATACATGATGACACATACACTGAGATGATGATGATGATGGGTGGGGGGATTATAAACCAGTGGGGTGTGATGGAGGCCACAGTCCTGGGAAAAAAACTGTTTCTAAGTCTACTGGTCTGTGTGCAGATGGTTCTGAACCTCTTTCCGGATGGCAGCATCTCAAAGAGGTTGTGACCAGGGTGTGTTGTGTCCTTGCTTATATTTCCAGCCTTCCTCTTGAATCGGCTGGCATAGACACTATCCAGACTGGGGAGATCAGTCCCAATGATCCGTTCTGCTGTCCTGACCACACAGTGTAGTTCCTTTCTCTCTGAAACTGAGCAGCTGGAGTACCACACAATCATACCTTGGGAAAGGATACTCTCATTGGTGCTGTGGTAGAAGTTTGCCAGGAGCTTTTGTGGGAGTTGGGCCTTTTTCAGCTTTCTGAGGAAGTACAGCCTTTGTTGTGCCCTCTTTATGAGGTGTGAGGTGTTAGGAGCCCACGTTAGTTGTTTGTTTATGTGGACACCAAAGAATTTCACACCTTCCACATGTTCTTCCTCTTCACCAAGTATGTGAAGGGGGAGGTGGCCCAACTTCCTTGTCCTCCTAAAGTCCACAATGACCTTCTTTGTCTTAGAGGTGTTGAGTGCCAGGCTGTTGGCTGTGCACCATTCACCTAGATGCTCCACCTCCTTCCTATAGGTATGCTCATCATTGTCTGAAACAAGGCCCACTATTGTTGTATCGTCTGCAAATTTTATGATATTGTTTGAAGAATGGATGGGGGTGCGGTCATGTCATAAGATGCTCTCGCTCAAGGAAGGAGAACGTCAAAGGAAATGTATAGGAAAGACCTGGCAGATGCTTCAAAACTGTCTCTAGCTTCAGACAACCACAGGTGTTTCTGTCCATCCTTGCACTGTGAGAAGACACCTCAGTGCTATGGGGTCTGAAAGGATGGGTAGCTGTTCAAGAAGTTCCTCACTGAGAAAAGGAGATACAGTCACATCTATGAAAGAAGCAGCTGATGTTCTCAGAACAATGGACTGACCACCCCAGAGTCCAGAACCTCAGCATCATTGGATGCGTTTGGGGTTAGTTGGCCAGTGAGAAGCAGAAAATGGTAAACCAGCTTCTTAGACTCAACTTTGGGGGTGCTACTCTTTGAGAAACTGGAAGTGAGTCTAATTAAAAGAATAGACTCAGTAATATAGGTAAAGAGTGGAACATCTTCTATGGATTCTATGTTATTTTTATGTTCTCTGCTTTCTTCCTGATGCTCAATCTGTACTTGGTGACAGTTTTGACTTTGGGTGGTCAATAACGGTTACACAGTAATTGTGTGCAATACATACAACACATGTTATTACATAAAGATACTCAACAGGTACAGTACATACTGCTCGCCCATGTTCTGACAAGGTATGAAAACAAGTGTGTTTGTGTGTGAGAAAGAAATTCCATTGACAGGATCTGATCTTTTTCTGTAGGAAGTGCCAAATCCCCTGAGCCCTTAAGCCAGGACAGGGACGGTGGGAATTCTCTTAAGCTGGTATCATAAACAGCCACAACTCAATACACATACACACTGAAAAGCAATAACATGACTTTCCGCATCCTGCTGCAGCAACTATAACCTCACGCAAGATTCACTTCCACCACCACCACCAGCTGCTGCTGTCGCTGCTCTAACACCGGTCCCCGGCTCGCTGATAATCGGGTCAGGCTCGTTGTAGCAGGGGAAATGTAGAAAAGTATGGGATACGGGTTCTTAGGACTTGAGTTAATGAATTTGGAGCTATGATGCCAAAGCAAGTTGATAAGTTTGGTGCTAAAAAAGCAATAGCTTACAAATCACTGCAGCTTCTATTCCACCAATTGCCACCAAATGTTAATAATTATTTTTATTTATTATTAATAACTATAGCTTATAACGTCTTGGGACTATTTTGAGCATAATCTCAGCCTAGATGTGTAATGCCACCCTCCAGAATTTAGATTTTGCGAAGAGCAGACCCAATAAGGCAGGGCAAAGAAGGGGAACTTGAGAAACTTTAGCTGGAGATCTGGGTGGCTTCGGCTGCTGAGGTTTGAAGCCAGGGCCCCCCTTGCCGATCGAAGAGTGAGTAAGAGTTGGAAGATAGGGAAGAGTCAGGGTGGTGGTGGGGTGCGAATTTTGTCACGAGAAGGTGAGGGCATTGGGGTGGGGGTTTATAGGAGGCATGTAATGTGTGTGAGAGTGTGAGAAGAGTTTGGGCGTGGTCCTTCCTCCAAACTTAAGTTATTTCATAACTTCATTCAATCATTCAGTGGTCAATTACATGGTCCTGGACCCACCTTCTGGTCCCTAGTGCAGAACTCTTCACGTTGGCAGACCTGTAGGAATAGGACTGGGCAGCTCTGTCATCCAGGTCAGAAAGTTCACTCTAAGGTGATTTCTAAGGTGAAGTGCTTGGTAGTTCGCCCAACAAGCAGATTACAGCATAACCTCTAAATCAGCCGTGACATATACTGGCTTGGCTGGATTCTCCAAATCGTCAGGTAATGCAAACCAATAAGAAAAGCTGCAAGAGTAAGCACGATGCAATGTTGGATCAGGAGAGCCAGGTTAAGCAGACCCATCACACTCTCCCATTTCCTGGGTTTAAAGCATCTGGAAAGTAAGCGCACTGTCTTTAACGGGATACAAGCACAAGGCTTTAAGCAGGGATAAGCGTTTGGGGTGGCAGCAGCCTAGCGATCGCAGATAAAAACACTTTCAGTTTTTTGTACCTCCTGTGTTGCCAAATTTGACACGTTTCTTCCGCCTTCTGTGAATGCTCATCAGGACTGCTGCTATCCAAAAGGCTTTGAGAATAAGATACAAAGCCTGAGCAAACACCAATCCTGTCAGAATCACCTCAAATATGTTAGCATAAGGCTAGAATGCACATTGTTACCTTAAGACCAGCCTGTTGGATGCTGTAAAAGTAAGCATTCCTGACTGAGCCCTCATCTCAGCTGGACTCCCAAAGACCAAAGAAGACGGATCAGACGATAGCGCAGAGACTGGATATGCTAATGCCCAGGGGCTGTGGATACTGTCCGGGTCCGTGATAGATACCCTCGCCTGACCGGCATTAAGATATTACTTACACCAAGATGGGTCGATACATGAAAACGCACACATCCAGAACACACGGCGGAGAATGTTATCCCTGTTTCCTGCAGCCTCACGCTGCCTGCTTTGATATTGTTTCAGTTATTACCCATGGCATCTGCTTTGTTTCTTCCTGTTGAATTCCCAGATTCATATTATATCATCATATCTGTTACCTTTTGCCTTTGCTCCCACTTTTTATAAGCTCAACTTCTATCAGCTGATTGCAGGTGCAGGCAAGAGTTGCACAGGAATCTTCTGTAAGAGCACAGATATGGCTCAGGTAACTAGCTATAATTAGGAATAGGAAATATTGTCAAGATATTTATAGGTATTATCACCCGGGATGCTATAGCATGGCATTCCTGATGGCACACCAATTTTCCCATATATGGACTAGGAAGTGAATGCCATGTTTTTCTGCAAAATGCACCCTTTAGGAAAACCGTGCAGATCCCAATCAATATCGTTTTGGAGTTGAAATATCATCATCATTGCTTTATTACCAGGTCTAGCTCTAATCCCAGCTGATGGCCACTGCCATTGTGACCTTCAGTGTGACCCTGATGTAGCCTCTCGTCGCTCCCGAGGGGCAGCGTCTGAAAGCACACCGGCTGGATGAGTAAATGTAAAGGTAAATAATATATGAGGCTGATTATTGGTCATTGATTGGTCACCTTTGTCACACGTCGTGTTGTATTGAGCTGTTTGACCTTACCCTGTAGTTGGAGGTTAAAACCTTCTGAACTAATAGAAATAGGATAGAGAGAAAATGTAAAGGGAAAGAAAGCAATAGTGGATGAATCATTATGTTTGGGCTATTGCAGTACAGACCTGCATTGCACTGGGGGCCACATATACAGCCCAGGTTTGAACACATGTATTATATACATGTTTTGTTGATGTTTAAGAAGAAGAATGCACTTACATATGGCATTTTCTGCAAACGTTCATCATAATTTCTATTTAAATGTTTTATTGGTTACAATGCAGTCAGTAAACAGAGACTGTCTTCCAAGTTGTGCAAGAACTGTGTTGTCCTTAAAGGACGTCTTAACTCATTTCCACAGTTATGCACAAACCTTGGTAGTTTGGTAGTATGAATAATAATGTATAGGTGTATGTTGAATTAAGGAAACCACACAAAGCATACAAGAACAATGAAAGAATGTGTATTGGGCTCACAGTGAACTTAACTAAGACAAACACTGGTACAGACTTCAGGAGTCACCAGGCCAAAATCATAAACAGAACCCAGATAACTTATCAAATAAAACACCTACCCAACCTAGTGACAGGAAAACACACTGCACATAACACATCAGAATCAGACTTTATTTGTCAAGTATGTTCACATATACAAGGAATTTGTTTTTGGTTAGAGTAGCTCACAGTGCACGATAACTGACATTACAGAATTAACAAACACACCCAACCTACACACACACACATACACACACATACACAGTGACATACACGCACAGACACACCTGTAAACTTAACATGTGCAGAGTTGTATATTTAGAGTAAAGTACTGAGTGCAGCAGTGAAGGACAGTGCAGACTGAAGTAAATAGATATAAATATGAAGAACAGAAGAGTAACTTGGGGAAACCGTGGTACAGAGTGTTCTGAGACTCTATCAGATAAAGTGCAGTACAGAGAAAGAAGAGTGAGAGAACATCTGGATATGGATGTATGTATGTAGTAGACTGTACAGAGAAAGAAGAGTGAGAGAACATCTGGATATGGATATATGTATGTAGTAGACTGTACAGAGAAAGAAGAGTGAGAGAACATCTGGATGGGGTGTATGTATGTAGTAGACTGTACAGAGAAAGAAGTGTGAGAGAACATCTGGATATGGATGTATGTATGTAGTAGACTGTACAGAGAAAGAAGAGTGAGAGAACATCTGGATATGGGTGTATGTATGTAGTAGACTGTACAGAGAAAGAAGAGTGAGAGAACATCTGGATATGGGTGTATGTATGTAGTAGACTACAGAGAAAGAAGAGCGAGAGAACATCTGGATATGGATGTATGTATGTAGTAGACTGTACAGAGAAAGAAGAGTGAGAGAACATCTGGATATGGATGTATGTATGTAGTAGACTGTACAGCGAAAGAAGAGTGAGAGAACATCTGGATATGGATGTATGTATGTATTAGACTGTACAGAGAACGAAGAGTGAGAGAACATCTGGATATGGGTGTATGTATGTAGTAGACTGTACAGAGAAAGAAGAGTGAGAAAACATCTGGATATGGATATATGTATGTAGTAGACTGTACAGAGAAAGAAGAGTGAGAGAACATCTGGATATGGATATATGTATGTAGTAGACTGTACAGAGAAAGAAGAGTGAGAGAACATCTGGATATGGATGTATGTATGTAGTAGACTGCACAGAGAAAGAAGAGTGAGAGAACATCTGGATATGGATGTATGTATGTAGTAGACAGTACAGAGAAAGAAGAGAGATAGAACATCTGGATATGGGTGTATGTATGTAGTAGACTGTATAGAGAAAGAAGAGTGAGAGAACATCTGGATATGGATGAATGTATGTAGTAGACTATACAGAGAAAGACGAGCGAGAGAACATCTGGATATGGATGTATGTAGTAGACTGTACAGAGAAAGAAGAGCGAGAGAACATCTGGATATGGATGTATGTATGTAGTAGACAGTACAGAGAAAGAAGAGAGATAGAACATCTGGATATGGGTGTATGTATGTAGTAGACTGCACAGAGAAAGAAGAGAGATAGAACATCTGGATATGGATGTATGTATGTAGTAGACAGTACAGAGAAAGAAGAGAGATAGAACATCTGGATATGGGTGTATGTATGTAGTAGACTGTATAGAGAAAGAAGAGTGAGAGAACATCTGGATATGGATGTATGTATGTAGTAGACTGTATAGAGAAAGAAGAGTGAGAGAACATCTGGATATGGGTGTATGTATGTAGTAGACAGTACAGAGAAAGAAGAGTGAGAGAACATCTGGATATGGATGTATGTATGTAGTAGACTGTACAGAGAAAGAAGAGCGAGAGAACATCTGGATATTGATGTATGTAGTAGACTGTATTCAGAATGTAGTGTGTGATGTTCAGATGTTCATAAGTGTGATGGCGTGTGGGAAGAAGCTTCTCTGAAGTCTGGAGGTCTTGATCCTCGACTGGCTGAAACGCCGACCTGAGGCAAGATACTGGAACAGGTGATGTCCAGGGTGTGATGGATCACGAACAACGTTCTCTGCCCGCTTTCTGGTTCTGGCCGTGAGCAGGTCCGATAGGGAGGGTAACTTCACAACGATGGTTCTCTCTGCAGACCTGATGATGCGCTGCAGACATGCTGTTTATTATATTATCTTATAAAAATTAGAATTGTGTGGAATGATTTTGAACATTGAATTTCTACCACATGTGTGTTCAATATTAGAAAAAGAAAGAG
This sequence comes from Megaleporinus macrocephalus, assembly GCA_021613375.1. Lineage (NCBI taxonomy): Eukaryota > Metazoa > Chordata > Actinopteri > Characiformes > Anostomidae > Megaleporinus > Megaleporinus macrocephalus. The sequence continues at coordinate 6,139,919 of CM038712.1, read as the reverse complement.
TTCTAGAAACAGAACTAGGCATCTAGAACTTGCAGTAGGTCTACAACTGGGTGTTCCTGCTTGATATCAGCAGCCACGTCGACCCATTCTGCATAAGACTAGACATCCTATCAACCTTAGTTGATAGGAATGGAAAACGGTGGCGGCAGCTCTGTCCCACGACTCCTTACTGAGTCACTGATACATATTGATACATACAAGCTTGAATATGTTGTGGCGCCCCCCGGTTGTGGTCGTGTAGGAGGCAGAGCTGTGTGGAGTGGTAACAGTGGAGCCCCCTGGGAGAACGGCAGGCAGGCGGGCAGTATGAGAGACTTAAAGCATGTAAATAGTTGAGAGTGATAGCCTGGGGCTGTATATTTGTGCTTGGGGGACTGCACTGTGGTGGGCTGTGATGTTACTGCCTGTTGTCCTGTTGAAGTGTGTGGATGTTGATGACGTTCCTATTATGCTGACTGTTCGGTAGCGCTGTGCGGCAGATCTCCACGGCTGCTGTCCTAGTTTTTACGAAAAAATGGAAAGGTGGCTAAGAAAGAGGACAAAGTATGAAAAGCAGCTTGTTTACAGTGGTCTCCACTGAAAGCGGTCTCAGTACCTTCCCCGTATTAGAGTTGAGTGCTGAATGGGTGGTGCTGCAGGTTCAAACCTAGTCGAAAACAATGAACTATCGTGATAGGATGCGTGCTTTCTTCACACTCCTCACTGCATTAACAAACTCGTGCTTGGTGTGGTGTGGTGGGCAACACCTCCGCGCTCCACGCTGGGGTTCGGTCCCCCCAGTCTGAACAGGCACCATATGCTATTCTTTGGGAAAGACTCCTATCACTGCCTTGATCGGACTGTAAGTCGCTGTACCAAATGCTGGGAATGTACTTTATCTGGACCTTGTGCAGAAGACCTCAGCCTATCCAAGCTTTGGGTGGTCCACCATTATTCTCGTTTGGGCCAACCACATATGATGATGGCAGGGCCCTGGACACATCACCAGCCACCCAAAACCCTTCAGCTACAAACAACATAGACATTATAAAGTCTATGTTCACAGTACTTACCTGGTTTCCAGGGAAATGGCAGCACGTGAGCCATCCAGACTCTTAAGGTCTATGTAAAGACCAAGGGTTATCCTGGGACGGGGGGTCCGGGTACCTGAGGGCAGAAGAAATAGAAATAATGTTAAGAACATCTGACATTGTATATTTGTATATAGTCGTTTAAAGATCTAGCAGTGCAGGCCTGTGTAAATATTAGAAAATGTTAATATTGAATATAGGGATTTAGATACTTTGGTGGTGCACCTGCCGGTAGTACTATTAACCCACTGGTCGAGTCCAGAGGGGGCCTGAATGTAGAAGACGGCAGGTAAGCACAGAGCTGGTGACACTGGTGGAGTCTGCATGGGTGTCTATATTAGCAGAAGTAGAAAGTCAGTGTTTCTAATAAAGTGTCCCGTGAGTGGAAATACAAGGTAGGTGTTTCTAATAAAGTGGCCAGTGAGTGGAAGTATAAGGTCAGTGTTTCTAATAAAGTGTCCCGTGAGTGGAAATACAAGGTAGGTGTTTCTAATAAAGTGGCCAGTGAGTGGAAGTATAAGGTAGGTGTTTCTAATAAAGTGGCCAGTGAGTGGAAGTATAAGGTCTGTGTTTGTAATAAAGTGGCCAGTTAGTGGAAGTACAAGGTCAGTGTTTCTAATAAAGTGGCCTGTGAGTGGAGATGCAAGGTCAGTGTTTCTGATAAAGTGGCCAGTTGGTGGAAATAGAAGGTCAGTGTTTCTAATAAAGTGGGCAGTTAATGGAAGTACAAGGTAGGGGTTTCTAATAAAGTGGCCAGTTAGTGGACATACAATTCAAGTGTTTCTAATAAAGTGGCCAGTTGTTGGAAGTAGAAGGTCAGTGTTTCTAATAAAGTGGCCAGTGAGTGGAAGTAGAAAGTCAGTGTTTCTAATAAAGTGGGCAGTGAGTGGAGATGCAATGTCAGTGTTTCTAATAAAGTGGCCAGTGAGTGGAGTTGCAAGGTCAGTGTTTCTAATAAAGTGGCCAGTGAGTGGAGATGCAATGTCAGTGTTTCTAATAAAATGGCCAGTTAGTGGAAGTAGAAGGTCATTGTTTCTAATAAAGTGGCCAGTGAGTGGAGATGCAAGGTCAGTGTTTCTAATAAAGTGGCCAGTTGGTGGAAGTAGAAAGTCAGTGTTTCTAATATAGTGGCCAGTTAGTGGAAGCACAAGGTAGGTGTTTCTAATAAAGTGGCCAGTTAGTAGAAGCACATATAAGGGGTTTGCAATAAAATGACCAGTTACTGGACGTACAAGACGGGTGTTTTAATGGGCAGCAGGAGGTGGCAGCGGAGGTTTCACCCACGTTTAGCGCCTCCTAGTGTGGAAGTGTATATGGTTGTATATTCTGTATATATTGTTTTGTTTCTGTTTGTTTCAGTCTTTTGTTTATGTTGTCGGTGTCGTTAGGGAAACTTACCTGCCTCTTAAGCATTGATTTGCACCATGTTGCCACCTCTCTCAGGTAACCTCCTAGGACTACTCACCCCCACGTTATCACACACACTCTCTGACCTGGTGCAGGAATGATGGAATGAAAGTATGGAGGACGAGGAGGACAGAATAAGTATCGATTCTATTTGAACCCAATTCATGAGAACAGGCAGAAGCAATCAAATGCTAGCTCAGGTCAATAGAAGTAGCCGGAGGGGCAGCAGGAGGATGGAGGGGGCTGAGTAGGAAGATAGTGAGAAGTCTGGACCGAGGAGTGGTCGGGATGAGTGAGTAAAAGAAAAGGTGGACAGCAGAAGATTCAATTTGCTGAGTTTTAGGTTGCAAAGGTCTACACCACTAATGAAATGAAAAGCTCTACGACAATCAGACACAGCAGTCGTTTGTGTATTTGATGTATCTTATGTCTGATTAAAGCTGACCCAGCTGAAGGCGAGTGCGAGCGCTCCTCCTGTTTAGCCACAGATGGACGCGTTGGTAACATCGGTGAGAGAACAAGGCTGTTTGTCAGCTGCTGTAACTCAGGTATCAGTTCTCTCAGCAGTTAAAAAGCTGTGGTGCAGCTCCTGCTAGCCTTCACGTTCCCGGCTCGGTAGCGTCCTGTGATAGAGGGGGGCCTAACCTGTGGGGTCGGCTGTGACTGTGCTGTGAGACCTGCGGTGAAGTCCTGTCCGGCGGTCCTCTGAAGCAAAGCGTGAAGCTGCAGTCATTCATAGCAGCAGGAAGTGCAGGAGGCTTTAGCCAGCTTAGCGCTGGAGATAGGAAGCATTAGTGCAGCAGTGCACAAACGTTCATGAGGCTGTTTGATTCCTGCTGCTGATGACGGCTGCAGTCACGCTCCTCAGCAATGTGTTTAATCCCAGACTCATTCAGGAGGACTGACCCTGCAGCTGAGTACCGTCCTGGCAAAACTTCTACAATCCCTTTATTAGAGACCCCCGTCTCGAAGCTCCAACCCCCTGGTCTGAGTCAGAGACTGTAGCCCCTCTGTTTGCCTTTCTCTAGCCCCTCATCAGTGGTCAGTTTCTAAACACAGAGCTGCTCTGGCTGGAGATTTTTGGGTGGTGAGTGGAAGTGCACAGTGTGTGTTTCTAATAAAGGGGCCAGTTAGTGGAAGTATAAGGTCTGTGTTTCTAATAAAGTGGCCAGATAGTGAAAGTATAAGATCAGGTTTCTAATAAAGGAGCCAGTTAGTGAAAGTATAAGGTCAGTGTTTCTAATAAAGTGGCCAGTTAGTGAAAGTATAAGGTCAGTGTTTCTAATAAAGTGGCCAGTTAGTGAAAGAATAAGGTCAGTGTTTCTAATAAAGTGGCCAGTTAGTGAAAGTATAAGGTCAGTGTTTCTAATAAAGGGGCCAGTTAGTGAAAGTATAAGGTCAGTGTTTCTAATAAAGTGGCCAGTTAGTGGAAGTATAAGGTCAGTGTTTCTAATAAAGAGGCCAGTTAGTGAAAGTATGAGGTCAGTGTTTCTAATAAAGAGGCCAGTTAGTGAAAGTATGAGGTCAGTGTTTCTAATAAAGTGGCCAGTTAGTTAAAGTATAAGGTCAGTGTTTCTAATAAAGTGGCCATTTATTAAAAGTTTAAGGTCAGTGTTTCTAATAAAGTGGCCAGTTAGTGGAAGTATAAGGTCAGTGTTTCTAATAAAGTGGCCAGTTAGTGGAAGTATAAGGTCAGTGTTTCTAATAAAGTGGCCAGTTAGTGAAAGTATAAGGTCAGTGTTTCTAATAAAGAGGCCAGTTAGTGAAAGTATGAGGTCAGTGTTTCTAATAAAGTGGCCAGTTAGTGGAAGTATAAGGTCAGTGTTTCTAATAAAGAGGCCAGTTAGTGAAAGTATGAGGTCAGTGTTTCTAATAAAGAGGCCAGTTAGTGAAAGCATGAGGTCAGTGTTTCTAATAAAGTGGCCAGTTAGTGGAAGTATAAGGTCAGTGTTTCTAATAAAGTGGCCAGTTAGTGAAAGTATGAGGTCAGTGTTTCTAATAAAGTGGCCAGTTATTGGAAGTGTACGGTCAGTGTTTCTAATAAAGTGGCCATTTATTAAAAGTTTAAGGTCAGTGTTTCTAATAAAGAGGCCATTTATTAAAAGTTTAAGGTCAGTGTTTCTAATAAAGAGGCCAGTTAGTGAAAGTATGAGGTCAGTGTTTCTAATAAAGAGGCCAGTTAGTGGAAGTATAAGGTCAGTGTTTCTAATAAAGTGGCCGGTGAGTTTATAGGAATCAGCTCTGCAGGGTGGTTAAAGTGCTCTGTGTTTGAAAGCCTGAATTTTAGGTAAATATTTTTCGGTGTGAATGTTTGCAACCGTTCGGGCCCCGTCGTGCTCTTCATGTGGGATGAAGGGAGCGCGGCTCCTCTGGGTTTATTCAAACAATGGTGGAAAGAGATTAAGCAAGAGAAAGACAGAGAAACAGAACAGAAGGAAAGGATCAGGAGAGAACGACTCCGAGATGAACAGATAAGCAGCTGAAGGAGTAAGAGTGCTAGAAGAAGAAGAAAAATAAAGAATATAGTGAAGAAGGAGAAGGATGGAAAGAAAGACATTCGCTGCAGACCTATGGGTCTATGGGATTAATAATTGGAATTATGACCCTGGACAACCGTTGGCTCTAACTTTAAACCACAGTTGGATTAAAATCAATGTACAGAATTTGCCCTGGTAGCTCAGCCGTAGATCATCAGTCAATACCTGTCTGATACCAGAAGCTTCTTCAGTTTTATGCTGGAGCTATCAGGAGCTAGATAATAGTAAAAGCATACTTTGGTTTTCAGACGCTTCCCCCAGACCAAGGATGTAAAGAAGGCAAGTTTATTTGTGTAGCGCTTTTTAAAAGCATGAAAACATGAAGTCACCTGAAGTGTGTGTGTGTATATATATATATATATATATATATATATATATATATATATATATATATATATATATATATATATATATATGTATATCCCCATTAGCTCCCATAAAGATAGCAGCTATTTTTCCTGGGGTCCATCAACATAAAACACACATATACATTATACATATGCAACAAAAAAGAAAAGAAAAACATACTCTATGTATATTTCAAATGTATACAAAAAAAGAATATATATTATATATATCGTCGCTGTCCAATGAAAAGTAAGTGTCTCCAAAATTGCAACTTTACAAAAGATACCAAAAACTTACTTTACATTTAATGTACGTCAATGGAACCTGATTTTTTTCCCAAGCTATATTGGAGCATTTCTATTGGTCCATTCATCATGAATTTTTTTTAGACAATGTAAACGACGGCTGTCGTATTCAAACAACAAAAAAACTAAAAATCGACCAAAATAGAGAAACATGGACATCGACGATATACAACAAAAAGTAAAAGAACATGCGTTATGTATCTTTCAAATGTATACAAAAGAAAAATTGTATACATCTATAAAAAATCTATAAAAATAGATAGTAAGGAAAAACAAGTAAGTAGAAAGTTTTAAAAAATATATCATTATAATCCCAATAACCTCACTATTCTCCTTCAAACTAATTTTAACTTTTATTTATTTAGTTTTATGATAAGAAAGCAGTTAGGTAGTGTTTTTAGTAGTTTTTAAACTGTATTGTATTATCAGAGTTGAGCAGTGAGTCAGGAATTCCACTCTTTAATCACTCTGTGAATCACTGTTCTGCACAGGTAGTACTGAGTACAGCTTTGAACATCCTTCCCTGTGATCGTGATCATAACAGTAACATACAGCCTCTCGTGACTTATAGCTTCGCTTTATAAACATGAAATGAAACATAAATCTGAAAGTTGTATATGGATTTATTTTATATTTATTGATTTATTTTCAGGTCCATTTGCTTGGCGCTGAGTTTGATCAAGAATTGTAATGTTCAGTTTGTTGGCGTCGTGTGTGTCTCTTAGACAGCTCAACGTTCTAAACGTGGACACCTCAACGTTATAGGGTCGAGTTACTAAACACCATGAACCTGCTTGTGTTGTGAGGAGTTGTGATGATAAGCTGTATCTCTCGTGCAGGCCAGTAACACCACCCGCCGGATGGCGATGAGTGTTATTGATCAGGTGTGTGTGTGTGTGTGTGTGTGTGTGTGAGTGTGTGTGTGTGGTGCTGGTATTGAAATGCTGACATTTCCTTGGGCTTCCGAGTGCCTGGAGCAGGAGGAGAGGAGCCGGCTCTCAGCTCAAAGCAGGAGAACTGAGGAAAACTCAACACTCTGACATTTAAGCCCCCCCACCACCCTATAGACACACACACACACACACACACACACGCACAACACACACACACACACACACACCCACATCTATTCAGTGACCCCTTGAGCCCAGTGGATGAGGGCATTGTTATCCTGGAGGAGGCCGCTACCCAGGGCCCGCATCATCAAATTATAGGTCTCTGGGCACAAATGTTAGGTGGGCTCCTACCTAGCTACCTTTTTTGGTGGCAATCCACCTACCTGGCTACCTTTGTCTGCTAGTAAAGTTCCTCCTGTGGGTCAAAGCAGCTGTGTAGATGTTTCTCATAATGATTTACAGGGGCCCCCTAGTGGCTGGATCCCATAAAACTCATTGACTCACAGGATAAAGGTGATCAGTCAAGATAACCTCAGTGGTTTGAAGGCTTTGCAGCTCTAAGTGTTAACCCAGACTATAGCCCCCCTCTGGTAGGGGTTGAGCATTCTGGCCTGTACGCCGCACAAGGACTCGCCCACTTGTGGAGAATATGACGGTGACTCGTCTGGTCATGACACGTTCCTCCACCTGTCTGTAGATCAGGGCGGAGGGGTTTTACACCACTGAGCTATGAAGTGGTCACTCATGTTGGTGGAGAGGTGTTCAGGCACTGCGGTTCTGCTGTAATACTCCATATGGAGTCCATTCTTAATTCATCTTGATACAAAACTAAGCTCACAATAAACAAAAGCTGCTTGTACACGTTCCGGAGCGCTGACGCTTCCAGCCACGATTAAAACTGTTCTTATGTTATTTTACTGATTTAGTTGTAATTAATTGAACAACACTGGCTCTTCACCCATAAACAATAGCGGAACGCTCGCCGCTGCGTGACATTGCTGTGAGGGATTTAGAGAAAAGCTTTGAGAGTGTGTGTGTGTGTGTGTGTGTGTGTGTGTGTGTTCATGCTCATGCATGCATGTGAACTCCAGATGTTCTCTTGGTTCATCAAAGGCTTCATGCTGGGGTGTGTGTGTCCGCATCACCACCAGTTACCATAGCAACGCCTGGCTCCTCATCACCTGTAGGATTCCAATGCTGATTGAACCCTGGATCCCCTGAATCATCTGAAAACCTGAACACAGGCTGAACTTGGATCAGCCCCTGGAAGGCACATGTGAGGTGCAGTGTATGGTGCAGAGTGGAGCTGCTAGTGAGCAGTGAGGGGTGAAACGGGAGGGACGGCAACCCTCCGATGTGAAAACTATTCAAAACTCCCCGCGAGGACGGCTGCGCCACTAATCGTGTCACGTCCGCACTGCATCTCATATATATCACATATATTACACTCCATCACACTTTAGAGCGCTGCTCAATCTGTACCCTGCTGTATCATATTAGGGCATTAGCTTGGGGTCCTTAATGCTGGAAGCACTTTAGAGGCAGTCTCATTCTTTTCCCCAGTTTAATACTACTTACTGCTTCTTTCTGTGGGTGAAAACAATCAGCGTGGAGTGCTGAGAGGAGAGAGGGGTTCCCACGTAACCTGCTCAGTGTGACTATCATTTTGGTTTCGCATTAAAGCACGACTGTGACTGCGTCTCATATGGCTTGAAACTCCACTGCATGCAGGGAACTGCAGAAAGCCTCGGGGAACAGAGAGCAGCATATTTCAAATGTGTGTCTGATGCTAAACCAGAGTGTTATATTAAACATTCAGCAACGTTTAAAAAACATTAGATATAAATATATAACTACTGATCAGATCTATCTGAACAAACAAACATATGGACATGAATTGAGCGCTGTATGAAGGAACAGTGTTGGTGATGATAATGGAATGAAGGGATGAAGGAGGTGTTGATAATGATGATAAAGGAATGAAGGGATGATGGAACAGTGTTGGTGATGATAAAGGAATGAAGGTATGAAGGTTTATCATAAACCTCTTTGTCCATGGACCCCTGGATCTCCTGCCTTTATCTAGAGATTAATCACCAAAAGCTAAACTAAACAAATGTTTTCAGTCTAGACTTTAAAGTTGAGACTGTGTCAGAGTCCCCCAAACATTAACTGGGAGTCCCGAACATAGCACCCCCTACGACATCGTCCACACAGCAAACGGCTCAGGTAGATAAACCTGCTCACTGTAGGATGGCTGGCTGACCAAGCAGGCAAGCGTGCAGGAGACACGCGTAATTACAGCCGTTTGTGGCTCAACTACAAGTTTAACGAGGCCAGTATAATTAACGGTGTGTGCACAGGCGTGACAGGGGTGCGCACACGTGGGTGCCAGTCAGGCTAAGAAAAAAAAAAAAAACACTCTCAGAACGCGTACATACATTAAGCATTACAAGGCTACTGGTGCAAGGAGTGGATGAGCAGGATGAGCATGGGTGTGGCCAGCTCTGCCCACTCCTCTGGTTCACTCCAGGCCTGCTGCTCTTTCTCCAGCTGTTCAGAAGCTCTGAACGTTACCGTGTGGCTTTTCCGCATAAAAGAAAACATCGGAAACTGCCTGGCACTTCATAGCACCCTCCTCTCCCAGCAGTGATACGGGAGCGTGGAGTAAATCCCTGCAGCGTGTGAGCTGGTTCAGCCTGTAGATCACCTCCAAACGTTTACATTTCCTGCCTTTATCTTTCCTTTCCATGAGTCTGTCATCAGACGTGTGCTGGAGAGTGATAGAGAGCTGCGCTTAGCTTTCATGTGCAGTTAATAATGAGAGTGAAGTGAAATGTGTTTTGCTGTGATCACACAGGCGAACGCCTCAGAGCCTCAGAATACAAGCTAATTATATTATTCCATAATTGTACATCCTGGTTTGATGTTACTGGCTAAGTGCATTTATACAGAGTCCAGTACCAAAGGCTCGGTTTTATGGTCACCTGCTCATGATGGTGGTGTTAACAGGACATAGAGGGTTCACACTGGTATCACAGTTGGCGGGAGTCACTGAGGCTTCACCCGCTGAGCAGCGGAAAGAGTTCAGTGTGAACATCAGCGGTGTGACTGACTCTAAATAGATTCAGTAGGAATTCAGAGTGATCTTTATACAGACTGACTGGTTGAGGTCAGCTTCTGATTCGTCCAGCTTTTTTGGTTAAAGTTTCCAGTTCCACCTTCCAGCCCTCTTGTTATTTTACACAAGACAAACACACTCAGAAACAAGCAAAGGTCAAGTCAACAGTATAACTGAACATCCATCCATTATCTTCCGCTTTATCCCGCCAGTCAGGGTCATGGGGGGGCTGGATCCAATCCCAGCTTCATCAGGCAAAGGCGGGGTACACCATGGACAGGTCGCCAGTCCATCGCATGGCCAACACAAACTAGCCCACACTCACACCTACAGGCAGTTTAGAGTGAGGATCCTAACAAACATGTATTTAGACTGTGGGAGGAAACCGGAGTACCCGGAGGAACCCACTCAAACACAGAGACCATACACACTCCATACAGAACCACCCAGACCGGTAATCCAACCCAGATCATCTTACTGTGAGGAGACAGTGCTGACCACTACACCACCATACTAACCACTACACCACCATACTAACCACTACACCACCGTACTGACCACTACACCACCATACTAACCACTACACCACCATACTAACCACTACACCACCATACTAACCACTACACCACCATACTAACCACTACACCACCTTACTAACCACTACACCACCATACTAACCACTACACCACCATACTAACCACTACACCACCGTACTAACCACTACACCACCGTACTAACCACTACACCACCATACTAACCACTACACCACCGTACTGACCACTACACCACCATACTGACCACTACACCACCATACTAACCACTACACCACCATACTAACCACTACACCACCATACTAACCACTACACCACCTTACTAACCACTACACCACCATACTAACCACTACACCACCATACTAACCACTACACCACCGTACTAACCACTACACCCCCATACTAACCACTACACCACCATACTAACCACTACACCACCATACTGACCACTACACCACCATACTAACCACTACACCACCATACTAACCACTACACCACCATACTGACCACTACACCACCGTACTGACCACTACACCACCATACTGACCACTACACCACCATACTAACCACTACACCACCATACTAACCACTACACCACCATACTGACCACTACACCACCATACTAACCACTACACCACCATACTGACCACTACACCACCATACTAACCACTACACCACCATACTGACCACTACACCACCATACTAACCACTACACCACCATACTGACCACTACACCACCATACTAACCACTACACCACCGTACTAACCACTACACCACCGTACTAACCACTACACCACCATACTAACCACTACACCACCTTACTAACCACTACACCACCATACTAACCACTACACCACCATACTAACCACTACACCACTATACTAACCACTACATCACCATACTAACCACTACACCACCATACTAACCACTACACCACCGTACTGACCACTACACCACCATACTGACCACTACACCACCATACTAACCACTACACCACCATACTGACCACTACACCACCATACTAACACTACACCACCATACTAACCACTACACCACCATACTAACCACTCCACCACCGTACTGACCACTACACCACCATACTGACCACTACACCACCATACTGACCACTACACCACCATACTAACCACTACACCACCATACTGACCACTACACCACCATACTAACACTACACCACCATACTGACCACTACACCACCATACTAACCACTACACCACCGTACTAACCACTACACCACCGTACTAACCACTACACCACCGTACTAACCACTACACCACCACACTGACCACTACACCACCATACTAACCACTACACCACCATACTAACCACTACACCACCGTACTAACCACTATACCACCGTACTAACCACTACACCACCGTACTAACCACTATACCACCATACTAACCACTACACCACCATACTAACCACTACACCACCATACTAACCACTACACTAACATACTAACCACTACACCACCGTACTAACCACTACACCACCGTACTGACCACTACACCACCGTACTGACCACTACACCACCGTACTAACCACTACACCACCGTACTGACCACTACACCACCATACTAACCACTACACCACCATACTAACCACTACACCACCGTACTAACCACTACACTAACATACTAACCACTACACCACCGTACTAACCACTACACCACCGTACTGACCACTACACCACCGTACTGACCACTACACCACCGTACTAACCACTACACCACCGTACTGACCACTACACCACCGTACTGACCACTACACCACCGTACTAACACTACACCATTGTACTGACCACTACACCACCATACTAACCACTACACCACCATACTAACCACTATACTACCGTACTAACCACTACACCACCGTACTAACCACTACACCACCATACTGACCACTACACCACCATACTGACCACTACACCACCATACTAACCACTACACCACCATACTAACCACTACACCACCGTACTAACCACTACACCACCATACTAACCACTACACCACCATACTAACCACTATACTACCGTACTAACCACTACACCACCATACTAACCACTACACCACCATACTAACCACTACACCACCGTACTAACCACTACACCACCATACTAACCACTACACCACCATACTAACCACTACACCACAGTACTAACCACTACACCACCGTACTAACCACTACACCACCATACTAACCACTACACCACCGTACTAACCACTACACCACCGTACTAACCACTACACTAACATACTAACCACTACACCACCGTACTAACCACTACACTAACATACTAACCACTACACCACCATACTAACCACTACACCACCGTACTAACCACTACACCACCATACTAACCACTACACCACCATACTAACCACTACACTAACATACTAACCACTACACCACCATACTAACCACTACACCACCATACTAATCACTACACCACCATACTAACCACTACACCACCTTACTAACCACTACACCACCATACTAACCACTACACCACCATACTAACCACTACACTAACATACTAACCACTACACCACCGTACTGACCACTACACCACCGTACTAACCACTACACCACCGTACTAACCACTACACCACCATACTAACCACTACACCACCATACTAACCACTACACCACCATACTAACCACTACACCACCTTACTAACCACTACACCACCATACTAACCACTACACCACCATACTAACCACTAAACCACCATACTAACCACTACACCACCATACTGACCACTACACTACTATACTAACCACTACACCACCCTACTAACCACTACACCACCATACTGACCACTACACCACCATACTAACCACTACACCACCATACTAACCACTACACCACCTTACTAACCACTACACCACCATACTAACCACTACACCACCTTACTAACCACTACACCACCATACTAACCACTACACCACCATACTAACCACTAAACCACCATACTAACCACTACATCACCATACTGCCTCATATGGAAACATATGGTGTATATATACCATTTGAACTAGACCTGAAACCCACAGCATAACAGGAGGGAGCAGTTATTATTGTTATTATGCCTGAGGTGCCAGAATGGACCTGCTGCACCATTTCAGGTGGAACGGGAAACTTCAAACAAGAAACAAGACACCGAAACATGGATTTGCAGTTATCTTGTACTGGATACGCTGGATATTTTGGAGTAAAATCATATCATGAGTTGTATTTTCAGGCGCAACTGTCTCAAATGACAAGGATTAAGAAGACAATACTTAACGGAACAAACTGAGTGTGAAATGTTTTGTAGGAATAAAACTGTGGGAATTGAATGTATTTATAACCGAAACTGAGCTCCTCTCAGATTCTTATCACATAAACCGCGTCAATAAATCCAAATACATCTTCAACTTTAAGGCAATATCAAAGAAATAATAAATAGTCAGCTGAATAACAACTCTCTGAAACATCTGAAAACAACTCAAACCTGCAGCTCAGAAGCTCCAACATGATAATGAATCAAAAGTTGCTCAAATGTCCGTGTTCAATTGTTTTAGCTGGACGAGATTAAGTACTCAGTTAAAATGCTAATCATGGCTCCTGTCGAGGAATCTCTGGAATACATTTCTTCTTCAACTTAATGAGTTTAATGCATCAGACTTTCCACTATGATAAAAAAAAAGTTCTGTGAAGTTCTGTCAAACGTGTTAGCTAACTAACCCTCCGCCTGACAGGCACGCTAGTGGCCTAATTAATCTCGTAGCCCGTGTTGATTTGAGTAATTTCACAGCAAAGCCTGATACACCATCACCAGCTTGAATAAAACTTACTGAAAATTAAGATCAGAGCACCGAAACGTGTTTTATAGGAAATGTATGCGTGAAAAATGTTGAGTTGAGAAAAATGGAAGGATCGATCGGCCATGTATCAGTATCGGCCGATTTAATCAAAATATGTGATCAGTGACACATAGACCAACTTCTAGACCTTCTTTAGTTACAAATATTATACTGTTTCATATGAGCTCGTTAAAAATGATAATAAACCATAATAAATCACCACGTTTAATGACTTGCTTGCACTAATAACTACATGTAGTCCTGCCGTGGCATACAGCCCCGCCCTCGATCGGTATCGGCTATCAACCAATCGCATTGAAAGGTGATCGGAATCGGCCTTAAAAACGCTGATTGGCCCATCGCTAATATATATATATATATATATATATATATATATATATATATATATATATATATATATATATATATATATATATATATATATATACTAGTAAAGCATACAACTTCCCTCAAAACACACATACCCTTCTATTTATTGCTAACTTGGGTCATTCATACGTCCTTTGGTTCAAAGCCTGAGACTGAGACCGATAGCTTAAAAGCCTTTATCTGATCAATAAGTGTATTTACACCACCAGATCTGATTAGAACAGATGTAAATAATCATACATACACTACAAAGTAACATGAATATGTTATTGTGAGAGAAGTAGATCAGATCTTGATCCAGTTTGAAGAACAAAGTTAGGTTCCAGATTTCTCCTGGACGCCCCAGACATTGTATGAATGTGTTCAGTTCCTTCAGCAGCAAATCTTGATTTAGCTTAATGAAGTACTGAGCAGTCAAAGCAGGTATTAGATGAGAACTGATAATAATACTGGGTTGTTTAGGAGAAGCTTGGAAAGGGTTAAATACACACACTGATGTATGGAAAAGCTCTACTTACTCTATTAATACTGATTAATATTTAATAATAAAGTGTTTACTGAGTAAATAAAAGCTTTTGGTCTGGAAATAAATAGCTTTTAAATATAATAATGTCCCCAAGTGTCTAAAACTTTTGCACAGTACAGTATATATATATATATATATATATGTATATATACACAGTATATGTATATCTGGGTTGGTGTGATGGGCTTATTTCTATTCCTTCACTTCTTTCACGCTCTGTACCTCTATCTCCTTCGTCTCTCTCTCTCTCTCTCTCTCTCTCTCTCTCTCTCTCTCTCTCTCTCTGAGCTGTATATCCTCCCTCAGCTTTCACTAATCACTCTCTTTCACAGCCTGTCCAGCGTCTTGGTGTGAGAATCCAATAGCTAATTAGCCCGAGTCCTCCCTGCTTTCTGCTCGGAGAGACGGAGGCATGTCTCTGCTTTTTCTTTCAGCAGCTGAGGCCTGGCTGAACGTCTGGAGATTACACAACACTGTTAAAGTTAATTCCTCTCTTTCTTAAGAATGCCTTCTAATTGCCTGCAGCTCTAATGATAAGTCCCTTATAAGCACTAACCTATATGTGGCTGTGACTTGGTTAAAGCCAGTGTCTGTCTCTATAATGACTTGGGCTATTCACTATGAAGCATTACACATTCCCTGTAAGCATGTACGGTTCCTGTCTGCTCTCCTTGCCCATTGACCCTCTGAAAGTGAGAGAGAGAGAGAGAGAGAGAGAGAGAGAGAGAGAGAGAGAGAGAGATGTTCACAGGTATTGTATCATCTCTCTTATATATGAACTAAAACTTTGTTTGCTGTTTCCATTAGTGATGCATGTCTCTTCACCTGAACCTGCTGATGGTGCTGATCAGCAGTAGCCTCTGTGGTTCTAATCCTTGTTGGAGATGCTTTGCTCTGAGAGAGAGAGAGAGAGAGAGAGAGAGAGTGTCTGTTAAATAGCGTTTGAGATCCAGAGAGGCTTCCTCTTAAAAGACGAAACGTTTTTCTGCCCTTGGCACGAGGTCAGCTACGTCCTAGTCTTCACCTCCTTTAATGAGATTAACTGTGAGTGTGTTTGTTTTTGTGTATTGCCAGGACATGACTTTGTAGGTGGAGACAACAAGACTGACCTATATGACCAACACAAGGACTTTCTGAATGCTTCAGTAGGAACACCTCCTTATATCTGCACCTCATTTTCTATATAATCAGCTTCACTGACCATACAGGAGCTCCACTTACAGACTGTAGTTCATCTGATTCTCTGTATACTTTATTACGCTGTTCTTCAATGGTCAGGACCCCCACAGGACCACCACGAGTAGGTACTGTTTGCGTGCTATAATTCAGTGATGTAGTGGTGGTTTGCTGGTGTGAGTGGATCAGACACAGCAGTGTCCACTCACTGTCCACTCTATCAGACACTCCTACTTCTTGCTGGTCCACCTTGTAGATGTAAAGTCAGTAGCTCATCTACTGCTGCACAGTTTTCCAGTGTTCCTTTAGTTCTTCATCAGTGGACACAGGACGCCGCCCACAGGACACTGCTGTCTGGATAGTTTTGGTTGGTGGACGATTCTCAGTCCAGCAGTGACACTGAGGTGTTTAAACACTCCAGCAGCAGCACTGCTGTGTCTGATACACTCACACCAGCACAACACACTAACACTAACACTAACACACCAACACCAGGTCAGTGTCACTGCAGTATTGAGAATGATCCACCACCCTAATAGTACCTGCTCTGTGGTGGTCCTGTGGGGGTCCTATATGTGTAATTAAGTTTAGCAAGCATTATATATATATATATATATATATATATATATATATATATATATATATATATATATATATATATATATATATATTGGAGACTTTTATAAATTGTGTATAAGATGCATGTATGACTCTAAGCCTGTGCTGCTGAGTTGGTGGAAGGCCTCTTCCTCTCTCTCTCTCTCTCTCTCTCTCTCTCTCTCTTTCTCTAAATCTCAATAAAGACACATCTTGTCTGTCCAGTAGGTTTTTGAACAGGGGCCAGGCTCATCCTGCTAGCCCGATAACAGGCAGAGCGTCTGTCAGAAGGCTATCTCTCCAGTTCTTCAGCAGATAGCTGGTGTTTTTCCAAAGGAATCTTGTCCAGCAGTATTGAGTGAGTGCTGCAGCAGCTGTCTGCTCTGGGAACTGCTCTGAAATCTCCCACAGCCTGTGTTTCAGTATGATAAGTTTTGGAGGAGACTGAATGATGGTGACCAGCCTCAGAGCGCATTGTTCTGGTGTAGACGAGGTTTTGGAACGCAGTGCGTTGACTCATGTTCAGCACTTTACACTTAGACAGTTCAGAGTGGTCAGAGTATCAGAGTATATGTTGTGTGTGTGATACGTTAACAGTGTTACCCTCCGCTTGTGACTACAGTTGTGAGGAAACGTCGTTTTCCAAAGGTTTCCCCCCAAAGTTTCTCGATCCAGATATATAGGCCAATAGTGCCCTCTAGTGGCTGCCTGCAAGCGTTTACTGTAAGGTACATAGTGCAATGCTTTTAAATAAAATTTCTATTACTGATTTTGTTTGGTATTTTATATTTTATATATCATCGCTGTCCATTTTTAGCAATTTTTATTGTTCTACATCATTTGAACATGCCCGTTGCTGTTGACGTATAGAAATGCTTCAAAATAGATTGGAACAAAATTTTGCATTAAAAGTAAAGACTGTAAAGTTGCCATTTTGAGATACTTGATTTTCATTGGTAAGCAGTGATATTTTGTTAAATTTGTATAAATGTGTGAGATTCTGATGGTGTCAGAACTTAAATTACGTGTTCAGTGCACGTGGATGCCATGTGACCTTCTCCTCCACACCAGTCATATCCAGTTGCTAAAGTAGGCTAAAGATATAGGCTGTGCTAAAAGTCCTCCAACTGTACTACAAGAATACTAACTGGGTAGAGATGCAGTTGCTGTGTTCCAGCTTAGCCTCGCAGCTAAACCAGCAGCTGTCCACGACCTAAAGTGTTCACATATCGTGGCTGCCCAAAGAAAAACGGGTATCTCCAAAATGGCAACCTTTGGCAACCTCTATACTTTCAATGGAAATCAATGGAACAATGGAGTTTTTTCCTAGCTACTTTCACACAGTGTAAACGGCAGCTGCTGCGTTTGAATGATACATGTTTTTCTTTGGAGAGCGACGAGATGAAGTGTGGACTCCTATTATCATTATTCAGCTCATACAATTAAACTATTCCTTAGTTTAGAATAAATATTTCCCAATAAAAACAGGTTTGTGTTTATTGTGTTTATCCCTCTGTTGGTTGTCAGTGGACTATATCTGTCCAAAGATAAACAAGTCTAACAACTTTACAGGACAAAAACTGTTTTGAAGCATTTCTATTGGTCCATTAAACATGAACTTTTCCCACAATGTAAACGGCAGTGGCTACATTTAATATGCATTCAGAGTCAGTCAGCTTGTTCACCTCCAGTACATGTATCTAAGCTATAGCTGTAGCAGTTGCTTCTAGACTTACTCAGACTTGCAGGGCGTTTCTCAAAACCAAGAATGTGAAGAACATACTAGTGTAAAAGAACATTAGTTTGCAAGAATAAACTTATAAAAACGTGAGGAACACACATACAGATGTGCTGTGTACCTGCTGTTGCACAAAAGCCACTCCAGCTGATTTCACCACCATTAAATTCTATATAATCTATTATATATGGAATACAGGAAATGCTTAAAATCTTAATATCTTAATATAATGTGTGTATGTGCTTTCTTCTTCATAGTTAGAATGAAGCCAGCTAAGTTCGTCAGCTTTGATAGTAGTAAGATTTAAATGCTCATTAGCCCACAGTGGACTGAACTGTGATTAAAAGCTTGGTTTTAAATAAATGCATTGAAATGCAGGATATGCGCCAATCTGAGTACGAGCGGGAGAAATGGGGAGAGAGATGGTGACACAGCCACAGTGCCACTTATCTTCGGCTGCGGCTCTCTGCGCTGATACAGGCTGATGCATAAGCAGCCATTTAGTTCAATCATTCTAAGCTGTTTAAGAAGTTATGGGTGAACAGACTGAAATTACAAGAGTAAACAAAGAAGAAACAATCCAAATAACATTAATCAACACAATTAATCGTTCATTTACCGAATACATCACAGTCTAAAACATTTCATTTATTAATATGATCAACTCCTCTTCAGCGTTTCTCCAAAGACAGCCTCCGAGTGCCCACCAGTGAGTCTCAAAAGGACATTCGAATGGGTCTGTGAAGGTATTCAATTTCAGAGCATCTGATAATCTGAGCCTGCTGGACTTTTTACGTCAGCCGAATACCTCAGCTGGAAGATCTCCTCACTGAGAGATGTTTCCATAGTGTAGTCAAGGTCTTCATGTTTGTGTCATCCTCCGCTGGCTGCATTTCCTTCTCCCAACTCCTGGTCTCCTGGAAAGTGTATCGAAGAAGTTGTCCCACTCAAGCAACACTTGAACTGGCTCTTTTCCTAAACCAGTCAATGCCCTGTCTTGAACCCTGGCTCAGGAACATCTAGGAACATCCTCTCTTTGTTAATAAGTTGCTACAGTTCTCCCTATGGATGGCACCAATCCTGGTTTCTGTATCAGTATCAATCAATCAATCAATCAATCAATCAATCTTATTTAAACTCGGAGCACATTGAGGGTGGCCCTCATTTACAACGTAGTCAAGCATTATGCATTGTAAGGGGATTGACAAAATTAAAGCATTTTAATAAGATGTAGATACAAAATATTATTAAATAAAACAAGATATAAAACAAATAAAGGTAGGAATCAATAAAGAAGAAAATCAAAGGTAATAAAAATAATAAAGACTACAGATAAATAAATAAAACTAAATACATAAAAGAGCAAAATATAAATAAACAATAACTAAGAACAAAAGAAGAAAATGAGGAAATTATAAAAGAAAGACAAAAAGAAAACAGCTATCAAAAACCAAGATTAAAAAGAAAATTAAAAGTTAACTAAAAATGTTAAATAAAACAAAAAAAACATAAAATCTAAAAACTAAAATCAGCTGAAACAGTGGCAGGCTGTCTGAAGGTGGTTAGCGACTAGGTGTTTAAAATGAAGTTAGTATGAAAACTAAGTAGGCCTACTTTGTTGTAGTCCTACTTTAGAGCTATCGGTTCTTGAAGCCTACATTTATTATTCAGAGACATTATTGGCACTTGAGAAAAAACACAGCAACAGTATGGAGAGTGGATGGATTTAGCTGGCTGAGGTCTTACTGGAAGCACTGGACCACTGAGAGCCACAGCAGATGTTTTGGATTTAACAAATTTGATCAAATTTGGTTTTGACAGCCTTAGAGACTGTATACTCGGAAGAAGAGACCATAGCGTGCACAGCTTTTCACACAATTCTGTCTTTTCTCTTTTCCAGAATATGCCTGGATTGCATGATGGACTCCAACAGCACAGAGCCTGGCCAATATGTGTCCACCCTGGGGCCACAGATTTACCCGCAATCTACTGTGGATGACTCCAACAGTACTTTCTTGCAAGGCGCTGTGAACCTCAGTGGCATTTATGGGATCAACAGCAGTGACCGGACGGTTCCCGAGTATGACCTTTTGGGCGGTCACTCCTTGTGGCAGGTCATACTCATTGTCCTGTTTACGGGACTGCTGTCTCTCATCACCATCATAGGCAACATCCTGGTCATGGTGTCCTTTAAGGTCAACCGGCAGCTCAAAACGGTCAACAACTACTTTCTCCTCAGTCTGGCTTTCGCCGACCTCATCATCGGGGTCATCTCCATGAACCTGTACACGGCGTATATAGTGATGGGGCAGTGGGCCATGGGCAACTGGGCTTGCGATCTCTGGCTGGCAATAGACTACGTGGCCAGTAATGCCTCGGTGATGAACCTTCTGGTGATCAGCTTCGATCGATACTTCTCCATTACAAGGCCGCTGACGTATCGTGCCAAGCGCACCACCAAGCGGGCGGGGGTGATGATTGGACTAGCCTGGCTCGTGTCACTGATTCTCTGGGCGCCAGCCATCTTGTTCTGGCAATACTTTGTGGGCCAGAGGACGGTTCCATCCGACAAGTGCTACATCCAGTTCCTGTCCGAACCCATTATCACGTTTTGTACAGCCATGGCAGCCTTTTACCTGCCCGTAACTATAATGAGTGTGCTGTACTGGAGGATCTATAAAGAGACTGAGAATCGCTCCCGAGAGCTTGCGGGGCTGCAAGGCTCGGGAGGACGGTTAGGAGGAGGGCCGGAGCGGCCTCGTTTCCACCTCCACGCCACCAGGGGCAGCTCTAGGAGCTGCAGCAGCTTCGAGCTGGGCCGACCCGCCCAAAGACGGAGCTCCTTGCTCGCCAACCGCTTCCGCTGTTGGAGGTGGAGGCCTGCTGGAGCAGGTGCAGGGGGAACCCACGGCGGAGCAGAGGCGGACCACAGTAGCTGCGACAGCTGGAACAACAATGACGCGGGACTTTCGGCCGATCATTCCGGTTCGTCCGATGAAGAGGAAAGCGCGCCGTCCGCCGCTCGCGCCATCTTTTCAATTGTCCTCAACCTGCCTGGCATGAGGGCCGCCGTCAACTCCCAGGTAACGTCCTGCGAAGATTTGGACGCTGCCTCCGAAGAGGACCCGCTACGAGGGCGCAAAGAAAACGACAGCAAGAGCGACAGCCTTTCTTGCTCTGTCACCAACGGCAACAAGCGGTTCGTCACCAACATAGCCAAAGTGCAGTCTATGCCTGCCATTGAGGCTACGACCCCCAGCACAGACTCCAGCGCCGCCGCCACCACCGTCAAATCCCCTTCCGCACCCATATCTTTCAAAGAGGCGGCACTGGCCAAGCGCTTCGCCGTCCGGGCGAGGACGCAGATCACCAAACGCAAGCGCATGTCGCTGATCAAAGAGAAGAAAGCAGCCCAGACTCTCAGCGCCATCCTCTTCGCCTTCATCATAACGTGGACGCCTTACAACATCATGGTGCTAGTCAACACCTTCTGCAATGGCTGCATCCCCGAATCCCTGTGGGCCCTGGGGTACTGGCTGTGCTACGTTAACAGCACCGTCAACCCCATGTGCTACGCCCTGTGCAACAAGACCTTCCGCAGCACCTTCAAGATGATCCTGCTCTGCCGCTGGGACGAACAGAGGAGCAAGCAGAGCTTTCTGCAAAGACATTCCGTCCACTTCCACAGGAGCATCCCCAGAGACTCCACATAGCAGAGCTGGCACGCAAGCCAAGCTAACCAGCTCGTGAATTTGGCCGGTAGATTATGGTGAGAGAACCATGCTGAGGTCGCCCTCTCTTGGAGATTCCAGAAAATTCAAGCTTAATTTGGTTGGCGTCCTAATGTTGCAGTTTGAGAACAAATTCTTCGGGTTCTAGGAAACGTGTTGACTTCAGTTCCAGCCTGTTACTCTTCAGATGAGGATACTATTGAAGGAAAAGGGCTTCAATAAGACTTGGCCTTAAACAAGCGCAATTGTCGTGAGTACCTTCTAGAAGACCTGGACGAGTACCCTCTGGAAGCCTTGGATGAACCTGTAGTGGGATACCAGCAACTTACTAGGTATCTTTCAGCCCAACGAAGACACACTCTTTAAACCCTTCTGAACCCCCTTCACTGGGAATTGGGAATTAACTGTTTTAGACTTCAGTAAACAAAAATTAGTGAAGATTTTGAAAAAAATAAGTATAAAATACTTACGGTGTATGTAACTACGGTTGAAGTGACTCATTTGTAACTAAACTTTGGCTGTTTTTCTGTGAACGTGTTGCAAAACAGAAGTCTTACATGTTTGTAAGATGTGGGTATATTAATGTTCTCCTGTATAACGTAAATCACAGTTGAACAGTCGACTTCTTTCTTTTGGGACGAAGCATTACTGGCCATTCTTCCTCAGAACACCGCTCCGGTAGGCCATTGAGTGTGAGTGTTGTTTACATGATTTTGTTACAAGTGCTACGAGTAATTCAATAGCTGTTCTTGCGATATCGAGTGCATATTGAGGATGCTGTTGTTTGTACTTTATCGGGGTACCTTGTGCTTGCCTGAACACTGATTACAAGGGCCGACTGGGTGGGGGGGGGTGTTTTGTAATATTATCTTTAACGATGTGTGATGACGTATTTAAAAGATTATGCCGATGTTGATGTTGTGGGTCCAAACTTGATTTGGTTTGCTTCATCGTGGATCTCTTGGCTTAACACTCTGCTTCTCTGGTCATGAGGATCTGGTTTCTCAGATTCCAGCCAAGATCACAATTGGTTAGTCATCAACAGTGTTGCAACAGTAGCTTTTCATCTCAGCATCTGCATGGAAAACGGTTGTGAGAGAATAACAATGGCACCAATGGGTCAAGCGTACTGCTAGAAGAGCACAAGTGCCCTCTGTTGGGCACAAGTTGATCCTACAGGTCAGAAAACTACAAATGTTGCCGAGCTGTGGCCAAGTTTCCACTTCTCTAAACCACAGAGTTACACTAATCAGAATATTATTATCCCCTCAATGCATTAAGTATGGTGGCCGAAAAGGTATTAACGATTAACTGATTTCACGAAAGCTTTTTAGAATTCAACCAATAGCATATGAACTAAGTCTTTCAGAGTGGTTTAGTGTGAAATGCTCCATTTTAAATAAACGTATAGAGTCTGAAATATTTACTGTGGTGGTGATAGTAACCAGACATCTAAAGTGTTTAATACCTCCAATAATGTGCCTCCTAGAAAATTAATACATAAAACATATTCCAAATACTTTGCCTGATACATTGTCTTATCCTCCTGAGACTCAGAAAAATTGAAGTTCAAAAAATTAAGTTAAAATTTAAGAAAATTCAGAAAAGAGATTTTCAGTAATTTCAACATAAAATAAGTCTACTATATGAAAAAACATGTCACTGTGTTTAAAAAAAAAAACATTTTAAATTATTTTTTTATGGAATGTCCTTTATAGTGAACATCAGTTTATGACATATTTCTTGTTTTCTGTTCTGCATCAGTCCAAAAACCCTTCTACAACATTAGCACCAACTCAATCCTAGAAAATAATGTAAATGAAAACTAGTAAACGAACATTGTCTACCTTTTTTGATACCATTTTCACTTTTGGCAGTATAAGAAATATTTCAAATGCATTGTATATAAACAGAAACAGAAACAAATAATAACCCATTCCAAAGGTTACCGTTACTTTGATTAAAATATAAAAATAAATCCAGGTTTAAACTGTTTTTAGGCACACTAGCTAAACCTGTGTTAATCACTTCAAACATTGAGCCGAACAATTTTATTTTAATGTTCTATTTTTAAATATACAATTATGTAACATTTTCTAATAAATTAGGAATAAATTTAATTAGTAATGAATTAAAAATAAATTAGTAATGAATTTACATTTACAGAGCTTACATGTTGCAAAATGATCTCTGTCTTAGTCAGATTCCTGTCACCTGTGACATCATTAATTTCATATAAAACCAGATTTAGTAAGTTCCAATGTCTCCGCTACGAAGGACATATTCTTAAAAAAGTATGCTGTTAGGTAGTTCAGCATTTGTGCATATCAATGGAAAGTGCTTTGAGCACTAGCTACAACAGTTTTATACCTAAAACATAGAAACATATAATATATATATTATTAATATATATTATTCGACAACTTATCTCTCTTACTCCCATAAAATGTTGTTACTGAGAGGCGGCCATATTTTAAAAGGCAGAACTTCTGTTGTGAATGACCCCCCAACACATCATACATCACTGGAAAGACCAGGTTTTAGCCCGATAGCTTATTTAGTTTTTGAAATGTCTTTTGGAGACTCATGTCCCCTCCAAAGGACAAAAATTACGAGGATATGATACTTTTGTGAAAGAGTTTTGGCTTAAAATCCATTTTTAAACACGTTCATGGCACATGCAGCTTCAGATCTATCACTATTTCACCATCACCAACATTAAATATAGGAACGTGTAGGTTCTCTGGTGGTTTTGATGGTAAATACAATGTGTGTGTTTGTGTTCTAGACATGGTGACCCCTGGTTCCCATCACCACTACTGTAAAGACATCTGAGTCTCAACAGTCAATCACTTCACGTCAAACCATTCAGAACCATGACTCAGACTCAAAAAAAAGAGATTAGGTGGAATCCCCATCTTTGCAGCACACTGTCTGTGGAGCAGGAGCTCCCTCTGTTGGACTGAAAATGAAACTAAAGATCAAATATTCCCCACACCATCAGCATTAAAGAAGAAGCACTTTGTAGTGTGTTGGTTTGTGCTGTGCTGGTGTGAGTGGATCAGACACAGCAGTTGTGCTGGAGTGTTTGAACACCTCAGTGTTGCTGCTGGACTGAATATCGTCCACCAACCAAAACTATCCAGACAACAATGTCCTGAAGAACTAGAGGAACACAAACTGTGCTGCAGCAGATGAGCTACTGTCTCTGACTTTACATCTACAAGGTGGACCAGCAAGTAGTAGGAGTGTCTAATAGAGTGGACAGTGAGTGGACACAGTGTTTAAACACTCCAGCAGCAGCACTGCTGTGTCTGATCCACTCGTATTTAAGGTGTTTAAAGTGAACTTCTGGCGTTTTTTACAAAACCTGGTTGTGCTTCTCGTGAAACCAAAACAAATGGTAGCGGGATGCGGTTTCCAGGACAGTGAGCTGATAATAGAGAGCAAATGCAATTGCTGAGCACTTCTGTTCCAGTGGCTACAAATAGACACACAAACCGATCTGTGTTTAAAACTGATGGGACCTGAATGGGTATGAGAAAAATCCATAAGGAATCGTCAGAAGAATCTAGCAACATTTTATATTTTGAATTCCGCTCTGCCTCCCCTTTGCTATCACGCAGTACCTAATGATACCCAGTCCTAACTGAGAGCCTCGGCACCATTTTTACCCTGTTTTACAGTTAAAATTCAGTTTTATTTGTTTTCTATTTCTATTTTTTAAGTTTCCCTGTGTTTACAGTGGGAAGTGTCCTGCTGTCTCCGCTGAGATCCTGCTACAGTAGTGCTTCTGTGAGATGCTTCATTAGTGGCTGCTTTTCTGTTTTTTGTCCAAAGTGGCCGTGTTCTGGTACAAATTGGAGTGTTATGGTGGTTTCAGTCTGAGATGAGCTGGTTCTGTCCATAGTTGTTGAACTGTGACTCAACAGAGAGGCGTTTTTATCCAGTAATCGTTTTCTCAGAATAAATGTCCCTTTTTAAAAAAAACGTATCTTGCTGTGGTTCTTATGTATAAAAGCAAATGTTATTTTCAGCTGTAAAAAATATTAGACATGATGATGATAAGATTATGTTACTACATAATCACTACAGTATTATCACTACAACACTATCACTACAGTATTATCACTACAACACTATTACTACAGCATTATCACTACAGCATTATCACTACAACACTATTACTACAGCATTATCACTACAGCATTATCACTACAACACTATTACTACAGTATTATCACTACAGTATTATCACTACAACACTCACTACAGTATTATCACTACAGTATTATCACTACAACACTATTACTACAGCATTATCACTACAGCATTATCACTACAACATTATCACTACAGTATTATCACTACAGTATTATCAATACAGTATTATCACTACAACATTATTACTACAGTATTATCACTACAATATTATCACTACAGCATTATCACTACAACACTATTACTACAGTATTATCACTACAATATTATCACTACAGCATTATCACTACAGCATTATAACTACAACACTATCACTACAGCATTATAACTACAACACTATCACTACAACATTATAACTACAACACTATCACTACAACATTATCACTACAACACTATCACTACAACATTATCACTACAGCATTATTCCTACAACAGTATCACTACAGCATTATCACTACAGCATTATCACTACAGCATTATTACTACAACATTATCACTACAGTATTTTCCCTACAATATTATCACTACAGCATCATCACTAAAGCATTATCACTACAGCACTATCACTATATTATCACTACAGTATTATCACTGCAGTATTATCACTACAGCATTATTACTACAGCATTATCACTACAACACTATTACTACAGTATTATCACTACAATATTATCACTACAGCATTATCACTACAGCATTATAACTACAACACTATCACTACAACATTATAACTACAACACTATCACTACAACATTATCACTACAGCATTATCACTACATTATCACTACAGCATTATTAATACAGTATTATCACTACAGCATTATCACTACAACACTATTACTACAGCATTATCACTACAGCATTATCACTACAACACTATTACTACAGTATTATCACTACAATATTATCACTACAGCATTATCACTACAACACTATTACTACAGTATTATCACTACAATATTATCACTACAGCATTATCACTACAGCATTATCACTACAACACTATCACTACAACATTATAACTACAACATTATCACTACAGCATTATAACTACAACACTATCACTACAACATTATAACTACAACACTATCACTACAACATTATAACTACAACATTATCACTACAGCATTATAACTACAACACTATCACTACAACATTATCACTACAGCATTGTCACTACAGCATTATCACTACAGCATTATTACTACAACATTATCACTACAGTATTATCCCTACAATATTATCACTACAGCATCATCACTAAAGCATTATCACTACAGCACTATCACTATATTATCACTACAGTATTATCACTACAGTATTATCACTACAGCCTTATTACTACAGCATTATCACTATAGCATTATCACTACAGTATTATCACTGCATTATCACTACAGCATTATCACTACAGCATTATTAATACAGTATTATCACTACAGCATTATCACTACATTATCACTACAGCATTATCACTACAGCATTATCACTACAACACTATTACTACAGTATTATCACTACAATATTATCACTACAGCATTATCACTACAGTATTATCACTACAGCATTATCACTACAACACTATTACTACAGTATTATCACTACAATATTATCACTACAGCATTATCACTACAGTATTATCACTACAGCATTATCACTACAACACTATTACTACAGTATTATCACTACAATATTATCACTACAGCATTATCACTACAGTATTATCACTACAGCATTATCACTACAACACTATTACTACAGTATTATCACTACAATATTATCACTACAGCATTATCACCACAGTATTATCACTACAATATTATCACTACAGCATCATCACTACAGCATTATCACTGCAGCACTATTACTACAGTATTATCACTACAATATTATCACTACAGCATTATCACTACAGTATTATCACTACAGCATTATCACTACAGCATTATCACTACAACACTATCACTGCAGTATTATCACTACAGTATTATCACTACAGTATTATCACTACAGCCTTATTACTACAGCATTATCACTATAGCATTATCACTACAGTATTATCCCTGCATTATCACTACAGCATTATCACTACAGCATTATTAATACAGTATTATCACTACAGCATTATCACTACATTATCACTACAGCATTATCACTACAACACTATTACTACAGTATTATCACTACAATATTATCACTACAGCATTATCACTACAGTATTATCACTACAGCATTATCACTACAACACTATTACTACAGTATTATCACTACAATATTATCACTACAGCATTATCACTACAGTATTATCACTACAGCATTATCACTACAACACTATTACTACAGTATTATCACTACAGCATTATCACTACAACACTATTACTACAGTATTATCACTACAATATTATCACTACAGCATTATCACCACATTATTATCACTACAATATTATCACTACAGCATTATCACTACAGCATCATCACTACAGCATTATCACTGCAGCACTATTACTACAGTATTATCACTACAATATTATCACTACAGCATTATCACTACAGTATTATCACTACAGCATTATCACTACAGCATTATCACTACAACACTATCACTGCAGCAGTATCACTACAGTGTTATCACTACAGCATTATCACTACAGCATTATCACTACAGCATTATCACTAAAGTATTATCAGTACAGTATTATCACTACAGTCTTATAACTACAACACTATTACTACAGCATTATCACTACAATATTATCACTACATTATCACTACAACACTATTACTATAGCATTATCACTACAGTATTACCACTACAACACTTACTACAGCACTATCACTACAACATTATAACTACAGCATTATCACTACAACATTATCACTACAACTTTATCACTACAGCATTATCACTACAGCATTATCACTACAACTTTATCACTACAGCATTAATAATACAGTATTATCACTGCAGCATTATCACTACAGCATTATCACTACAGTATTATCACTACAGCATTATCACTACAACTTTATCACTACAGCATTATCACTACAGCATTATCACTACAGTATTATCACTACAGCATTATCACTACAACTTTATCACTACAGCATTAATAATACAGCATTGTCACTACAACATTATTACTAATTAATGAATTAATTTTATTGGAACTTTATAAATAATAGACATTATTTGCATTAGACCTTATCTCTGCATACTTATTTATTTAGATATTAAATTTGTTGGAAATATTAATTTTATTACATTCATCCGGAACTAATTTTGGGTGCTGATGTTATTAGAAATGAATTCTGGATGTTAACATTTCATTTTATTAGAACTTCTTCTATTTTATTCTAAATATTTTTTTATCAGAAGTTCATTCTGAATATTAATATTATTAGATATTCATTTTGGATGGTAATTGTATTAGAACTTTATTAGAAATGTTTATTGGAAAGTTTTATTAGAAATTTATTCTAAATGAAAATGTTATTGAAAGTTCCTTCTAGATAGACATTTTAAGAACTTCTGTTCTTGATGTTCTACAGCTCTGTTCTTCAGTCCTGAAACAATGTGGAAAAAATATTTTAAAAAATTACATTTATTTGCAACCAGATTTGTTTTATGTTACTGAAAATGTGACAGACTGTAAACTTTCAACCCGTTTATAGAAGAATAGAAGAATGTTGAGTGTGTACATGGTGTGTGTGTGTGTGTGTGTGTGTGTGTGTGTGTGTGTGTGTGTGTGTTTGAGACAAAGAGAAAGAGAGAGAGAGAGAGAGAGAGAGAGAGAGAGAGAGAGTAGAACTGTATTGGCAGCCTGTAACAGAAGAGACACCATGTGATGTGAAGTCTTCCTTCATGTGACTGAGGATGAAGATCAGCATGAGGAGCATCACAAACACTTACTTGTTTCCACTTTTACCACAGACACCATACGAACAAGTACCCTGACTCTTTCTCTCTTTCTGTCTGTCTCTCTGTCTCTCGCCCTCTCCCTCTCTCTGGGACCTGGTCAGCGGTTTGAAGAGGTAAGTTGAGTTTACCCTCCGCGTCCCTTTCGTTTAGGCTCCAGACGGTAGAGTTTGGGCGAGTTGGACCTGAACACAGTGAGACGAGGAGTGATCAGAAGCAGAGTACTGCATATGTATGTATTTATAGATGCTTTACTATGATTGGAGCTTCATGCCAGTGTTTGTGATTGACAGTACTTTAGTGTATGTATACAGAGCTCTCGTCCATCTTTATAGATAAGAGTGTGTAATACGGTGTCAGACACCACTGAAACCAGTCTGTGTGATGTTTCCTGAAGGGGAATCCCAGTGAACAAACAGTGTATGAAATGCCTGCGCATATTCCAGGCGTCCCATGTTGACTGGCAGACTCCAGTGTTGCCAGCTCGCTTACCATAGACGACATATTTGGTTTAACGGTTCTTTTGGAGATGCTCTTTTCTTGTTTGGTAGATCTTCCACACGTTAACAGAGATCTTACTCTTCATCTCCGTCTTCAGTCTGAGAAATGAGTAACAGTCCTCTCTTTCTCTCAGTCTCCTGGGAAATTTAATTTATAAATATGCTAAAGCACACTGTAAAGGACTAATTGGCCACAGCGCCACCTTGAGGCAGTTCGAGTAAAGTATAAATATCATGTCATTCTGAATGTTAATTTCATTGAAAAATAGGTATTAGAAAGGCGGAAAGGTGGTGTAGTGGTTAGTACGGTGGTGTAGTGGTTAGTAGGGTGGTGTAGTGGTTAGTACGGTGGTGTAGTGGTTAGTATGGTGGTGTAGTGGTTAGTATGGTGGTGTAGTGGTTAGTACGGTGGTATAGTGGTTAGTATGGTGGTGTAGTTGTTAGTATGGTGGTGTAGTGGTTAGTATGGTGGTGTAGTGGTCAGTACGGTGGTGTAGTGGTTAGTATGGTGGTGTAGTGGTTAGTATGGTGGTGTAGTGGTTAGTATGGTGGTGTAGTGGTTAGTACGGTGGTATAGTGGTTAGTATGGTGGTGTAGTGGTTAGTATGGTGGTGTAGTGGTTAGTATGGTGGTGTAGAGGTTAGTATGGTTGTGTAGTGATTAGTACGGTGGTGTCAAGTCAAGTCAAGTCAAGTCTAGTGGGTTTTTATTGTCATTTCAACTACATACAGAGTACACAGTGAAACGAAACAACGTTCCTCCAGGACCATGGTGCAACATAGACAGTGCATACAGACACAAGTGCAACACAAACAAACAAGTACGGACAGACAACACAACACAGTACAGACAGAGAATAATAAATAATTGCTGGTTGTGTGCAAATTGTGCAATGTGTAATAAATAGAGTCCAGTGAGGTAGTAAAGTTGTTAGTGCAATGCTTGTGCAAAAAATGCTTCCCTTTTTTTTATCTGGGGTAAATGGTTGGAGAAAGATATCAGTTCAGACGTTGAGTTGTGTTGAGAAGTCTGATGGCTTGGGGGAAGAAGCTGTTGCAGAGTCTGGACCGGACGCTGCGGTACCTTCTTCCTGATGGCAGGAGGGAGAACAGTCTGTGTGAAGGGTGGGTGGGGTCATCCACAATGCTGGTTGCTTTGCGGATGCAGCGGGTGGTGTAAATGTCCAAGACGGAGGGGAGAGTGTAGTGGTCAGTATGGTGGTGTAGTGGTCAGTATGGTGGTGTAGTGGTTAGTATGGTGGTGTAGTGGTTAGTATGGTGGTGTAGTGGTCAGTATGGTGGTGTAGTGGTTAGTATGGTGGTGTAGTGGTTAGTATGGTGGTGTAGAGGTTAGTATGGTTGTGTAGTGATTAGTACGGTGGTGTAGTGGTTAGTATGGTGGTGTTAGTGGTTAGTATGGTGGTGTAGTGGTCAGTATGGTGATGTAGTGGTTAGTATGGTGGTGTAGTGGTTAGTATGGTGGTGTAGTGGTCAGTATGGTGGTGTAGTGGTCAGTATGGTGGTGTAGTGGTTAGTACGGTGGTGTAGTGGTTAGTATGGTGGTGTAGTGGTTAGTATGGTGGTGTAGTGGTCAGTATGGTGGTGTAGTGGTTAGTATGGTGGTGTGGTGGTTAGTAAGGTGGTGTAGTGGTTAGTATGGTGGTGTAGTGTTTAGTATGGTGGTGTAGTGGTTAGTAAGGTGGTGTAGTGGTCAGTATGGTGGTGTAGTGGTTAGTATGGTGGTGTAGTGGTCAGTATGGTGGTGTAGTGGTTAGTATGGTGGTGTAGTGGTTAGTATGGTGGTGTAGTGGTCAGTATGGTGGTGTAGTGGTTAGTACGGTGGTGTAGTGGTTAGTACGGTGGTGTAGTGGTTAGTATGGTGGTGTAGTGGTTAGTATGGTGATGTAGTGGTTAGTATGGTGGTGTAGTGGTTAGTACGTTGGTGTAGTGGTTAGTACAGTGGTGTACTGGTCAGTATGGTGGTGTAGTGGTTAGTATGGTGGTGTAGTGGTTAGTAAGGTGGTGTAGTGGTTAGTATGGTGGTGTAGTAGTTAGTATGGTGGTGTAGTGGTTAGTACGGTGGTGTAGTGGTTAGTATGGTGATGTAGTGGTTAGTATGGTGATGTAGTGGTTAGTATGGTGGTGTAGTGGTTAGTATGGTGGTATAGTGGTTAGTATGGTGGTGTAGTGGTTAGTACGGTGGTGTAGTAGTTAGTAAGGTGGTGTAGTGGTTAGTATGGTGGTGTAGTGGTTAGTATGGTGGTGTAGTGGTTAGTAAGGTGGTGTAGTGGTCAGTATGGTGGTGTAGTGGTTAGTATGGTGGTGTAGTGGTTAGTATGGTGGTGTAGTGGTTAGTATGGTGGTGTAGTGGTTAGTATGGTGGTGTAGTGGTTAGTAAGGTGGTGTAGTGGTTAGTAAGGTGGTGTAATGGTTAGTATGGTGGTGTAGTGGTTAGTAAGGTGGTGTAGTGGTTAGTAAGGTGGTGTAATGGTTAGTATGGTGGTGTAGTGGCACTCTAAACTGCCTGTAGGTGATGGACTGGCGAGGTGTACCCTGACACAGGGATTGGCTCCAGCCCTGACTAGCAGTATAAAGCAGAAGATAATGGATGGATGGATATTTATTATAATTTCAGATTTATAAATATGCTGCAGCACATTGTAAAGGACTGTTTGGCCACAGCGCCACCCTGAGCCAGTTATGTGTGAACATCAAAGTGCTGCAGCGCCAGTGAGTTAAGAATAAAGATAGAAGCTCACTGTTTAATGCGTGAAGCAGATAAACACTGAATTCCACTGAATCACTGAGTCTATTTTCTAACAGACAGCATAAGATCATAATTAGTTCATTTTCATGATGATGCTAATTGGTGAGCTTCCATTACTTGTTATCTACATTAGCCTTGTAGCCCCAGCACAAAACTAGGGAGCAAACTTTAGACATGTTGTCTGTGACCAGAGTGGAAACCCGCTGTGTGGAAGTGTGATGTCACTGCAGGCCTTCTGAGGTAACACGTTAGTCAGAGTCATACAGCAGTTTATGAGAGCAGCCTGGTAGCTCACATGACGCTGCGCAGGCACTGAATCACGGCAGAACCTGACCTTTGCTATTCATTGTCATTTTGGATCAGGTCAGAGTTTGGCTGGAAGGTTTCCCTGCTCACGCTCACATACACACACACACACACGCTCACACACATACATATCTATAGAGATGAACCTCCTCAAATATTTATAGACTCATTTGCTTCCCAGATTACACCCTCAAAGTATGATTATGATCTATCAGCTGCTTGATAATCCTGTATAAAAGGGTTTGTGCCCAGTACTGTTGCTGGAGGTCACATGATCTTCTTTCTGTTCTAAAAGCAGGCGTAGAGAACAAGCAGTGCAGGGCCCACCGGCTTTCCCTCCTTCCTTCATCTCTGCTGGGTGAATCCGAGCCACGTTCAGGTCAGTGTTAATCTCCAGTGGCAGCGTGGTAGAACACAGGGAGAGATGAATGAGGGGGGCTAGAACTCAGTGGTCTTACAGTACAGACACATTTTCCTTCTACATTATTATTTTCATTGCACTTACGACACTATGTACCAAAACCAGTCCTGATTGGTTGAATCAATTTGCCCTACTGAGCATACTCATTTAATTATTGTGTTAAAGACTTTACTGTGTTTTTACTCATTGTCTTATCTTAAGTAATGACATTAAGTACATTAAGTAGTAAATCATGTTAAGCAATAATATTAGTTTATTTTATGTTCCACCTTACGTTCTGCTGCAGTAACGTTCTGGTGTTATGATACCTGCTACAGTATTTAAGGTAGTATTATTTTTAGATAAAGAGATTTAAGCTATAGTTTTATGTACATTTGTGCTACAGTAGCGTATTCTGACAGCACAGTTAGCTCCCCTACAGCTGTGTAGTGACCTCCGTGACCTCAAAGTGATGCACAGCAGCATTAGTATGCGTGTAGTAATATTATTCAGATCATTATTACTAACACTAAACAAACCCCCTCTGATGTACAGCGTCAGTCAAACGTGACCCGTATTCATTTCCTATGTTATTGTGTGTACTGCTGAGTATCTCTTTCAGGGAGAGAGAAAAAGAGAGAACGGGAGAAAGGGAGAAAGGGAGAAAGGGAGGGAGGTACCGAGTGAGAAAAGAAGGGTGAGAGAGACAGAGAGAGAGAGAGAGAGAGAGAGAGAGAGAGAGAGAGAGAGAGAGAGAAAGGGAGAGGGAGGAAGAGGGAGAAGGGGAGGTAAGGAGAGGGAGAAAGAGGGAGAGGGGGAGAGAGAGGGAGGGGAGGAGAGAGGGAGAGGGAGGGAATGAGAGAAAAAGAGAGAAAGGGAGGGTAAGACAGAGAGGGAGAGGGAGAAAGGGTGAGAGAAAGAGGGAGGGAAAGGGAGGAAGAGGGAGAGAGGGAGAGGGAGAGAGAGAGAAAACGAGAGAAAGGGAGGGGGAGAGAGAGGGAGCGAGAGGGAGGGAGGGGGAGAGAGAGAGAAAGGGAGAGTGAGGGAGGGAGGGTGAGAGAGAGAGAAAAAGAGAATGGGTGGGTGAGAGAGAGGGGAGAGGGAGGGAGAGAGGGAGGGAGAGTGAGAGAAAGAAAGGGAGAGGGAGGAAGAGGGAGAAGGGGAGGTAAGGAGAGGGAGAGAGAGGGAGAGGGAGGGAGGGAGGGAGGGAGAGAGAAAAAGAGAGAAAGGGAGGGTGAGACAGAGGGAGAGGGAGAAAGGGTGAGAGAAAGAGGGACGGAGAGGGAGGAAGAGGGAGAGAGGGAGAGGGAGAGAGAGAGAAAACGAGAGAAAGGGAGGGGGAGAGAGAGGGAGAAGAGGGAGGGAGGGAGGGAGGGGGGAGACGGAGAGGGAGGGACCGAGTGAGAAAAGGAGGGTGAGAGAGACAGAGAGAGAGAAAGGGAGGGTGAGAGAGAGAGAGAGAGAGAGAGAGAGAGAGAGAGAGAGAGAGAGAGAGAGGAAGAGGGAGAAGGGGAGGTCAGGAGAGGGAGAGCGAGGGAGAGAGAGAGAGAAAACGAGAGAAAGGGAGGGTGAGAGAGAGGGGGGGAGAATGAGAGAGGGAGGAAGAAGGAGAAAGAGAGAGAGGGAGGAAGAGAGAGAGAAAACGAGAGAAAGGGAGGGTGAGAGAGAGAGGGAGGGAGAGGGAGAAAAAGAGAAAAAAGGATAGTGAGAGAGAGAGGGAGGGAGAAAGATGGAAAGAGAGAGATAAAAAAGAGAGAGAGAGAGGAAAAGAGAGAACAGAAACCTGGATTGTGGGTTCCTGAAATCTGCAGTCAGATAAAACGAAAGATAAAACTAAAAATCAAAGAAAGTTAAATCTGTTGCTCAATTTCTGGGTGTCTGTTGAAACTGATGCAGATTCTCTGCTGTTATTATTAAATAAAAAAAAATCAGTATTTCAGAGTTTCTCTCCACCATTTATCATTTTAATAATTTGTAATTGTAAGTGTATATTAAGTTTGAATAGCTGCAGACAGCTACCTGTATGATTTCTTACAGGTGTAACAGGTGTACGTGCACGTGAAGCAGGATGCAGACCATCCAGACTGTAGAGACACAGCTTCCTGTCCTGCGGGAGAGCTTCCACTCATCTCCGTTCAGAGAGCGAGACCGAGAGAGGAGGAAAAGCAGCCTCACCAACCTCATCAGGAGACAGCAACAACAACAACAGCGCCACCAACTGCAGAGAGAGTCATATCAGAAGCTAGAAGAAGCCGGAGCCCCGCTGGGTCGCGCTGAGCATCCTCGGCTTGCTCGCTCGTCCAGCAGCCCCGTCTGCGAGTCAGCAGAACCAGCAGATGTCCGAGAACGGGAGAGAGAGAATGAGCGAGCGAGCACGAGACATGGCACGAGAGAGAGAGAGGCGTGCCTGGGCCTGCCTTCCGCCGTGGCATCAGAGCTTGCATCATCGCAACAGCTGTGCCCGAGTGTGGAGAGAGGTAGAGGGAGGGGGGGATTACAGAGGGAGGGAGGGAGAGAGCAAGGGAATGAGGAGAGAGAAAAGGAGCAGCAGCAAAGGCAGCAGCTGAATGAGAGCAAGCGAGATCAAGAGCGCTCTCAGCATGGCTTGATTGCTAAGGGGGTTCGCCTGCTGTGGAACATGGGCAACCAGGAGGCCAAGCAGAAGAAGGCAGAGGCGGACAGGGATGGACTCGATGAGAGAGACCCGGAAAGCTTGAAAAAGAGCAAGTCCAAGTCCCAGGGCAAAGCCGGGAAGTGGTCCAGCGACTCGGCCAAGAAGAAGCCCAAGACAGAAAGCTCCAAGAGTTCTGTCTTCTCCAGCATCCGCATCCGAAAGGGTCTCTCACGCAAGACAGCATCTAGAGAAGATGTGTTGGACGAAGGCACTGATTGTTTCCAGTCGGTGGGGAAATTGGAGGGTCTCACGCTTGGCAGTGACCAGGAACGAGCTAAAGTGGCAGAGGGAAGCAGAGCATCAACGGTGGATACCACAGAAGAAGATGGGTCAGGGTCAGATACAGAGCTCTACAGTTTTCACTCAGCCACTGAGGCTCAGGACCTGCTGGCAGACATCCAGAGGACCATCAGCCTACAGCGAGGGGATGGCAGAGTGGGAGAGCAGGGACTGAGGTCAGGGGACCTCAGGAAAGGAGAGGGTCAGGCTGAACTTGAGTGTCAAGTTGAGATCAACGAGGATGTCGAGGGTCAAGTGGAACAGAGTGAAGATGGACCTCATGAAGACCTGATCACAGTAGCTTCTTGTGTTGCAGAAGCTGACACTAAGCTAACATCTCCTGCTTATTCTGTGGACTTTGGATTTGAACAACCAGAAGCTGAAGCTGCACCTACATCGCTGGAAAGTCCCAGTGGCCTTCAGAGTGTCACGAAAACTGTGAGCAGCTACAGCATCCAGGATACCATAACGACCAGCACGTCCTACGAGAGTGCTGAGGAGCTCCTGGAGGAGAGTTCTTCTCTATCCTCGCCGGTTGAGGAGTATCTCCATGGCAGCAGAAGCCTTACTCAGAGTCAGGAGGTTGGTCTAGGCTCAGCAGAGCAGCTTGGGGACCTCAGGCCTAAAGTCAGCCGGCTGATTTTTGTGCCGCAGAAGAGCGTGAGCAGCGTAGACTTGAACGTGGAGCGCTGTGAAGATGATAACATTGGCATGGAAGAGGAAGGGCCTGGGGCGGCACTGACCCAGTGGTTGTCCGAGAGTTTGTTAGGCCCCGGGGCATGGCCCCGAAGGACCTCCAATGCATCAACTGGAGTCAAACCCTACCCCACCATCCAGCCGTCCTACGTGAAGACGACCACCAGACAGCTTTCTTCTCCTCCACATTCCCCCGGACCAAGCCCAAGGTCCCTCCGCCGAGCGAGCCAAGAGCTGGGCCAGGGCTCAGCCCAGAGGTCGTTCAGAGCCAAGGAGTGGAGGGCCCAAAGACAGCGCTCTTGCAGCATTGCAGGCCCGGCAGGTTTTCACGGCAACTGGGATGGGACCGCAAATGGGCGGTCTGAGCTCGCAGAAAGAGGGTTCCTGACCCTCAGACCCCACCGGACACCGTCCTGTTTCCAGACAACCTCTGTAGCCTCGTTTCAGGATGTGTTTTCAGGTGAGAGTACAGGAGTGCATTCATAATACATGAAGACTTTGCTATGCATTCAATGTACTTCACATAATTACAGAACTGAACAGTTCATCTCCTAGTTAATTACATAACAAGATTAGATTCAGTTGGCATTCTGTTGAGAAAGAGTCAGGGTAGGTTTCAATCTCTGAAAAATGTGATTAATGCTTTTTGCTTCGAACAAAGAAGCAAACAGAAACTTTTTATCCAATTAAAATAATAACAAATATCTCTTGTGCTTATGAGCAAAACATTATGAACCACCTCAAAGAATTCCAGCAATTTTTTTAAAATTTCATAATGATTTCATAATGATTCCAAAGTTCAGACGTCCAGACTAGACGTCTGAAGAACTTTTCCCTCTTTAATCTCCTACCCAGAACGTTATTTTTATTTATATATATATATACACTACTGGTCAAACATCTTAGTACACTACCAGCCAAAGGTTTAAGAACACTACCGGTCAACAGTTCTAGATGACTACCAGCCACACGTTTTAGTACACTATCAGTCAAACGTTTTAGAACTGTTCTAATACTTTTGATCGGTAGTAATCTAAAACCTTTGATTGGTAGTGATCTAAAACCTTTGATTAGTAGTGATCTGAAACATTTGATTGATAGTGATCTAAAACCTTTGATTAGTAGTGATCTAAAACCTTTGATTGGTAGTGATCTAATACCTTTGATTGGTAGTGATCTAATACCTTTGATAGGTAGTGATTTAATACCTTTGACTGGTAGTGATCTGAAACCTTTAATTGGTAGTGATTTAATACCTTTGATTGGTAGTGATCTAATACCTTTGATTGGTAGTGATTTAATACCTTTGATTGGTAGTGATCTGAAACATTTGATTGGTAGTGATTTAATACCTTTGATTGGTATTGATCTGAAACCTTTGATTGGTAGTGATTTATTACCTTTGATTAGTAGTGATCTAATACCTTTGATTAGTAGTGATCTAATACCTTTGATTGGTAGTGATCTAAAACCTTTGATTGGTAGTGATCTAAAACCTTTGATTGGCAGTGATCTAATACCTTTAATTGGTAGTGATCTAATACCTTTGATTGGTAGTGATCTAAAACCTTTGATTGGTAGTGATCTAAAACCTTTGATTGGTAGTGATCTAATACCTTTGATTAGTAGTGATCTAAAACCTTTGATTAGTAGTGATCTAAAACCATTGATTAGTAGTGATCTAACACCTTTGATTGGTAGTGATCTAATACCTTTGATTGGTAGTGATCTAACACCTTTGATTGGTAGTGATCTAAAACCTTTGATCGGCAGTGATCTAACACCTTTGATTGGTAGTGATCTAATACCTTTGATTGGTAGTGATCTAATACCTTTGATTGGTAATGAGCTAAAACCTTTGATTGGTTGTGATCTAAAACCTTTGATTGGTAGTGATTTAATACCTTTGATTGGTAGTGATCTAAAACCTTTGATTGGTAGTGATTTAATACCTTTGATCGGTAGTAATCTAAAACCTTTGATTGGTATTGATCTAAAACCTTTGATTGGTAGTGATCTAATACCTTTGATTGGTAGTGATTTAATACCTTTGATTGGTAGTGATTCAATACCTTTGATTGGTAGTGATCTGAAACCTTTGATTGGTAGTGATTTAATACCTTTGATTGGTAGTGATTTAATACCTTTGATTGGTAGTGATCTGAAACCTTTGATTGGTAGTGATTCAATACCTTTGATTGGTAGTGATCTGAAACCTTTGATTGGTAGTGATCTAAAACCTTTGATTGGTAGTGATCTGAAACCTTTGATTGGTAGTGATTTAATACCTTTGATTGGTAGAGATCTAATACCTTTGATTGGTAGTGCTCTAATACCTTTGATTGGTAATGATTTAATACCTTTGATTGGTAGTGATCTAATACCTTTGATTGGTAGTGCTCTAATACCTTTGATTGGTAATGATTTAATACCTTTGATTGGTAGTGATCTAATACCATTGATTGGTAAAATACACTCAGAATACACATATAGGTTTACTAGTAGGTTTGGATATTATATAAAATAAAATTAGAATAGATACTTTTTTTGAGGGAAATTCAGGATCTCTGCCTTTAACCCATCCGTGCAGTGAAACACTCACATATACACACACTAGCGAACACACACAGTAGGGGGCAATGAGCACATTTGCCCAGAGTAGTGGGCAGCCCTACTACAGTGCCCAGGGAGCAGTCAGGGGCTAGGTGCCTTGCTTAAGGGCACTTCAGTGGCAGCATACTCTTGGTTCATGGGATTGAACCGTAAACCTTACGGTTACCTTCACTAACCTCCAGCCTACGAGTGCACCCCACTATTAATCACCACCACTATTAAATTTCTTTGGACTGGAGTACTTTACACCAAACCACTGAATTATGATTTGTTATTATTATTGATATATTATGGTCTTCTGTTCTAATGTATCATCTCTGTCCAAAGAAAACTGTGTCTCCATTTTGGTAGATTTTTATTTTTCTACATCTTTTAAACACAACAGCTGTTGTTTGTATCCTGTGATATATTTTCAAATTTCATGATGAATGAACCAATATGAATGCTCCAAAATCCCTTGGAAAAAAATTCTGGTTCCATTGACTTACATTAAAAGTAAAGAACATTTTTGTTCTCTTTTTGGAGAGACTTGTTTTTCTTTGATCAGCCACGATATATCTTTCATTCTAATCTTTAATTTTTAATCTTATCTTTAATTCTGTACAATTCTGGTGAAACGATGACATTGCTGTGCAAATTGGTCACAATGAAAGAAAATAGAACAGTGGCCTTGTTCTCTTGTGCTGCTCTCTTGTCTTCTGTCCTCTCTCTTCCTGCCCCGAGCTCAGGGCAGTGATGTCAAAACACACAAAGTCTGAGTCTCAGACAGGCACGCAATGCACACACACACACACACACACACACACATTACACACTCGGGTTGAGTAAGAGCTGTGTGGATTTCTGCTCGAATGGGTCTGAATGTGCGGAAGCTGCACACACACACACATATTTATATAAAGCAGTGCTCTGAGTAGTGATGTTGGGATCAACAGAAAGAGGTAGGGTGGTCATACAGCACTGTGTAAAAGTCAGAGACCACTAAAACTGCCCCCCCTCAGATAAACAAGCTCCACCCTGGCTTTAGATCTGAGAACTTCGACAAGTGTTTCTGTCCATCCTTCCACTGTGAGAAAACACCTCAACACTGTGGGTCTGAAAGGATGTGTAGCTGTTCAAGAAGCTCTTCATTGAGAAAAGGAGATGCAGACCAATCAAACAAAGAAGCTGCTGCTGGGGGACAGTCGTGGACAGTGAACGTTAGGGATCCGGTTTTGTGACCAGAAGGTTGCTGGTTTCATCCCCAGGACCAACAGCACACGACTGAAGTGCCCTTGAGCAAGGCACCTAACCTCCAACTGCTCCCCAGGCACTGTGGATAGGGCTGCCCACCGCTCCGGGCAAGTGTGCTCACTACTGTGTGTATATGTGGGTGGGTGAAATGCGGAGGTCTAATTCCGCTGTGTGCAAAC
The DNA here is from genome assembly GCA_021613375.1 of Megaleporinus macrocephalus. Lineage (NCBI taxonomy): Eukaryota > Metazoa > Chordata > Actinopteri > Characiformes > Anostomidae > Megaleporinus > Megaleporinus macrocephalus. Next base: position 6,097,868 of record CM038712.1, on the reverse strand, counting down.
ACATGTGGCAACTAGTTCTAAATTCTATTCTAATTCTAAAACTTGTTCTCAGAACAATGGACTGACCACCCCAGAGTTCAGACCCAGGGCTCACTGTGTGAAATGTAGCTGCTGGCCACTGGCCTACCTGATGCTAATGCAGTATTTAGAACAATATAGTGTTAGTGGAGGGGTCATGCTAAGCAGGGCTCCAGTTTACAATCAAGTTTTAGGCCCATCCAAATATTCAAAATCCTACAAAACTTTTAATTCCACATTCAGTTTAGTCTTCTTTCACGTGGTTTCAGCAATTCTCTTCTAATATGTATGTCTCTTAAGCTACTTAAATGCTAATAGCGCCCCATGTGGAGAATTCTCAGCTTGCTAAATGTGAGGGAGTTACTATCCAGGTCCATGAAGTGCTTCACTTCATCTAAAAAGAAATCATACCAGATGAATATTGCCCCTGTCCAAAGAAAAACAAGTATCTTTATCTTTACAGGAGAGGACAGTCTTTACTTTCAATGAAAGTCAATGGAACCAGAATTTTTCCAAACTTTTTAGGAGCATTTCTATTGGTCCATTCAGCATGAAAGTTTTAAATGGCAACTACTGCATTTAAATGATGTAGAATAATAAAAATGGAGCGTCAGCAATGATATGTAGAGGGAAAAGCATTTGTAACTGTAAAGAGCAAGGCCGGTGCTAGTGCCACCAAGAATTGCTGGTAACATGTTACTGTAGGCTACTCTTTATAAGACTACATGACTCCTACATAAGCTTGCTGTGACTCACATAGTCCTCCATACACGTTTCTATATGTTTATTCCAAACGCTGTCCTGCATATCAGGCTGTCCAATGAAAAGCCTGTATCTCCATTTTTGTTGATTTTGAGTTTTCTACGTCATTTGAACACGCCATTGGTCATTTACATTGTGAGAAAATTCAATGATGAATGGACCAATAGAAATGCTCCAAAATAGCTTGGAAATAATTCTGGTTCAATCAATCAATCAATCAATCAAACCTTTATTTAAGCTCTACATTGAGAGTAACCCTCATTTTCAATGTAGTCGAGCATTTACATGGACAGGGATTGACATAAATAAAATAAAAACAAAATGTAATCATTATGAATTAAAACAACTCAGAAGAAAGTAACTAATATACATTAAATAAAAAAAATTAAAATACCAGTGAACATAAAAGTAATAATAATAATAATACTAAAAAATAGATAAAAGTTAAGATTTAATTAATAAGAAATTAAAAAGAGGGTAAAAAAGTAAAATAGTTTAAAAGAAATGTAAAAGGAAAAAACCAAAATATTATAATTATATATTGACTTACATTAGAAGTAAGGTATGTTTTTGGTATCTCCTGTAAAGTTGCAATTTTGGAGACATTTGTTTTTCATTGGACAGCGGTGATATGAAGGTTTCAGTTGGCTAATAGGACCTGAGGAGTCCATCTGCATAAGAAGACTGTCTCTGATTGGTCAGAAACTCAACCTTGATTGGTCCAGGAGATGTTTACGATCTGAAATCCCAAACTTAACTAGACTAAACATAAGACAGACGTTTGGTCTCAATTCACTGAAACACCTTCATCATGCAGTAAATACTGAAGCTCATTGAAGGACTGTAATGCAGTCTTTATTATAGAATGGAACCAGTTAACCTAGGTTACAGTGTAGGACTCTGGGGGTCTGAGGACCACTGCTGGTTTTCAATCATCAGAGCGTGTTTTTTACTAGGTAAGCTAATACATTAGCGACAGTAGTATCTGGGAGCTATGGAGGCTGTGCTCCATCCTGTGAGCAGTGGCTCCACCATTTTCAGACTTGGGCCGTCATTGCCAGCGGCAATCTGTGAGTGATAATCTGGAGCGTAATCCGGTGGTCTGCCAGGGTCTGTTCTCAGGCTGCTGTTCCTTCATAATCTGTCTGGATTATGGTGGGTTTATTTTATTATATAAATCAACTACCACAACAAGAGCAGCAACAGGAGCGTCCGAGCAATACGGCTAAATAAATATGTTTCTCATCGTTGGTAATTATATGAAGTGCGAACAGAGTGAATGTTTTATATCATTCGCAGGACCCCCAACCCCCTAACCCCACTAGGAAATTCGGCTTAAACTGTGTACCAGTCTGTAATAGTAGTATGTGGTTTCTGGCAGTGTAAGATACTCTGTTGTCTACAAATATAGACAATAACACTTTAGGCTTCAGGATAGACATGACCTAGCTAGTCATAGCTCTAACTTAGTCAGTGTTACTAAGTTATACCATTGATGGTTTCATCATACACAGCTAGAAACCACAAGTCTATTAGAGAATAGTTTAAAGTGTATATGTGTTTGTTTAGATGTACAGTCCACACAACACTAAAGGATTAGCTTCCAGTACTTGTTGGCTACATTCAAGGTGCAAAATAATTGACCTTTCAGACCCCCTGAATGTCTCCTAATCAATAGGGGGGCCTCTGAAAATGATGATGTTATGTTCTCCATTAGAGTAAAACAGATACTAAATTCAGACAAAGGTCATTTACCCACAATTAGCAACCTGCCATCTTTGGTATTCTTAACTAACTAGAGCTGGTTTTCCTCAGGGTGGCGCTGTAGCAGACTGGTTCACCTGGTGGTCCATTGATAGCAAGGGTGTAGATTTGCTCTTGACATTGGTGGGGACCTATGAATAGCCTGTTTTGTTTTCCTTCCAGTTTTGGCTCTGCTAACAACCAAACGTAGCTACAGAGTCTCATGTGACAGAAAGGAAAGGCCCAGTCAATCACACTTGCCATACGTGTTACGGGGAGGAAGGACTCGAGTAGAGAACGTGATTTAAACTCTAGTTTAATGAGACTTTGACAGATCAGGTTTTTCTGGAGGGGATCAAATTATTGGTGGGGACAATTCAATAATCACTTGATATTGGTGGGGACGCGTCACTTCCGTCCATGCTAATTCTACACCTATGATCGATAGCGTTTTGACTGGTGAGTGGTCCTAGAGTTTTGGCTTTGCTAGAACACTTACATTCAAATCAACAGCTTCCATGGTCCAGTTCACTAGAGCAGGAAATTCAATAAAACAGGACAGTGCTGAGGACTGAGCACGTCCACAGGAAGCAGAGAGACTATGAATAATATAATAGAAGGGCTTAGCTTTGTATTCAGAGATGCTCCTCAGAAAGGGTTATTACACCCAGATAGAGTAGAGAGAGGGAGTGAGAGTCCAATGAGATATTGAATGTATCTCTATCTGATAGATGAGGGGGAGGAAATTAATCCCCACTGTCCTGCTTCTGCTCTTACAGTTACTATGAGGGGATATGCTCTGGTGTCACTGCACTGAACACTACTGCCTCGTTCACTGTTTTACTTTCATAAGGTGTTTTTATAGAAAACTTGAGTTCTTCTTCTCACTCTTCCTCTCAGGTCGTACTCTGTTAGAGCGCTGTTGTATCCTGTCGGGTGATGGGGAGGTTGTCGATGGCGATGAAGCGGAGAGGTTCTGCTCGCGGATTCTGGCTCTTGGGATCCTGCAGCCCTTCAGCGACTGCTTCAGGGAGCCAAACACAGGAAGCGACGCAGCCAGCAAACCCGTTTTCAATGTAAGACTTCCTGTCTCATCCTGTTTCACTGATTCCTCTATTATTTATGAACTGACTAGCGTCCAGAGATTCGCTTAAGTTACATCGTGATTGTCTGAGTTGGTTCTCGAGTCTCTGGGATGCACGTTTCCATCAGGTCTCTGAGGTGAAAGTTCGAGTCTTAAGCCTTGGAGTTGAATCTCGAGTCTGTTGGTGTCGAGTCTAAGGTGAGCCAGTTGGAGTTGAGTCCTGAAAGTCATAGTTGAGTCTTGAGTTTCAGGGAGTCTTGAATCTCCAAGTCAAGTTTCAAGTCTCTGAGATACAAGTCCAAGTTGAGTCTCTGGTGGGCGCGTCTGAGTCAAGTCTTGAGTCTCTGAGGTGAGAGTCTGAATTGAGTCCCTGATGTGCTAGTCAAGTTTGAATCTCTGAGGTGCAAGTCAAGTCCCCGGTCTGTGGGTTTGAGTCAAGTCTCTAAGGTACGAGTCCAAGGAGACTCTGGTGTGCTGGTCCTAGTCAAGTCTCAAGTCTCAAGACTCAAGTTGTTAGTTAAGTCTGGTATATGAGTTTGAGTCTTGAGTATATGTTTAGGGTGAAAGTCCTGTTGAAGTCCTGTCAGAGTAGCACTGGGAACCAGCTCAGTGTTTTGTAAAAGAAGTTTGTCGGTGCAAGTGCAAGCTGGGTCTCTGGTGGGCGAGTCTGAGTCAAGTCTTCGGTCTGTGGGTTCAAGTCTGAGTTGAGTGGCAAGTCTCTACGGTACGAGTCCAAGGCAAGACTTTGGTGTGCTGGTCCTAGTCAAGTCTCAAGTCACTAAGTTGTTAGTTAAGTCAGGTATATGAGTTTGAGTCAAGTCTTGAGTCTATGTTGGAGTGAAGGTCCTGTTGAAGTTGTAGTGGGTTCCTTCATGACCTCATGGACTATCATGCGTAGAGACAGACAGAGAGTATGAGTAATCTTCGTTGGTTAAGCGTTCTGGGGAGGGTAACAATGGTCATGGACCAGTGATATCCCCAAATTCCCTCATCCTCACATCCTCTCAACCTGCATCCAGATCTTCATTAAGGTCACTCAGACTTGAGTCTCTGGTGGGCGAGTCTGAGTCAAGTCTTGAGTCTCTGAGGTGCATGTCTGAATTGAGTCCCTGATGTGCTAGTCCAGTTTGAGTCTCTGAGGTGTGAACCCAAGTCAAGCCTTCGATCTGTGGATTTGAGTCCGAGTCGAGTGTCAAGTCTCTAAGGGACGAGTCCAAGGCGAGACTCTGGTGTGCTGGTCCTAGTCAAGTCTTACGTCACTGAGTTGTTAGTTGAGTCTGGTATATGAGTTTGAATCAAGTCTTGAGTCTGGGTGAAGGTCCTGTTGAAGTTGTAGTGGGTTCCTTCATGACTTTGTGGACTATTACTTGCTATTGGAGTAATCTTTGTTGGTTAAGCGTTCTTGGGAGGGTAACAATGGTCGTGAACCAATGATATCCCCAAATCCCCTCATCTTCACAACCTTGCAACCTGCATCCAGATCTTCATTAAGGTCACTCAGACTTGAGTCTCTGGTGGGTGAGTCTGAGTCAAGTCTTGAGTCTCTGAGGTGCATGTCTGAATTGAGTCCCTGATGTGCTAGTCCAGTTGTGAGTCTCTGAGATGTGAGCACAAGTCAAGTCTTCGATCTGTGGATTTGAGTCCGAGTCGAGTGTCAAGTCTCTAAGGGACGAGTCCAAGGCGAGACTCTGGTGTGCTGGTCCTAGTCAAGTCTTACGTCACTGAGTTGTTAGTTGAGTCTGGTATATGAGTTTGAATCAAGTCTTGAGTCTGGGTGAAGGTCCTGTTGAAGTTGTAGTGGGTTCCTTCATGACTTTGTGGACTATTACTTGCTATTGGAGTAATCTTTGTTGGTTAAGCGTTCTTGGGAGGGTAACAATGGTCGTGAACCAATGATATCCCCAAATCCCCTCATCTTCACAACCTTGCAACCTGCATCCAGATCTTCATTAAGGTCACTCAGACTTGAGTCTCTGGTGGGTGAGTCTGAGTCAAGTCTTGAGTCTCTGAGGTGCATGTCTGAATTGAGTCCCTGATGTGCTAGTCCAGTTGTGAGTCTCTGAGATGTGAGCCCAAGTCAAGTCTTCGATCTGTGGATTTGAGTCCGAGTCGAGTGTCAAGTCTCTAAGGTACGAGTCCAAGGCGAGACTCTGGTGTGCCGGTCCTAGTCAAGTCTTACGTCACTGAGTTGTTAGTTGAGTCTGGTATATGAGTTTGAGTCAAGTCTTGAGTCTGTGTTAGAGTGAAGTCCTGTTGAAGTTGTAGTGGGTTCCTTCATGACTTCGTAACCTATTTTGGGTAACAATGGTCGTGAACCAGTAATATCCCCAAATCCCCTCATCCTCACATCCTCTCAACCTGCATCCAGCTTTCAATTAAGGTCACTTAAGTTATAGCACAATAGATCTGAGTAACTACTGACTTCTAGTGGTGCTCATTAACCAGGATAGCCTTGAAGCTCCAGTGCAAAACTATTTGGACACCCAGCATGTCTTAACTGATCAGCTATCTCCAGGATAAACATATGATTGTGTAAATATGTTCTAGTGGAAGCGGATTTATTCTTAGCTTGGGTTATTCATCCGCGCTGTTAGCACCGAAGCGTTCCTCTAAGACTAGTTTTGTTCAGCTGACAGTGTGACAGCTCCAGCATCTCCAGCACGGTGTTAATGAAGAAAGCAGGCTGCGTTCCTTCTGCTGCTGCTGCTCGTGCTGCCGAAACAGGCTAAAATTAAAGCTCCTTTCTCACATCATCCAACACTTCATTAAACACCTCACAAAGTTCACTCTGATGAAGAGAGGAGAGGAAGAGGGCCTCAGCTGTGCTACCCAATACGGCAGATATACAAATTACATCTGCACAGTCTTATATACTGTTACCACTGCAATATGCAAATTAGCCATCTAACCAATCACCAGTCCCGAGCAGTCACAGCTCCAGAGCTTCTGTTGGTGTTCTGAGGAATGAGTGTAAACAGTGATATACGCAGTGTATATACAGTACTGTGTGAAGGTCAGAGACCACCCCTCATTAATTAAGTTTTTAGACAGCCATTAAGTATAACTTAGTATTAGTACTCTTACTGTTGCTGTCCAAAGAAAAACTTATATCTTCATTGTTCTTCATTTTTATATTTCTACATCGTTCTACAGTAATCTGTAATTATATAATTAATGTAATAATGTTTTATCTGAGCTGTTGGAGGCGTAGATCTCTGTAGGTGGTTTGCTCTGCTGCTCTAATGCATGAGGAATATTTTGATTGACAGCTGTATATCCCCCATCATATGAGAACAGCTGGATGGGCGTTGTGGTTTCCATGGTTACAGATTATTAGTGATAGTGTTGCAGTATTTGACTGCACCACAGAGACTTTTACAGCATCTCTCTCTTTCTGTCTGTCTCACTTTCTCTCTGTCTGTCTGTATGTCTCTTTTTCTCTCTGTTTGTCTTCCTGTCTGTCTCCCTTTCTCTCTCTCTCTCTCTCTCTCTCTCTCTGTCTGTCTGTTGGTCTCTCTCTCTCTCTCTCTCTCTCTTACTATCTTTCTTACTATCTCTCTGTCTGTCTGTCTGTCTGTCTGTCTCACTTTCTCTCTGTCTGTCTCTCTCTCTCTCTCTCTCTCTCTGTTTGTCTGCCTGTCGGTCTCTCTTTCTCTCTCTCTCTCTTACTATCTCTCTTACTATCTCTCTGTCTGTCTGTCTCACTTTCTCTCTGTCTCTCTCTCTCTGTTTGTCAGTCTCTCTCTTTCTCTCTCTCTCTCTCTCTGTTTGTCTGTCAGTCTCTCTTTCTCTTCTCTGTCTCTCTCACGTACTCTCTGTCTGTCTGTGTCTCTCTATCTCTCTGTTTGTCTTCCTGTCTGCCTGTCTGTCTCACTTTCCCTCTGTCTGTCTGTCTGTCTGTCTCTCTCTCTCTCTCTCTCTCTCTCTCTCTCTCTCTCTCTCTCTGTCTCTCTCACTATCTATCTGTCTGTCTGTGTGTCTCTCTTTCTATCTTTCTGTCTCCCTGTCTGCCTGTCTGTCCCCCTTTCTGTCCGTATGTGTGTCTTGTGCTCAGTCACAGAGGATTTGTGTCTGAACAGATGATCACTTAGCACCGACTACTAACACACACATGTTTGTTTCTGTAAATTGTGGGGACACTGCATAGTCTTCCACTCACTTTCTGGAGACATACCCAAACCTTAAGCAGAACTACTACTAGCGTGATCCTAATCCTGACCTTAACCTTACACTGACCTTAACACAGAGTGTTCCTTGTGGTCCCCACAAAGAAATAGAGCCCCCCATAACTTGAGTGTAAGACCAGGTCCCCAAAAAGTGGCCTAAACCTCACACACATAGACACACAGGTCACATCTGTGAGTGGATTGTCGGCTAACTCTGTTATATAACAGCTGCACAGACACTCGCCTTTTACTCAACGTTTACCTACCTCCCTTATTCTCTGTCCTCCTCCTCTCATAGCCGCTCATTACCGAAGGGAAACTCCACCCAAATTCCTCTTACACACAACAGTTTAGAAAGAAATCTTTGCATGTTTCAAACTGTGCCTCTGCATTAGTCACCAGCAGTGTACACCTATAACAGGATCTTCAGCAGCACAGCTGTGTTTGTAGACCTAGAACTAGGCTAGTCACTAGAACTATCTGCTTTTCATTATCATAATATGTATACCTAGAACAGTGCCTTGCTCAACTGTGCCTGTGAGTTCAGAGTTATAGTCGTTGCTAGCATAGCACCTAGAACAGTATCTTTGCTAACAGAACAGTGAAAATAGAACATTGTCTGTACTAACAGGATTTGGTGTCTAGAACTGTGCATGTTCTAGAATATCTGTGCACTACATCTGCTAACAGCTATGCTTTTCCATGTATCTACAACACTTTTGTGCAAATAGGACTCTTAGCTGTGTGAATACAGTGACTGCTTATCTAGAACCATGTCTTTATTAATTTAACTCCATCTATCTAGAACTGTATGTTTGCTAACATAATTTTTCTGTTTATTAGTAGACACTGCTGGTCAGTCACACATATAATCTAGAATCATATCTTAGCTAACATAAAAGCATAAGAAACTGGTTCTGTTCTAACCGGACACTTTACTGTGTCTAGAACTACCATTTCTGTGGACAGAACAGAACTCTAAAACATTGTGTGTCTAGAACTGTGCCTTTGCTAATAGGACTCATTTCTGTCTGTAACCACACCTTCACTAATGCAACTCTTTGTTGTGCATCTAGAACTTTGAATTTGTTAACAGCATTCTTATCTAGAACTATGCATATGCTAATTTAAGTCCAGAACTGTGTGTTTGCTGACATAATCTTTCTGTTTATTAATAGAAGGCGTTGATCAGCCAGACATTTATAGTGGAATATAATGGAATCTAGAACCATGTCTTTGTTAACACAGCAGCATATAAAAATATGCTGTAAAATAGAGCTGTGACTGTACCAACATGACACTTAACTGTGTCTAGAACATTGCTTTACCGTTGCACTGGGTTATAGAATACACTATGCCTTTGCCGAAACAACTCTTTGCTGTGTATCTAGAACTGGTGTGCATAAAAAGATGGTCCTTGGGGGCCCTGTATTTCATACCTTGTCTAGAATCATACCTTTGCTAACATCACTCTTTGCTAGGCATCTAGAACAATAACTTTGCTAATAAAACTTTGTGTATCTAGAACCATGCATATTGTAACTTAGAATTGTCTATGCTGATGTTTTGTGCTTTTGCTAACAGAAATGTTCCTGTGTATCTAGAACCGTGTTTCCTAACAAACTATATATATATATATATATATATATATATATATATATATATATATATATATATATATATCAGTGGCTGATTTGTTGGTATCTAGAACTACGGTTTTGCCTGTAGATTTATTTATAGACGTTGTTGATCAGTCACACAGATAGTAGCCTAATGTGAGTGCTGTCCTGAGGGTCTCTCAGCCCAGGACTACACACACACTGCACAATTTGTGTGTGTGTGTGTTGTGTGTGTGTGTGTTGTGTGTGTCTGTGTGTGTGTGTGTGTGTGTGTGTGTGTGTGTGTGTGTGTCTGTCTGTGTGTGTGTGTGTGTGTGTGTGTGTGTGTGTGTGTGTGTGTGTGTGTGTGTGTGTGTGTGTTATTTCACAACCCAGAGCAGCACAGCAGCACTAAAGGCCCTATTCAGCCGTTAGAGAATCTGTCTGTTGTCTGAGAAGACTCATCCCTGAAGAACATTCAGTTATTGTATTATTGTATTATAGTATTACCCATAGAACTGTCTGTGTATCTAGAACTGTCTTTGCTGTTTTAAAGCTAAAACACTTAACATTTCACATTCGTAACTGTGTCTTTGTATCTAGAACCGTCTTTTGTAACAGAACTGTCTGTGTATCTAGAACTGTCTTTGCTGTTTTAATGCTAAAACCCTTCACATTTGTAATTATGTCTTTGTATCTAGAACTGTCTTTTGTAACAGAACTGTCTGTGTACCTAGAACTGTCTTTGCTGTTTTAAAGTTAAAACTCTTCACATTTCACATTCGTAACTGTGTCTTTGTATCTAGAACCGTCTTTTGTAACAGAACTGTCTGTGTATCTAGAACTGTCTTTGCTGTTTTAATGCTAAAACCCTTCACATTTCACAAACTTCTCATTCTTACTTTGTCTTTGTATCCAGAACCGTTTTTTGTAACAGAACTGTCTGTGTACCTAGAACTGTCTTTGCTGTTTTAAAGCTAGAAACTTCACTTTCCTTATTGCCTTGGATCTAGAACTGTCTTCATAACAGAACTGTGTCTGTATCTAGAACAGCTTATTTCTGTTGTTTTTATGCTAGAAACTTCCCATTTACACCACATTCATAATTATGTCTTTGCTAATAGAACTGCATCTGTGTATCTAGAACTGCCTTTGCTGTGTGTTTCCATGCTTGAATTTATTCATTTATACCACTGCTTTCACAACCGTCTTTGTATCTAGAACTGCATATTCTGACAGAATCGTGTCTTTGCATCTAAAACTGTCGTTGCTGGAATTAAGCGTATAAGCTTGCTTATACGTCTAGAACAGTGTCTTTGCTAACGCAACTGTGTGTGTATCTAGAACAATGACTGCTAGCACAGCAGTAACAATAAGATAGAACTGTGTGGGTACTAACAGGATTCTTGTTCTGTGTATCTAGAGCTGTCTTTGCTAACAGAATTTTCTGGGTATCTAGAACATGTCATTGCTGTTTTAAAGCTAGAAACTTTACAGCCATCATTGTTCTTTTATCTACCACTCTCTTTCATAACAGAACCGTGGCTGTATCTAGAACAGTAATTCTGTTGTTTCCATTTTGCAAGTGACACACTTGCACCACCACACTCATAACTGTGTTCTTCCTAACAGAACAACATCCACATATACTCACACTAGTGAACACACACATTAGGGGACAGTAAAACACCCACATATACACACACACTAGTGAACACACATATTAGGGGACAGTAAAACACCCACATATACACACACTAGTGAACACACACATTAGGGGACAGTAAAACACCCACATATACACACACTAGTGAACACACACACTAGAGGAAGTGAAACACCCACATATACTCACACACTAGTGAACACACACATTAGGGGACAGTACAACACCCACATATACACACACTAGTGAACACACACACTAGGGGAAGTGAAACACCCACATATACTCACACTAGTGAACATACACACTAGGTGAGGTGAAACACCCACATATACACACACTAGTGAACACACACACTAGGTGACGTGAAACACCCACATATACTCACACTAGTGAACATACACACTAGGTTAGGTGAAACACCCACATATACACACAATACTACACACACACACTAGGGGGCAGTGAAACACCCACATATACACACACACTAGTGAACACACACACTAGGGGGCAGTAAGCATACTTGCCCGGAGCGTTGGGCAGCCCTATCCACAGCGTCTGGGGAGCAGTTGGGGGTTAGGAGTCTTGCTCAAGAGCACTTCAGTCGTGTTGGTTTAGGGGACTGAACCGGAGACCTAACCTTCAGCCCCGTATGTGCTGCCTCGGGCAATGTGACTTTATGCAAATTAGGGCTAAAGCGAATCACAATACGTGCCGTAGACCCCCGAATCAAACAACACTGACAGAACTCATTAGGCTTGTGTTTCAGGTAATTATGCAACAATGCATCTCTGGAATAACACAAAGTAACATAACGAGTAGTAGAACTAATTACTCTCCACAAAGAGTAAAAGAGTAAACATTACTGTTTAATGAGTAATGAGTAATGTTGTACTACATTACTGTTTAATGAGTAATGAGTATTGTTGTACTACATTACTGTTTACTGAGTAATGAGTAATGTTGTAACACATTACTGTTTAATGAGTAATGAGTAATGTTGTAATACATTACTGTTTACTGAGTAATGAGTAATGTTGTAACACATTACTGTTTAATGAGTAATGAGTAATGTTGTAATACATTACTGTTTACTGAGTAATGAGTAATGTTCTAATACATTACTGTTTACTGAGTAATGAGTAATGTTCTAATACATTACTGTTTACTGAGTAATGTTGTACTACATTACTGTTTACTGAGTAATGTTGTACTACATTACTGTTTAATGAGTAATGAGTAATGTTGTAATACATTACTGTTTACTGAGTAATGAGTAATGTTGTACTAAATTACGGTTTAATGAGTAATGAGTGATGTTGTACTACATTACTGTTTAATAAGTAATGAGTAATGTAACACATTACTGTTTAATGAGTAATGAGTAATGTTGTAATACATTACTGTTTACTGAGTAATGAGTAATGTTGTACTACATTACTGTTTAATGAGTAATGAGTAATGTTGTAATACATTACTGTTTACTGAGTAATGAGTAATGTTGTAACACATTACTGTTTAATGAGTAATGAGTAATGTTGTACTACATTACTGTTTACTGAGTAATGAGTAATGTTGTACTACATTACTGTTTAATGAGTAATGAGTAATGTTCTAATACATTACTGTTTACTGAGTAATGTTGTACTACATTACTGTTTACTGAGTAATGTTGTACTACATTACTGTTTAATGAGTAATGAGTAATGTTGTAATACATTGCTGTTTACTGAGTAATGAGTAATGTTGTACTAAATTACGGTTTAATGAGTAATGAGTGATGTTGTAATTCATTACTGTTTAATGAGTAATGTTGTACTACATTACTGTTTAATGAGTAATGAGTAATGTTGTAATTCATTACTGTTTACTGAGTAATGAGTAATGAGTAATGTTGTACTACATTACTGTTTAATGAGTAATGAGTAATGTTGTAATTCATTACTGTTTAATGAGTAATGAGTAATGTTGTACTACATTACTGTTTAATGAGTAATGAGTATTGTTGTACTACATTACTGTTTAATGAGTTATTTTGTACTACATTACTGTTTACTGAGTAATGAGTAATGTTGTACTACATTACTGTTTAATGAGTAATGAGTAATGTTGTACTACATTACTGTTTAATGAGTAATGAGTAATGTTGTACTACATTACTGTTTACTGAGTAATGAGTAATGTTGTACTACATTACTGTTTACTAAGTAATGAGTAATGTTGTAATACATTACTGTTTAATGAGTAATGAGTAATGTTGTACTACATTACTGTTTACCAAGTAATGTTGTACTACATTACTGTTTAATGAGTAATGTTGTACTACATTACTGTTTACTGAGTAATGAGTAATGTTGTAATTCATTACTGTTTACTGAGTAATGAGTAATGAGTAATGTTGTACTACATTACTGTTTAATGAGTAATGAGTAATGTTGTAATTCATTACTGTTTACTGAGTAATGAGTAATCTTGTACTACATTACTGTTTACTAAGTAATGAGTAATGTTGTAATACATTACTGTTTACTAAGTAATGAGTAATGTTGTAATTCATTACTGTTTACTGAGTAATGAGTAATCTTGTACTACATTACTGTTTACTAAGTAATGAGTAATGTTGTACTACATTACTGTTTACTGAGTAATGTTGTACTACATTACTGTTTAATGAGTAATGTTGTACTACATTACTGTTTACTGAGTAATGAGTAATGTTGTACTACATTACTGTTTAATGAGTAATGAGTAATGTTGTACTACATTACTGTTTAATGAGTTATGAGTAATGTTGTAATTCATTACTGTTTAATGAGTAATGAGTAATGTTGTACTACATTACTGTTTAATGAGTAATGAGTAATGTTGTAATTCATTACTGTTTACTGAGTAATGAGTAATGAGTAATGTACTACATTACTGTTTAATGAGTAATGAGTAATGTTGTAATTCATTACTGTTTAATGAGTAATGAGTAATGTTGTACTACATTACTGTTTAATGAGTAATGAGTATTGTTGTACTACATTACTGTTTACTGAGTTATGAGTAATGTTGTAATTCATTACTGTTTAATGAGTAATGAGTATTGTTGTACTACATTACTGTTTAATGAGTAATGAGTAATGTTGTAATTCATTACTGTTTAATGAGTAATGAGTAATGTTGTACTACATTACTGTTTAATGAGTAATGAGTATTGTTGTACTACATCACAGTTTTGAGTAATGAGGCCTGCACTGCTCCTCTGTATGTACAGGTGTTCTGTCAGCGCTAACCTGTCAGTGATGTGGATGTAGGAGGAGATAAAAGCTCTGATGATAAATTAATAAACGTCTTTCAGACACGCTCTAACAGAGCTCATTTAACGCTAATGAAATCCAGGCTTTTCCGTCAGTACCGTGCAGTCGCAGTGAGGACTCTTCCTAGGGACTAACGCATGATGGACGAGGCTGAGCTAATTCAGGGGCGTCACAGACCCCATTCTGTCAGACAGGATCAGGGGGTCGGACCTGCGTTCCTCTTGTCACGCGCTGACAAGCCTCGGATGTTATCTGAGCTGGGGTCAGTCTGCAGCTTCTGATTGATCAGATTCAAACGGTGTCTACATTTCCATTTAAAGGTCTGCACCAGCTTCCAGTGTACACCAGAATGGGAGATGCTAGGCTAACGGTGCTAACATGCATTGGATATGGACCGGTGATCACCAGGCCTCCTCCTGGAGATCTACCTAGCTCCAGTTTAGATCCAACCTGCATCTAAAATCCTCTGTTTACAGTAAGACAACCGGCCCGAGACGTTGAAAGGGAGGAGACCGGTCACTGGTTGGAAATCTAATGGGAAGTGTCTTCTGTTTATGGAGAAATTCCAGCCCTTTAATGAAGGCGGTTCAGACGGGAAAAGCCCCTCTCTACCTGGACTCGTTTGGGAAGAGGTGCGGTAGCTAGAACGACCCAGGAAAGGTGTTTCTGAGCTGAACACTACAAACTATCAAAGGTGTCAAAAGTATTCACATTCATTACTCAGGTAGAAGTATAGATACTATGGTTTAAACATACTTCTGTAGAAGTTGAAGTATCAACTGAAGCTTTTTACTCCAGTAAAAGTACTGCTTTCAGAACTACTTAAAGTATAAAATGTCTGAAATCATACCCTAGTTACCGTTTAGTGTTCTATTCAGGGTGTCAATCATTTTGTAGTGTTGTCCGAATTCTCAGTGAACAGTTAGATTCCCTATATAGTTCACTACATTCTTACCCACAATGCACCCTAAAACTAGTTACCAACCAATGTACACTACTTACAGGTTGACGCCCCCCCAATGCATAGCGGTTTCTTTGGAAAGTTCGTCCTCCGAATTCCCTCTACTGTCCCCCTCACTGCTCCCTATATAGTGTTCTATAGAGCAGTCTATGTAGTGAACAGGGAACAAGTTAATGAGTGGACCATTTCAGACACACCCTTCATTATAAAAAGGGTGTTTTGGCAGCGTGTGATTGTTGTTAGCAACAGGCTCTGGTTGTTAGGTGGTCTTTCACTGTGTTAAGGCTTGTGTTGAGATGCCTGTTCAGAAATATCCTGCAGTCAGCAGCTTCACTGGCCCGAGCATTGAATAGCAACGATGACCATATACACTACAATAAAACAGCTTTAGTATAATGTGTTGTTATGGTAACAGACTAGGAGGGTTTGGGTTAGCTAACGTTTATATTAACTTCAGAAAGCACTCTGAAACAAGGTTACATTACTTTCTGGCCACGCCCCAAACTGCAGACTGCTACTACACTACATACATAAAATAATAAAATATAATTAAATAAATAAATTAATAAATAAATAAAAGGTCACCATCGTTAGAAGTGCTGCCAGTAGTGCAGTATGTACTGTTCCAGAGGGTGCTGTTTGGGACACAGCCTTTCTGTCTAACTTTAATATTAGTCTAGTCTAGTCAGGAAACCTCAACATACATTTATTATAATTTCAGTTCAGCATTATGCTTCAAATAAAATTAAATATTTTTAGTTATATGTGTATATAATCCAGATGTTATATATAGTTTAAAAGTTTTCTGACAGCAGTAGTATGTAATGTGGAGTATCTAGTTTAGTTTGTAAAGTGATCTTTAATTGGATTTATCTATTAATAAACAGACGTACAGATAATGTTTTGTTTTGTTTATTTATTTATTTATTTATTTACTGTAATTCCACAAATGTTGTTCTACGTCACTACACATACAGTGATTTACTACCTTACCTACAGTGGAATTAGTTGTAATTCATTGAGTAATGTTGTAATTCATTACTGTTTAATGAGTAATGAGTATTGTTGTACTACATTACTGTTTACTGAGTTATGAGTAATGTTGTAATTCATTACTGTTTAATGAGTAATGAGTATTGTTGTACTACATTACTGTTTAATGAGTAATGTTGTAATTCATTACTGTTTAATGAGTAATGAGTAATGTTGTACTACATTACTGTTTAATGAGTAATGAGTATTGTTGTACTACATCACAGTTTTGAGTAATGAGGCCTGCACTGCTCCTCTGTATGTACAGGTGTTCTGTCAGCGCTAACCTGTCAGTGATGTGGATGTAGGAGGAGATAAAAGCTCTGATGATAAATTAATAAACGTCTTTCAGACACGCTCTAACAGAGCTCATTTAACGCTAATGAAATCCAGGCTTTTCCGTCAGTACCGTGCAGTCGCAGTGAGGACTCTTCCTAGGGACTAACGCATGATGGACGAGGCTGAGCTAATTCAGGGGCGTCACAGACCCCATTCTGTCAGACAGGATCAGGGGGTCGGACCTGCGTTCCTCTTGTCACGCGCTGACAAGCCTCGGATGTTATCTGAGCTGGGGTCAGTCTGCAGCTTCTGATTGATCAGATTCAAACGGTGTCTACATTTCCATTTAAAGGTCTGCACCAGCTTCCAGTGTACACCAGAATGGGAGATGCTAGGCTAACGGTGCTAACATGCATTGGATATGGACCGGTGATCACCAGGCCTCCTCCTGGAGATCTACCTAGCTCCAGTTTAGATCCAACCTGCATCTAAAATCCTCTGTTTACAGTAAGACAACCGGCCCGAGACGTTGAAAGGGAGGAGACCGGTCACTGGTTGGAAATCTAATGGGAAGTGTCTTCTGTTTATGGAGAAATTCCAGCCCTTTAATGAAGGCGGTTCAGACGGGAAAAGCCCCTCTCTACCTGGACTCGTTTGGGAAGAGGTGCGGTAGCTAGAACGACCCAGGAAAGGTGTTTCTGAGCTGAACACTACAAACTATCAAAGGTGTCAAAAGTATTCACATTCATTACTCAGGTAGAAGTATAGATACTATGGTTTAAACATACTTCTGTAGAAGTTGAAGTATCAACTGAAGCTTTTTACTCCAGTAAAAGTACTGCTTTCAGAACTACTTAAAGTATAAAATGTCTGAAATCATACCCTAGTAACCGTTTAGTGTTCTATTCAGGGTGTCAATCATTTTGTAGTGTTGTCCGAATTCTCAGTGAACAGTTAGATTCCCTATATAGTTCACTACATTCTTACCCACAATGCACCCTAAAACTAGTTACCAACCAATGTACACTACTTACAGGTTGACGCCCCCCAATGCATAGCGGTTTCTTTGGAAAGTTCGTCCTCCGAATTCCCTCTACTGTCCCCCTCACTGCTCCCTATATAGTGTTCTATAGAGCAGTCTATGTAGTGAACAGGGAACAAGTTAATGAGTGGACCATTTCAGACACACCCTTCATTATAAAAAGGGTGTTTTGGCAGCGTGTGATTGTTGTTAGCAACAGGCTCTGGTTGTTAGGTGGTCTTTCACTGTGTTAAGGCTTGTGTTGAGATGCCTGTTCAGAAATATCCTGCAGTCAGCAGCTTCACTGACCCGAGCATTGAATAGCAACGATGACCATATACACTACAATAAAACAGTTTTAGTATAATGTGTTGTTATGGTAACAGACTAGGAGGGTTTGGGTTAGATAATGTTTATATTAACTTCAGAAAGCACTCTGAAACAAAGTTACATTACTTTCTGGCCATGCCCCAAACTGCAGACTGCTACTACACTACATACGTAAAATAATAAAATATAATTAAATAAATAAATTAATAAATAAATAGAAGGACACCATCGTTAGAAGTGCTGCCAGTAGTGCAGTATGTAATGTTCCAGAGTGTGCTGTTTGGGACACAGCCTTACTGTCTAACATTAATGTTAGTCTAGTCTAGTCAGGAAACCTTAACATACATTTATTTATCATTTCAGTTCAGCATTATGCTCCAAAGAAAATAATATATTTTTTAGTTATATATGTATATAATCCAGATGTTATATATAGTTTAAAAGTTTTCTGACAGCAGTAGTATGTAATGTGGAGTATCTAGTTTAGTTTGTAAAGTGATCTTTAATTGGATTTATCTATTAATAAACAGACGTACAGATAATGTTTTGTTTTGTTTATTTATTTATTTATTTATTTATTTACTGTAATTCCACAAATGTTGTTCTACGTCACTACACATACAGTGATTTACTACCTTACCTACAGTGGAATTAGCTTATAGGTAATATTTAGGAGATAGGGTGGTCAAACCCGCTCCGAGCAGGGTAAAAAACAGTGGCCAAAGTGAATCGCTCCCTTAAAAAAATTAGAAAAACGAGGCTCTGAAAAAAGACGGTGCTGACTGGTGGGATATCAGCTTCCACTGCGTGACATCCACTAAATGAAAGCTGGATGTTATGTCATGTTATGGCGGCTCTAGCTGGGTTGTGGTGAGGAGTCGTTTGGACTCACAGACTCACTTGTTCATTGTACTGAAGCAAAAGGAAAATTCACGTCACAGCCAGCAGGGGGCGCTCTTCCCTTAGCACAGCACCACAGACAGTCTATCTCTCCTAAATCCTGTTTATGTCCTTATTTGTGTTCTTAGCCTGATGATGTAAAAAGTAAGTTTCAACAATACTGTTCAAACCTCTCTCTCTCTCTCTCTCTCTCTCTCTCTCTCTGTTTCTCTGTTCTCTCTCTCTATCTCTCTTACTCTCGCTATCTTTCTCTCTCTCTCTCTTTCTCTCTCTCTCTGTTTCTCTCTATCTCTCTCTGTTTCTCTGTTTCTCTCTCTCTATCTCTCTTACTCTCTCTATCTCTCTCTCTCCCTCTCTCTCTCTCTCTCTCTCTCTCTCTCTCTCTGTTTCTCTCTCTATCTCTCTATCTCTCTCTCTCTCTCTCTGTTTCTCTGTTTCTCTGTTTCTCTCTCTCTATCTCTCTTACTCTCTCTCTCTATCTCTCTCTCTCTCCATCTCTCTATTTCTCTCTCTATCTCTCTTTCTGTTCTCTCTCTATCTCTCTCTCTTTCTGTTCTCTCTCTCTATATCTTTCTGTTCTCTCTCTATCTCTCTGTTTCTGTTCTCTCTCTATCTCTCTGTTTCTCTCTCTATCTCTCTCTCTCTCTGTTTCTCTCTCTATCTCTCTTACTCTCTCTCTCTCTCTCTTTCTCTCTCTATCTCTCTTACTCTATCTCTCTCTCTATCTCTATCTCTCTCTATATCTCTCTCTCTTATTCTCTTTTTCTCTTTCTCTTTATCTCTTTCTTTACCTTTCTCTATCACTCTCTCTTTATCTCTCTCTTTATCTCTCTCTATCACTCTCTCTTTATCTCTCTCTCTTTTTTTCTATATCTCTCTCTGTGTCTCTGTTTCTCTGTTTCTCTTTTTTCTCTCTCTCAGAAGGAGCAGTTGTACACGTGGGCTCCGTTGGGTCACCCAGAGGCTCGAACACCCGGAAAGTTACAGACCCTGTGGCCCCCGGCGTCCAGCTCGACCCAGGTGTGTGTTTGTTTTTGAGTTCTAAAGATGTGGATTTCTTTCGTCCAGCTGTTATTTTGAATATCATCACTTTAAAAAGAAAAACATTCATCTGCATTTATGACCATTTTTATTTTACCACAGCTGTCGGTTACATTGTGTGAAAATTTCATGACGACTGGACCAACAGAAATGCTCCAAAACAGCTTGGAAATAATTCTGGTTTCATTGACTTCTATTAAAAGTAAAGACAGTTTTTGTCCTCTCCTGTAAAGTTGTCTTTTTGGAGACACCTGTTTCTCATTGGACAGCGACGAAATGTATGTTGTTCCACTTTTTTATTCCTCACTTCAGATAAATGTAGTAAGTGAGTGACTGAGTTCATCCATCACTGTGGTCCCGGCCACATAGAACAACACTGCCCTCTGCCGTTGGCTCATGCATATTACAAGTCTATTGCTGAGGATGGTCATTGAGTTGTTTTGGCCCTTTTGGAGAACATAGGCAGGATTCTTTGTTGTTCTTTGTTGCTACCAGGGCCGGAATGGGCCCCTTTTTCAGCCCCTGAGTTTCATATCTAAATCCGGCCCACTTTTTCCATGGAGGAGGAGTTTGAATAAATGAAACAGCCGCTAGCTCTTCCAGCGCCTTTTTTACTGGGTATAAGTTCAGGTATATGTTGGTAAGCTAACAGAAGCACTTCACTTAAACATGTTTTTACATGTTATTATTTACATTTGTACAGATATAAGTTGAAATTAAAATTATTTAAAATATTAAAATGATATTTTTCTTCCCTACAAAGAGGTGCTCTATTATTAGATTTACACTGAACTCTTAAGTAGCTTCACTACATGCATGTTTAGTAGCTACTTACAGCATCAAAAGCCTGCTATAAGCAATAAGGCTTCTCAACTTTATTAATAACATTGTCTGTAGACATGAGAATTTTCTTCTCTGTACATTAACATTAACACAATTTAACATATATCACGTCTATATCACGACTCGTGGCCGCAACCAACTTTAACATTTGGAAGGGGAGAATTCCCTCAGATGGTAGAACCCACTTAATCTACTGTGATGTAGGGGCTGTGCTGTCAGATGAAAAGAGAATGAATACATAGTTGAATGGAGAATGAATGCAAGAAGAAGATTAGATAAGTGACAGATAAGTGTCAAAATGATTTTTCCCTCAAGATTGACATGAGCTGGCCCATCAGGAATCCTCCCGAATCTCCCGATTAGCCACTCGGGGCCTGCAGTCTACTGCACTGGATACTGCTATGACACGCCTATTCACTTTGAGACTGACCTTGTTTATGTTTCATATGCAAAAGATTATTAATTCGTTATTACATCATGCAAATATTACTTAGTCACGAATAAACCTTTTAAAACTTTGTTTACGTTATTACTGTAAAGTTAAACGCCAGCTAATAATAATAGTTTTTTTTTGAGGCATCATCAGCCAGTTGTTTTTTCCTCCTCACTGGAGTATCATAGCCAAAATAGCAGTACGGTTATAACCTGAAGATTGTATGGAAGTGCAAAACATGAGACAAAAGCTTGTGTATAAGACTCAGGCCTGAAGAACTGAGTCCAACCGAGCCAGTTTGAGGCCCAAATTGGACTAAATCATTAGAATTTTATTATCAGGCCATAGTTTCTGCATTTGGTTCTGATTGTGTTTTAATCAGTCTGCTGTTTAAAAGTTACTGAAAGTTAAAAAGTTTTTGAATAATGTAAGAAGTTTAAATTGTTTAAAAAGTTTTTAAAACGTTTTAAAAAGTTTTGAAAAGTATAAAAATTTTAAAAAGTTTAAAAAGAAGTTTAAAAGGTTTTAAAAAGTTTAAAAAGTTTTAAAAAAGTTTACAAAGTGTAAAAAGAAGTTTAAAAATGTAACAATAGTTTTAAAAAGTGTAAAAAGTTTAAAAAATTGTTTTAAAAAGTTGAAAAAAAATTAATGTTTAAATTTTAAAAAAGTTTTTAAAAGGTTTAAAAAGTTTTAAAAAGTGTAAACAATTTTAAAAAGAAGTTTAAACAGTTTAAAAAAGTTTTAAAAAGTTTAAAAAGTTTAAAGAAAAGTTTAAAAAGCTTTAAAAGTTTTAAAAAGTGTAAAAAGTTTAAAAAGTTTTAAAAAGGTTTAAAAGGTGTTAAAAGTTTTAAAAGTTTTAAAAAGTTTAAAAAGTTAAAAAAAGTTTTAAAAAGTGTAAAAAGTTTAAAAGGTTTAACATTTTTAATTTTTTTTAAAAAGGCTTAAATATTTTAAGAAAAACTTGTTTTTAATTCTGAATTGATGATTGACCTTGAACAAGGTTTTCGGTGATGTACGTGAAAATTCACTGTCCAAAGCAAAACAAGTACCTCCATAATGATAACTACAGAAGAGGGCAGATTCATAACTTTCATGTATAAAGATTTATTTCCATTAGTTCAGTCATGAAGTTTTCATACAGCGTAAAGCAGCTGAGCTCAGATTATGCAGAGAATTGAGTAGCGCAAAAAATGGTGATACTTTTTTGAGGCGTCCTGCCAGAGAGAGCCTTGGTGGAGTCCCTTGGTGGAGGAGTCTTTCCTGGATGGAAGGGACCCCCAGGTGTTGTGTTGAGTTCGACTCGGAGTACGGTGGCAGCGAAGGCTCCGACCGGCTCGGGGTCGTGCATAGATCATGGTGGTTCACTGTCTCCTGGGCTTGATCCTCACTTGGATATCTGGCTAAAAGAACTGGAGCTAGAATTAAAGATCCAGGAGCGCGAGGCAGAGAGCTTTAGTTTGCAACTGCTGCAGATTGGCGCTAATAGAGAGCTGGTGTTAAAGAGGAAGAGTCTAGCGGTCGCCAGGCTTCTTCCTCTTCCACGGACAAGTAAGTGTACAGCTGATGGCAGTAATCTTGTGAGGTCACTGTTTACAGTAGTAAACATAAAACTCTTTAAAACCTAAAAGTCTTCAAACCACCAAAAACCTGAACTATCAGATCAGAGCACTGTGATCAACATGGGTAGATCATTAGAGGTAAATATTGTGAAGTTCTGACCGTAACCAGTGCAGATATGCTGTACAGTGTTCAGTAACTCAAGTTCAGCTGAGTTGAAAGCATTGCTGTGCAGAGCACTGGGGTCTTTAAGGGTGGGATTGAGAAGCCTAAGCCGTATTTAAGAGGGATTCTTCCCGACTTTGTCCTGAAACGCTGCTGGAAAGGCCTGATCCTGTTCGGCTAAGCGCTATTTAGAATGATAACGCTATCAAGCTTGTGGGCCGGAGCCAGACTTGGGAGTAGGATGTTTTCCCTAACTAAACCTCCCCACTGCTTTTCAAAGGAGGGGCTTTGAAGCCTGTTTGAGGCTGTGCGGTGGTCCAGAGTTGGCCCGATCCCCCCGATTTCCCCAGACTCCGCGGCCCGCCTTTCGGGAGCCCCTTGGAGACACAACAACTTCTGGCGTCTAGACTTTCTGGACTTCTGTGACCCAAACTGCCGGACTGGATGTGTGCGTGTTTAGTTTTACGTGCTGTTTGTGGTTGTGCCTCGTATTCCTCCGCGTTCGCCCTCTCCCCATTATCCGGAAAGCGGGGGGGAGATCTTTTTTTTCTTCTCCCCATCAGCCAAACTGCTTTTACTGGCTTGTGGGACACCACATGCATGCCTGGCCCGCGTTATTGGAAAGCACGTCCTGAGCCCTACCTTCTCACACATACTGTATGCATTGTATTATCATACTTGAGTAGAATAACCTTAACACCAACCCCTCAGTGGAGCCTTCATAGCTCCATCGAACGGAACTTCTTCAGTTCCAGGGTTTAATTCCTTGGTCTTTAAAAATAACAGTAACTATATTCTGTTTGTAGAACTGAAAGAGGACCCTTGTGGACACTAAGATCCTGTTAGGGTTTCTCTTCTGTCCTTTCTTGATCAATCTTCTACTCCACTGTCTCTGTTCCCCGTAGAAGGAGCCCGCTCCAGAATCCGACGCTGTTTCAGAAGGGACTTCCACGTCCATCGAGCAACTAGAGTGGACGATCAAGGAGCTACAAGAGAAGATAAGCCAGCTGGAGGAAGATCCTGGACCTTTAAGTATCTCAGCGAGGAAAGAGGCAGCGAAGACAGAAAATGGGTTGAGCCTCATCCTGGGACAAGAGATCTGTAAAGCTAGTGGACAGAAGTCTCTTGGCGAGGCGAAATCGGTCCAGACCTCTCCGGTCAAGGAGGCCTTTAATTTCTCAGTGCCTTTATCCAACCAATCACGGACCAAGACTGACAGTGCCACCTCACCAATAGCACAAGCCTATACATGTACCTGCCAAAGACTACCACAAGCCCCTCCCCCTTCTGCTCCCCCACCACCTTCACCTGGACTTACCACTCCAGCCCCACCTGCTCCTCCTCCACCTCCTCCTCTGCTGATTGCTTCAGGTATATCCTCAACTCCGCCCCCTCCCCCTCCTCCTCCTCCTCCTCCTCCCCCACCATTGGCACCAGGTTTATCTATACCACCACCACCACCTTTACTGGGGCATAGTCTATGTCCGCCTCCCCCTCCTCCTCCTCCTCCCCCTCCAGGATTTGCACCCCCACCTCCTCCTCCTCCTCCCCCAGGCTTTGGACCACCACCTCCTCCTCCTCCTCCAGGTTTTGGACCTCCACCCCCAGGTCCTGCAGGGCCTCCTCCGCCCCCTCTGGGTTTGATGTCGTTGGGCTTGGTGCAGGAAGCTGCCCCTTTGAAGGCACTCATAGAGCCTCCGCGACCCATGAAGCCTCTGTACTGGACCAGAATACAGCTGCATGCTAAAAAGTAATCATTTGGCTCATCAACTGTATATGATGTGTGTGTGTGTGTGTGTGTGTGTGTGTGTGTTCTTATACTACCGTGCAAAAGTAGGAGACCACCCGTCATTGGTTTCATCTCCAGTCAAATCAGACAAGTCTGTTTTCAGAAGCTATTTTTGAGGAAATTATTCAAAAAGATATAGACGACCATGCAAGACTTGGTAGACCCACCAAAACTGTCCCCATCAGATAAACAGCTCTTTTATACACCACTCTCGCTTTATATCTGACAGCATCCATAGGTCTTTCTGTCCATCCATCCATAACTCTATGGGTCTGAAAGCATGTGTAGCTGTTCAGGAAGCTCCTCACTGATTAGTTGTTGAGATGTTTCTAGTTTTTGTCATGTACTGTACAGAGAAATGGTGTTCTCTGAGTTTTGCACAGTACAGTGCGTGTGGTTTGGTGTATGTCTCGTAGGCCTGTCCTCAATACCATGTTTCAGGCTCATCTTCATCAGATTGGAAGCTTCGATCTATTGGGATCTAAAATAGTTGTTCAGAGAATCAGACGCTTGTGTTTAAAGTCAAACTGCAGCTTCATATGCTGTAAAATCCAAATCGTGGCTTCCAGAGAGCTGTGGTGCTCACAGCATGTCTTTACCACGTCTAACGGCCTCCTCTAGCCTCTCCTAGTGGTGGGCTACAGGCTAAAAAGACAGTGCATGCACAGGTTAACCAGCACTTCTTGCTGGTGGTCTTGGAGTATGAAGGACATGTATTGCAGCCTTAGTAAGGGTCCTGCACAGCTGGGCATTGTTTGCACCCTACCATGCTGCATGTTGCTATGTTAACATTAACATGAGTAAATATAGTACAAGCATGTGCTGATGAAATGTACTGGGATGGCAGCACCTTGAGCTGTATGTAGCGTTAAATAGAAGAAATGTTTATGTTGAGCTGTTTCAGCTTCTTTTGTGCAAGGGCTTTTGTTTTAACGAGTCTGAATACGGGTGGAGTGGTGGGTTTTCCAGAGTGAGCAGAGGAGTAGAGTGTTTTTATCTAGTCGTTCTGGAGTTTGGTGCAGTGATAGTACCATGGACTTTAATCATGAGTCATCTAAGTTTCTCCTGAGAACTCTTTATTGATAACCAAAAAACATGCTTACATAATTCATTCATAAACTAATAATTCTAGTTAATATATTTGCGAATATCCCAAAATAAAAAAAAGAACAGAGATGCTATAAATGAGGTGACCGGTCACTGGTGTCTGTTTACTGAGATGGTGTCGGTCTGGAAATAACCGGCCAGCGGTATTGCAAATATTGCCGCCGTGTAAACAGACTTTTTTAAAAGGCCTCTAATAAGGATTCAGATCCAGCACTAGTATTGAGTCTATGTACTAAGTCAGCCAAATTTTACTCACAGGGGGGCGCCAATTATTTATGTACCACTGAGTGAGGAACCCACTGATACTACAAATGGTCATGTGAAAATCTACATTTACATTATCTAAACTCAGATGCCATCCAAAACACAACAACATATTAACATTCAACTTTAGTCACTGCGTCTTTAGCTACAGGCTACTTATCAGGCTGTTTCTATACGGAAGGCTTTAGAAACGTTAGCATGTGAGGTTGAAGTTCTTCTTTGACAACTGAAGTGAGAAGATCTCTCTCCTCCGTCTGCAGAGAGCCGAACACTCGACTGGTGTGGGAGAAGGTGGAGGAACCGTGTGTGGACTTTGAGGAGTTTATGGAGCTGTTTGCCAAAAGTGCGGTGAAAGAGAAGAAGAAGCCCATCTCTGACACCATCACCAAGTCAAAGGCCAAACAGGTGAGATTAACAGTGACCACCAGACAATTAAGCCTGGATGGTTTGTTAAGCTGTCCGCTGCGTGAACTTCCTCTAGTGAGTACCGATAACAGAGAAAATAGAGATGGACGATCAGACTGTAGCCAATATGTTGACCAGGGCATCCTGGATACTGGATATGAGTTGGGTGGTGAACCATTCTCAGCACAGCACTGACATTGATGGTCCACCACCAAAAAACATCCATCTCCATCCATGTATGTTCAGGAACTGGCCACTGATGAACGGGTGTATCAATAGATCTGAGTCTCTAACTGAATACCAACTACGTGAAGCAACAATGTAGGGGTTTCTAATAAATTTGCCAGCATGTCATTGTTGATGGAATGAAACCCTTTACCTTCAAAACTTTTAACACATACATACAATACAAAGTAACATGAATATGTTATTGTGAAAGAAGTAGATCAGATCTTGAGCTCCAGTTTGAAGAACAAAGTTAGGTTCCAGATTTCTCCTGGACGCCCCAGACATTGTATGAATGTGTTCAGTTCCTTCAGCAGCAAATCTTGATTTAGCTTAATGAAGTACTGAGCAGTCAAAGCAGGTATTAGATGAGAACTGATAATAATACTGGGTTGTTTAGGAGAAGCTTGGAAATGGTTCAATAAACACACTGACGTGTGTAAAAGCACTACTTTTACTAAATATTAGTAATACTATTTTAATCATTTAAATGTAAAGTGCTTTTGTACAGCACTGGATATCCACATGTGTGATTGTATTTTGAAACATAGTACATTCTATCACTTAAAGCTAGCCATCAAGTCAATTCTGCCGACCAAGTTCCTTCAGTATATGCTGTCTACTGTCTGGGTCTTCAGTCTACCGAGTAGCTGGTTCGTGACTCCACTGACTGCATCCATCCATCTTCTAGCTTTTACCTTCAAGCTTAATGGTATTTTGCAGTGAGCTGGTTCTTCTCAGAATATGTCCAAAATAAGAGCTTCAGTTTGGATCTCTGGCCTTTCATTGAGAGGTGAGCCTGGATTTAGATGAGGGTCCATTTGTTTTCTTTGTGGTCTAAGAAACAAAGGTCTTCACCAACAAGTTCAAAGGCATCCATACTTTTCCAGTCAGGCATTTTTTTAATGGCCAGCTTTTACATACATAAAGAACCACGGAGAAGACCACAGCCTGGGCAGTTCTGATCTTTCATCCTTCTTCAAATCGGTGTTGTATTTCTTGAGTGCTGGATCGTTTTAACATCGATTATTGATGTTTCCTTCTCCAGTCCTGCTTCTCTTCTTCTACACTGTGGAATCACATTATGACCACCAGCTAATATCCACCAAGTTAGACGCACTGGGAGACTCAAAAAGTTCCTGGTAGGTGTTCACAGGTATCTGGAGGTATCATGCTGACTGCAGTGCATCCCACAGCTGCTGGAGGGAGCATGGAGGAGGATCCGTAGACCATCCAGGTGGTCCCACAGATGCTCATTGGGTTCAAGTCTGGGGGGAATCAGGGGTAGAGGGTAGTACTTGGAGGTCTTAGTCAGCTCTTCCAACCAGTGTGGGACAATTCTAGTCGTGGGACGTGTCTCATTGTCTTGCTGAAAGATCCCATCCGCCCCAGAGAAGACAATCAGCATGTATGGGGTACATGATCTGCAAGAAAACCGGTTGAGAGTGTCTTCCACATGGATGAGGGGGTCCAGAGAATGCCACAAAAACACTCCAGAGACCGTAACGCTGCACCTATGCTGCCACCGTCTAAAGTAGGAAGTGGTCATAATGATGTGACTCGACTGCCTATGTTCTAAATGCAGGCTGAACGTGTATGCTGACAGTGTGCCAGCGCGCTGACAAAGGTTACGCAAGAGTTCCGTGAGTCTAATAAAAGCTCCTCCACTGAAATGTGCCGCGGCGTTGCGGGGAACGTGGCTTTTATTTAGTGTTGGAGAACGTCCATTCATTCACCACAAATAGAGGAGCTCATGAATTAGCCGGAGTCAGCGGCGCAGCGCTCACACAGCGCTCATTTTCAAACTCTGTGAGCTTCTCTTCTGCAGTGTGGCGAGCCAGCCAGGAGCAGATTAACGATGTGGCCATTGCTTCGTTAGGGACTGCTCTGTTTTGGGGCATTCGGGGGGTGGACTGTGAGTGTGATGACTCAGCAAACATGCTAATTCATGGCTGCAGACGGAGGGAAAAGAAATGTTGGTCTTGTTTACTCATTTTGGGCGTCACCAGGATGGCAGGAGTCTTAACGGGCCGAGTGGTGAAAAATGAATCAAATGAATCAAATGAATCAAATGAATCAAATGAATCAAATGAATCATAGGACGGTGATGAGTAACAGGGCCTTTTGCTATCCCCACAATGTGTTACTGGTAAGAATGTAAGAGCTATTGTTGGTAGAATGGATCTGCGGGTGTCTTAAGTCCAAGGTATTTTATTTATTCATTCTCTCTCTCTCTCTCTCTCTCTCTGTCTGTCTGTGCTAAGTTAAAGATCCTCAGACCTCAGACCACTGGCTTACCCAAAGACTCCAGCCAGCCTAGTGTGGTTCTGTGGTTATGCCATACTGTGTGTGTGTGTGTGTGTTGGATAAGCACGCTGGTAAAATGCATATGCTTGGTTATTTGAATCCTGTAAGCACATTTACTGAGTGTGGATATGATCCTGGACGAAGTCTAATGCCATTGTGACCCTGCCAAGCAAATTTTTGTTTACACAGCGCCTCCAGCAAACAAACAAATCAGAAATATCCTCTATTTTAGAACACTTCAGAATAACTTGATGCTTCATGTTGAGTTGAAAAAGGGACGTTTCAGCCGAAAGCTAGTGTTCAGCGTTGTTATTATCATAGTCACCTTATGCTCTGTTGTCTTGTACCGTGTTTGCTTATGGAGTTTGGTCCAGTAAGTAATCAGTCAGACATCAGACAGTTAGAAATCAGTCAGACATCAGTCAGTTAGACATCAGTCAGCCCGTCAGTTAGAAATCAGTCAGCCTGTCAGTTAAATATCAGTCAGACATCAGTCAGTTAGAAATCAGTCAGACATTAGTCAGTTAGAAATCAGTCAGCCAGTCAGTTAGAAATCAGTCAGACATCAGTCAGTTAGAAATCAGTCAGACATCAGTCAGTTAGAAATCAGTCAGCCAGTCAGTTAGAAATCAGTCAGACATCAGTCAGTTAGAAATCAGTCAGCCCGTCAGTTAGAAATCAGTCAGACATCAGTCAGTTAGAAATCAGTCAGACATCAGTCAGTTAGAAATCAGTCAGCCAGTCAGTTAGAAATCAGTCAGACATCAGTCAGTTAGAAATCAGTCAGACATCAGTCAGTTAGAAATCAGTCAGACATCAGTCAGTTAGAAATCAGTCAGCCCGTCAGTTAGAAATCAGTCAGACATCAGTCAGTTAGAAATCAGTCAGACATCAGTCAGTTAGAAATCAGTCAGACATCAGTCAGTTAGAAATCAGTCAGCCAGTCAGTTAGAAATCAGTCAGACATCAGTCAGTTAGAAATCAGTCAGACATCAGTCAGTTAGAAATCAGTCAGCCAGTCAGTTAGAAATCAGTCAGACATCAGTCAGTTAAATATCAGTCAGCCCGTCAGTTAGATATCAGTCAGCCCGTCAGTTAGAAACCAGTCAGCCCGTCAGTTAGAAATCAGTCAGCCCGTCAGTTAGATATCAGTCAGACATCAGTCAGTTAGAAATCAGTCAGCCAGTCAGTTAGAAATCAGTCAGACATCAGTCAGTTAGAAATCAGTAGCCCGTCAGTTAGAAATCAGTCAGCCCGTCAGTTAGATATCAGTCAGACATCAGTCAGTTAGAAATCAGTCAGCCAGTCAGTTAGAAATCAGTCAGACATCAGTCAGTTAGAAATCAGTCAGACATCAGTCAGTTAGACATCAGTCAGCCCGTCAGTTAGAAATCAGTCAGCCTGTCAGTTAAATATCAGTCAGCCTGTCAGTTAGATATCAGTCAGCCCGTCAGTTAGAAACCAGTCAGCCCGTCAGTTAGAAATCAGTCAGCCCGTCAGTTAGAAATCAGTCAGCCCGTCAGTTAGAAATCAGTCAGCCAGTCAGTTACATATCAGTCAGCCCGTCAGTTAGATATCAGTCAGCCAGTCAGTTATAAATTAGTCAGCCTGTCAGTTAGAAATTAGTCAGCCTGTCAGTTAGATATCAGTCAGCCAGTCAGTTAGATATCAGTCAGCCTGTCAGTTAGAAATCAGTCAGCCTTTCAGTTAGAAATCAGTCAGCCCGTCAGTTAGATATCAGTCAGCCAGTCAGTTAGAAATCAGTCAGCCAGTCAGTTACATATCAGTCAGCCCGTCACTTAGATATCAGTCAGCCAGTCAGTTATAAATTAGTCAGCCTGTCAGTTAGAAATTAGTCAGCCTGTCAGTTAGATATCAGTCAGCCAGTCAGTTAGATATCAGTCAGCCTGTCAGTTAGAAATCAGTCAGCCTTTCAGTTAGATATCAGTCAGCCAGTCATTTAGAAATCAGTCAGCCTGTCAGTTAGAAATCAGTCAGCCTTTCAGTTAGATATCAGTCAGCCAGTCAGTTAGATATCAGTCAGCCCGTCAGTTAGAAATCAGTCAGCCTTTCAGTTAGATATCAGTCAGCCAGTCAGTTAGAAATCAGTCAGCCTGTCAGTTAGAAATCAGTCAGCCTTTCAGTTAGATATCAGTCAGCCAGTCAGTTAGATATCAGTCAGCCAGTCAGTTAGAAATCAGTCAGCCTTTCAGTTAGAAATCAGTCAGCCTTTCAGTTAGATATCAGTCAGCCAGTCAGTTAGATATCAGTCAGCCTTTCAGTTAGATATCAGTCAGCCAGTCAGTTAGAAATCAGTCAGCCAGTCAGTTAGATATCAGTCAGCCCGTCAGTTAGATATCAGTCAGCCAGTCAGTTAGATATCAGTCAGCCCGTCAGTTAGAAATCAGTCAGCCCTTCAGTTGTAAATCAGTCAGACATCAGTCAGTTAGAAATCAATCAGCCAGTCAGTTAGAAATCAGTCAGACATCAGTCAGTTAGAAATCAGTCAGCCAGTCAGTTAGAAATCAGTCAGACATCAGTCAGTTAGAAATCAGTCAGACATCAGTCAGTTAGACATCAGTCAGCCAGTCAGTTAGAAATCAGTCAGCCTGTCAGTTAAATATCAGTCAGCCCGTCAGTTAGATATCAGTCAGCCCGTCAGTTAGAAACCAGTCAGCCCGTCAGTTAGAAATCAGTCAGCCCGTCAGTTAGATATCAGTCAGCCCGTCAGTTAGAAATCAGTCAGCCCTTCAGTTGTAAATCAGTCAGACATCAGTCAGTTAGAAATCAATCAGCCAGTCAGTTAGAAATCAGTCAGCCCGTCAGTTAGATATCAGTCAGCCAGTCAGTTAGAAATCAGTCAGCCAGTCAGTTAGATATTAGTCAGCCAGTCAGTTAGAAATCAGTCAGCCAGTTAGTTAGATATCAGTCAGCCAGTCAGTTAGAAATCAGTCAGCCCGTCAGTTAGATATCAGTCAGCCAGTCAGTTAGAAATCAGTCAGCCAGTCAGTTACATATCAGTCAGCCCGTCAGTTAGATATCAGTCAGCCAGTCAGTTATAAATTAGTCAGCCTGTCAGTTAGAAATTAGTCAGCCTGTCAGTTAGATATCAGTCAGCCAGTCAGTTAGATATCAGTCAGCCTGTCAGTTAGAAATCAGTCAGCCTTTCAGTTAGATATCAGTCAGCCAGTCATTTAGAAATCAGTCAGCCTGTCAGTTAGAAATCAGTCAGCCTTTCAGTTAGATATCAGTCAGCCAGTCAGTTAGATATCAGTCAGCCCGTCAGTTAGAAATCAGTCAGCCTTTCAGTTAGATATCAGTCAGCCAGTCAGTTAGAAATCAGTCAGCCTTTCAGTTAGAAATCAGTCAGCCTTTCAGTTAGATATCAGTCAGCCAGTCAGTTAGATATCAGTCAGCCTTTCAGTTAGATATCCGTCAGCCAGTCAGTTAGAAATCAGTCAGCCAGTCAGTTAGATATCAGTCAGCCCGTCAGTTAGATATCAGTCAGCCAGTCAGTTAGATATCAGTCAGCCTTTCAGTTAGAAATCAGTCAGCCAGTCAGTTAGAAATCAGTCTGCCTGTCAGTTAGAAATCAGTCAGCCAGTCAGTTAGAAATCAGTCAGCCAGTCAGTTAGATATCAGTCAGCCCGTCAGTTAGAAATCAGTCTGCCTGTCAGTTAGAAATCAGTCAGCCAGTCAGTTAGATATCAGTCAGCCCGTCAGTTAGAAATCAGTCAGCCTGTCAGTTAGAAATCAGTCAGCCTTTCAGTTAGATATCAGTCAGCCAGTCAGTTAGAAATCAGTCTGCCTGTCAGTTAGATATAAGTCAGCCAGTCAGTTAGATATCAGTCAGCCCGTCAGTTAGAAATCAGACAGCCTTTCAGTTAGATATCAGTCAGCCAGTCAGTTAGATATCAGTCAGCCAGTCAGTTAGATATCAGTCAGCCCGTCAGTTAGAAATCAGTCAGCCCGTCAGTTAGAAATCAGTCAGCCCGTCAGTTAGAAATCAGTCAGCCTTTCAGTTAGAAATCAGTCAGCCAGTCAGTTAGAAATCAGTCAGCCAGTCAGTTAGAAATCAGTCAGCCAGTCAGTTAGAAATCAGTCAGCCAGTCAGTTAGAAATCAGTCAGCCAGTCAGTTAGATATCAGTCAGCCAGTCAGTTAGATATCAGTCAGCCCGTCAGTTAGAAATCAGTCAGCCTTTCAGTTAGATATCAGTCAGCCAGTCAGTTAGAAATCAGTCAGCCAGTCAGTTAGATATCAGTCAGCCTTTCAGTTAGAAATCAGTCAGCCAGTCAGTTAGAAATCAGTCAGCCCGTCAGTTAGAAATCAGTCAGCCCGTCAGTTAGATATCAGTCAGCCTTTCAGTTAGAAATCAGTCAGCCAGTCAGTTAGAAATCAGTCAGCCTGTCAGTTAGATATCAGTCAGCCTTTCAGTTAGAAATCAGTCAGCGCTCTGAAGTCTTTTGCATACGTTGTGATCTGTAGAGCACGTCAGCCCTCTGCAAGTCCGACATCAGAATAATCTTTCTGGACAGCTTCGTCATTTACATCATTACCCGCCTGGCTGGCCTTTACACATTCTGAACTGGACTTTAAAGTGAATGTTTAACATCAGAGAAAATAAAAAACTAACATTCTGCATCTAAAAAAGGAGCCGGAGCCGCGACGCCCTTATTAGGCTAAACCCAGCGTGCTATTAAATATCAGCAGCCTGTCAAAACACAGCCTTATATTTATACAGCATGTTTATACAGCCTGTTGTGTCTAAGGTTGTAATATATTCTGGGTCCGCTTGCACTCTGGAATGATGAAGAAGATTAGATTTAACATAGAACAAATTGTTTTGATTAAACAACTCTAAAATAATAAAAGCAATAAAATAGGCGGCCTGTTTGACTAGCTAACTTTTGCTCTCTCTCTCTCTCCCCTCCCTCTCACTCTCTCTCTCTCTCTCTCTCTCTCTCTCTCTCTCTCTCTCTCTCTCTCTCTCTCTCTCTCTCTCAGGTGGTGAAGCTGTTGAGTAATAAGCGTTCTCAGGCTGTAGGGATTTTGATGTCCAGCCTACATTTGGATATGAAGGACATTCAGCACGGTGAGAGTCGTATGTGTACTGTGCCTGTGTGTTACTGCACTACTGATCGAAAGTCAGGATATCAAATTGGTGTAGTGGTTAGTACGGTGGTGTAGTGGTTAGTATGGTGTAGTGGTTAGTATGGTGGTGTAGTGGTTAGTATGGTGGTGTAGTGGTTAGTACGGTGGTGTAGTGGTTAGTACAGTGGTGTAGTGGTTAGTACGGTGGTGTAGTGGTCAGTATGGTGGTGTAGTGGTTAGTATGTTGGTGTAGTGGTTAGCAAGGTGGTGTAGTGGTTAGTACGGTGGTGTAGTGGTTAGTATGTTGGTGTAGTGGTTAGCAAGGTGGTGTAGTGGTTAGTACGGTGGTGTAGTGGTTAGTACGGTGGTGTAGTGGTTAGTACAGTGGTGTAGTGGTTAGTATAGTAGTGTAGTGGTTAGTATGTTGGTGTAGTGGTTAGCAAGGTGGTGTATTGATTAGTACGGTGGTGTAGTGGTTAGTACGGTGGTGTAGTGGTCAGTATGGTGGTGTGGTGGTTAGTATGGTGGTGTGGTGGTTAGTACGGTGGTGTGGTGGTTAGTATGGTGGTGTAGTGGTTAGTACGGTGGTGTAGGGGTTAGTACGGTGGTGTAGTGGTTAGTACGGTGGTGTAGTGGTTAGTATGGTGGTGTAGTGGTTAGTACGGTGGTGTAGTGGTTAGTACGGTGGTGTAGTGGTTAGTATGGTAAATGTAAGGAGTAGAAAGTACTGATAATGGAGTGTAAATGTAAGGAGTAGATAGTACTGATAATGGAGTGTAAATGTAAGGAGTAGAAAGTACAGATAATGGAGTGTAAATGTAAGGAGTAGAAGTAAAATAATTACTCCAGTAAAGTATAAATAACCAACATTTCTACTTAGGTAAGGTAATGAAGTATTTGTACTTTGTTACTTGACACCTCTGAAGATCATTATATAAATAACTGATTAATAAATACATTTAAATGAAGTTAGTACAATTGGTTCCAGTGTACAGTGTGTGTGTGTGTGTGTGTGTGTGTAAAACTGACCTCTCTGTAGCAGTTACTGTGTTTAGTCCCCTCAGTCAACTCCCCTCAGACACATCTCATCACTCACTCCTCCACTCGGCCTCATCATGTGACCTTTCCACTCAGGTCATGTGGGAGTATCACAGCCAATCAGCACCCAGTATTCCCCCGCGGCGTACGCATAGTGTGAGCTGCTGTTTGACAGCTGTGCTGCTGTGACACACAGCTGTAGACCGGACGAGGCAGTTCAGCTGAAGGTCAAGCTTTTATTTTTTCAGGTGTTTTTGTGGACGCGCCGTCATGAGGATGTTCAGCACGTCAACTAAACAAACTCTGAACACCTCGGCATGAAAGAAGGCCTATTAACACGTCACTGCTCAAAAGCACGGGCCTTCCGTTTACAGTCAAAACAGCCGTTAAGTACTCAGAGGTACTGATTCTGCAGGAGATGTGTTTACAGTCAAAACAGCCGTTAAGTACTCAGAGGTATTGATTCTGCAGGAGATGTGTTTACAGTCAAAACAGCCGTTAAGTACTCAGAGGTACTGATTATGCAGGAGATGTGTTTACAGTCAAAACAGCCGTTAAGTACTCAGAGGTACTGATTATGCAGGAGATGTGTTTACAGTCAAAACAGCCATTAAGTACTCAGAGGTACTGATTCTGCAGGAGATGTGTTTACAGTCAAAACAGCCGTTAAGTACTCAGAGGTACTGATTCTGCAGGAGATGTGTTTACAGTCAAAACAGCCGTTAAGTACTCAGAGGTACTGATTCTGCAGGAGATGTGTTTACAGTCAAAACAGCCGTTAAGTACTCAGAGGTACTGATTCTGCAGGAGATGTGTCTGAGCGCTGCTCTCGGCCTGATTACACTCATCCTCCCCGATTCCTTCCATCCGTCACCAGCGGCTCCAAACACTCCGGATACCACCGCCATATTTCTCTCATCTCTCCATTCTTTCTAGGAGGAAACTCCGCCTCTTTTAATCTGGTGTTTGTGAATGTTGCTCATCGCTCTTATCGGTGGTCCGGGGGGGCAGCGAGGGCCGGTATAAATCAAGAGCACAGAAAAGCCAAACAGGACGTTAGCAGCCCAGCAGGACGTTTAAACTGTTGATTATTCCACACATACATCTTCATATTATCTACAGTGTTTCTGGCCCTGCGCCTTGTTGGTCCTCTTCAAAGGTGCCTTGAAATACGACTGACATTGACTTAAAAATATAAGATCAAAAAAGAGCTGGATTTAAAACACAATCCTAGAATTAGAATGAGTATGAACAGAGTATGAGGAGTATGAACAGAGTATGAGGAGTATGAACAGAGTATAAGGGGTATGAACAGAGTATGAGGAGTGTGAACAGAGTATGAGGTGTATGAACAGAGTATGAGGAGTGTGAACAGAGTATGAGGTGTATGAACAGAGTATGAGGAGTATGAACAGAGTATGAGGAGTATGAACAGAGTATGAGGAGTATGAACAGAGTATAAGGGGTATGAACAGAGTATGAAGAGTATGAACAGAGTATGAAGAGTATGAACAGAGTATGAGGAGTGTAAACAGAGTATGAGGAGTATGAACAGAGTATGAGGAGTGTAAACAGAGTATGAAGTGTATGAACAGAGTATGAGGAGTATGAACAGAGTATGAGGAGTGTGAACAGAGTATGAGGAGTGTGAACAGAGTATGAGGAGTATGAACAGAGTATGAGGAGTGTGAACAGAGTATGAGGAGTATGAACAGAGTGTGAGGAGTATGAACAGAGTATGAGGAGTGTGAACAGAGTATGAGGAGTATGAACAGAGTATGAGGAGTATGAACAGAGTATGAGGAGTATGAAGAGAGTGTGAGGAGTATGAAGAGAGTTGAGGAGTATGAACAGAGTATGAGGAGTATGAACAGAGTATGAAGAGTATGAACAGAGTATGAGGAGTATGAAGAGAGTTGAGGAGTATGAACAGAGTATGAGGAGTATGAAGAGAGTTGAGGAGTATGAACAGAGTATGAGGAGTATAAACAGAGTATGAGGAGTATGAACAGAGTATGAAGAGTATGAACAGAGTATGAGGAGTATGAACAGAGTATGAGGAGTATGAACAGAGTATGAGGAGTATGAAGAGAGTGTGAGGAGTATGAAGAGAGTTGAGGAGTATAAACAGAGTATGAGGAGTATGAACAGAGTATGAAGAGTATGAACAGAGTATGAGGAGTATGAACAGAGTGTGAGGAGTATGAACAGAGTATGAAGAGTATGAACAGAGTATGAGGAGTATGAACAGAGTATGAGGAGTATGAACAGAGTGTGAGGAGTATGAACAGAGTATGAAGAGTATGAACAGAGTATGAGGAGTAAGAACAGAGTATGAGGAGTATGAAGAGAGTGTGAGGAGTAAGAACAGAGTATGAAGAGTATGAACAGAGTATGAGGAGTATGAACAGAGTATGAAGAGTATGAACAGAGTATGAGGAGTAAGAACAGAGTATGAGGAGTATGAAGAGAGTGTGAGGAGTATGAAGAGAGTTGAGGAGTATAAACAGAGTATGAGGAGTATGAACAGAGTATGAAGAGTATGAACAGAGTATGAGGAGTATGAACAGAGTGTGAGGAGTATGAACAGAGTATGAGGAGTATAAACAGAGTATGAGGAGTATGAACAGAGTATGAAGAGTATGAACAGAGTATGAGGAGTATGAACAGAGTATGAGGAGTATGAACAGAGTGTGAGGAGTAAGAACAGAGTATGAGGAGTATGAACAGAGTGTGAGGAGTATGAACAGAGTATGAGGAGTAAGAACAGAGTATGAAGAGTATGAACAGAGTATGAGGAGTATGAACAGAGTATGAAGAGTATGAACAGAGTATGAGGAGTAAGAACAGAGTATGAGGAGTATGAACAGAGTATGAGGAGTATGAACAGAGTATGAGGAGTATGAACAGAGTATGAGGAGTATGAACAGAGTATGAAGAGTATGAACAGAGTATGAGGAGTATGAACAGAGTGTGAGGAGTATGAACAGAGTATGAAGAGTATGAACAGAGTATGAGGAGTAAGAACAGAGTATGAGGAGTATGAACAGAGTATGAAGAGTATGAACAGAGTATGAAGAGTATGAACAGAGTGTGAGGAGTATGAACAGAGTATGAGGAGTAAGAACAGAGTATGAGGAGTAAGAACAGAGTATGAGGAGCGCGCTGTCCAAGACAGACCTAAACCAGTTAAGGTATCTGGTAAAACACACACTCAGTAAACTTTAATGGAGTCATTCAGTAAACAAGAGCTTTCACCCGATGACGCTGGGATTGACATCAGCCTGCCCGTGACCCCGACTAGCGGGTTAAAACGGAAGAAGGTAGTTAAACTGTAACTGTAACACTACTTTCACCTACCTGTGTACAGGTACTGTAACACTACCTTCACCTACCTGTGTACAGGTACACTGTAACACTACCTTCACCTACCTGTGTACAGGTAAACTGTAACACTACCTTCACCTACCTGTGTACAGGTAAACTGTAACACTACCTTCACCTACCTGTGTAGAGATAAACTGTAACACTACCTTCACCTACCTGTGTACAGGTACACTGTAACACTACCTTCACCTACCTGTGTACAGGTAAACTGTAACACTACTTTCACCTACCTGTGTACAGGTAAACTGTAACACTACCTTCACCTACCTGTATACAGGTAAAATGTAACACTACCTTCACCTACCTGTGTACAGGTACACTGTATCACTACCTTCACCTACCTGTGTACAGGTAAAATGTAACACTACCTTCACCTACCTGTGTACAGGTAAACGGTAGCACTTCCTTCACCTACCTGTGTACAGGTAAACGGTAGCACTACCTTCACCTACCTGTGTAAAGGTGAACGGTAGCACTACCTTCACCTACCTGTGTACAGGTAAACTGTAACACTACCTTCACCTACCTGTGTACAGGTGAACTGTAACACTACCTTCACCTACCTGTGTACAGGTAAACTGTAACACTACCTTCACCTACCTGTGTACAGATAAACTATAACACTACCTTCACCTACCTGTGTACAGGTAAACTGTAACACTACCTTCACCTACCTGTGTACAGGTAAACTGTAACACTACCTTCACCTACCTGTGTACAGGTAAACTGTAACACTACCTTCACCTACCTGTGTACAGGTAAACTGTAACACTACCTTCACCTACCTGTGTACAGATAAACTGTAACACTACCTTCACCTACCTGTGTACAGGTAAACTGTCTATCACTCTGCATATAAGCGTCTGCCAAAGCAATGCTAGCTAGTCAGTATAGCTTCAACAAGCTCCAGGAGAATAAATCCCAGGAATGTGGTGATCCAGATGGAACTGCAGCTCTGTGTTCTCATTTGCTGCTGGCCAAATGTGTTCTATAAACAAAAATGCCAAACCACAGTACATTTAACGAAACACTTAATGGGCCCTTTCACTGTTACCAGCACCAGAACTGTGCCAAATGGAGGCCTATATCCTGTTATGCACTGCGTTAATGATATCTGATTCTGTGCTCGTTCCGGGTTTCTGGGTTCTAAAATAAGTTACCAATAAAACCAGCAATAAATGTTTGTAGCTCGTTTGTTGCAAGACTGTGAACCATATAAGCCTGCAGTACTTCTGACTAACTGAGGTGGCCTAATATACAGAACCATGCAAGCTGGTTGCGTACTTAAGCATATATGGTCTAGTTACTGAAAGTGAGCCTGTAGTGAGTAGGGTTCCACCTGTAGCCGGTTAACTACAATAGCGTTAGCGTATTAGCTTAGCGGGTTAAGAGCTTAAAGCATCACCTTTCTGTCATTTCAACACCAAACGTTTAAGTTTGTGCTCTTAGATATGATGGTGCGTCCCATTTCACATGTTGGCTATTCTGGCTTACAGTCACTTTGGCATTAGCCAGGTTAACCATTAGCCAAAGTTAGTGATACCAGTTGCTTACTAAGCATTATGTAGTATTGTGTGAATCCAACATTGATTGACACAAGAAGTCATGAGCTAATAGTGCTAATGAACAGTATTTACTAGAACTGTGGCGTTTGATGCAGCCATATTGAATGTTAGGGCTGGCATTGTGAGGCCCTCTTAAGTTTCTGAGTAGGACATACTGGGTGCATTCGAAATCTCCTACTTAGTGCGGCTAGTGTGTCCGAACCCTCAGTTGTCATTGAGCAGTACTGAATCGGGAAACATTATTAAGTATGCGACTGGGGCACACTGCACTATCCTGTGATTCACCTGGAGCCGCAGATGAATAAAAAATGGTGGAATGTGGTACGTCGGCTGTGTGTATGTAGCTAATGCTGCTGCTACACAAGTTAGAGCTGCTTCTGAGGTAAAAAAAATAAGTTCCTGCTGATTCATGTTCTCTGAGTTACAACTTGACTACATCTGAATACAGATTCAGACAAAAATGCAGATCAGTGTCGCAAACAGGATCTAAAATAAAGTCTAAATGGAGATTTTAATGTATAGTGGAATATGTACAGTGGTGGTCTTGTGTTAAAGGATGTTGATAAGATGGGGGATGTAGTGCGTCTGAAGTTGTGTGGATACTAAACACTCACATACTGAAAGAGCTCAGCTGCTTTACAGCTCAAGCAGTATGTACTGGCTTCAATCTAGTACCTACTGACTTAGATTTCAAACGCATCCTTCGACTTGTGGACATGAACAGTTGAAACTTCCTGCTGGGAACTCAAAAATCCTAACTTGGAAAAATAGAAATCACCATGATTATCTACTAACTTTGTGTTTTTTAAGCATTGGAATACTGAAACATTCATGTTAGCTTAGCCTAACATGATACAACGATCTGTCACCATTTAGCTGACTTTGCTTTCACTGTTATACTTTTTTATTCTCCAGTTAGTCTAATCGAAGTAGTACTGGGGGGTTTGGATATCACTAAGCTAGGCTTAGTTAGCTAGGAGAGACGAGCTGGCTAGCATCAGCTTAGCTGGGAGGCTACAGCTCCAAACACCACAAAAGAGCTGCACACGTTCGCTTCCTTAGTAAGTTAAGATTTTGTTCATTAGAATCAAACTGTTCTGTGGTGAGCAGAGCTGTTAGCAGGCTAACTAAGCTCATGCTAACCAGCTACTAACTCCTTATTAGAAAGACTGACACAAGTAAAAGTAGCTTCATTTATATCAACTTGAGTATCAGGTCAGATAATACTTGTCCAGAGTAACTTATAGTAAATCCAGCATCTATCAGCATATGAAACTGAAGTTTGTATGGCTCAATAGCTGTTTAAAAAAATATTATCATTATTTTTATTGCTAATAAAACATTGATTGACAAAAAAACTATAAAGTAGATTGGTTTACTTTCCAATATACTTTGGAAGAAATAAAGTATTTGTATAATTACACTACTTAATATACTCAGCAAAGTATTTTACTTAAGTACATGTACTGAAGTAAATGTAACTAGTTACTACCAACCTCTGCTCCTGAGCCATTGCACACAACACACTTTTGATTGTAATTTTAATTGTGACATCACTGGATGGCATTGGCAGCACTGCTTCCACTATGGGCAGACCCACTTCTGACACCAATATGACATACTAGCAGTGTGACATGCACCTTAGAGACATGAGACTCAATGCCTACTCACACCTCAGAGACTTAAAAGTAAATTTAAACTCACAACTCAGAGACTCAAGCCTTAGACTGGCATCTCACAGACTCAAGACTTGACTCAGACTCGCACCTCTGAGAGTCTAGTCTCGACTCAAACTTGCACATAAGAGACTCAAGACTTGAATTAGACTAGCGCCTCAGAGACTCAAGACTTGATTCAGACTTGCATCTAACAGACTCAAGACTTAACTCAGACTTGCACCTCTGAGAGTCTAGTCTTGACCTAAACTTGCATATCAGAGACTTAAGACTTGACTCTGACTTACACCTTGGACATGAGACTTGGACTTGTGCCTTAGAGACTCGAGACTCAACGCCTACTCACACCTTAAGACTTAAAACTCAATTTGAACTCACAACTCAGAGACTCAAGCCTTTGGCTTACATCTCACAGACTCAAGACTCAACTCGATTTACATCTCAGAGACTCAAAACTCAAACATACTCATTCCTTAGTGGCTTAAGACTTGACACAGCCTTGCATCTCAGAGACTCAAGACTTGACTCTGACTAACATCTTAGAGACATGAGACTTGGACTTGCACCTTAAGACTCAACACCTACTCACACCTCAGAGACTTAAAACTCAATTTAAACTCACAACTCAGAGACTCAAGCCTTAGACTTGCATCTCACAGACTCAAAACTCAACTCAGACTCAAAGCTTGACTCAGATTTACATCTCAGAGACTCAAAACTCAAACATACTCATTCCTTAGTGACTTAAGACTTGACGCAGCCTTGCATATCAGAGACTCAAGACTTGACTCTGACTTACATCTTAGAGACATGAGACTTGGATTTGCACCTTAAGACTCAACACCTACTCACACCTCAGAGACTTAAAACTCAATTTAAACTCACAACTCAGAGACTCAAGCCTTAGACTTGCATCTCACAGACTCAAAACTCAAACATACTCATTCCTTAGTGGCTTAAGACTTAATGTAGCCTTGCATCTCAGAGACTCAAGACTCGCCTCAAATTTGCAACTGAGACTTGAGACTCCACATAGGCTTGCGCCTCTGAGACTTCACACTCGACATAAGCGTGTATATGGAGTATTTCACAGTGGCTTCCATTAGGGGGCAGACCCACTTCTGACACCAATGTAACGTACTAGTAGTGTGCCATGCACTGATACTGCATAAGCGTGTCTATTCAAGTTGACTCAAAAACTTGTTTGAGATTTAGGCAGCTAGCCCCATGCTTTCCTGCAGTTAGCACAGTGTTAACTGGTTAACTTCCTTATTTAGCCTCCTAGCTTGAGTGCACGACTAAATAAGCACAACTGACATATTGGCCCATCAGCTATGTTTGAGAAGCGCTCTGTAAACCTGATTACTGGTGAAGCATTGCTACCAAGATTGCGTAAAGCAAAGGCTGATGTTGATGCGTGCTGGAGCACGGAGTTGTGTATTTCTTCTACAAGATGAAGCTGGTTCCTGGTTCAGCGCGAGTTCAGCATGCAGTTGTGTTTCATTACAGAGAACGCACACTTCAGTGCGGTGGCAAATAAAATACATCATCGAAATGTGTGCTTGGTTTCAGGACAAACCACAAGTGAGGGAAGTGACAACAATGACAGCCGTTCAAACCATCAGATACCGAAGTGAATTTGAGGCTGTAATGAAAACCAAATGAGTTTAGAAAGCACAAGGGGGGGGGGGGGGGGGGGGGGGGGGGTTAAAGTGCGAGAAGAGGAAGAGGGGGAGGAGAAGAGAGGAAAGGAGAGGAAATATGATGAAAGGAGAAGGAATAAGGAGGTTTCCTACTGAATGGGTTTTACCAGCGTTTCTGCACTTTCTGCGTCTGGTAACGTCAGTGCTGCCAGTGTGGTTGAAGTTTGGACCATAAACGGCCCCGAATGAAAGAAACCGCGCTGCATTTTCCTCCCAACACACGACTTTCATAAACTTTAAAGCTCACATAAACATGAGCCAACACATCAGCACAATCCACTGCGTGTCCCTGTCTTCTGGGGACGGTCTCAGGAGCCCGGAAGGAAGGGGTTGAAGGGGAACTCACATTAATACTCACATCAATTTGAAGACATTCAGAGAAGTCTGGTGTGAAATGCTCTGTTTTTGAGAGTCAGCATTGTTTGCAGTGGTGGAGATGGAAACCAGGCGCCTGCTTAAAATGCTAAAAATGGGAGAATTTTTTTTATTAAATGTTAAATGTGGTTAATTAGCTCAATCTCACATGGAAAATATGAGGAATATATCCTTTAAACGAAGTTATTTTTAATAAAAAAGAGACTCAAGCCTTAAACTTGCATCTCACCGACTCAAGGCTTGACTCAGACTCGCAACTCTAGTCTAATCTCGACTCAAACTTGCACATAAAAGACTCAAGACTTGACTTAAACTCGCAACTCAGAGACTCAAGACTTGATTCAGACTCGCATCTCAGAGACTCAAGATTGGACTCTGACCTACACCTTAGAGACATGAGACTTGGACTTGCACCTTAGAGACTTAAGACTCAACACCTACTCACACCTCAGAGACTTAAGACTCAATTTAAACTCACAACTCAGGGACTCAAGCCTTAAACTTGCATCTCACTGACTCATGGCTTGACTCAGACTCGCACCTTTGAGAGTCTAGTCTCGATTTAAACTTGCACATAAGAGACTAAAGACTTGACTCTGACTTACACCTTAGAGACATGAGACTTTGATTTCCACTTTAGAGACTCGAAACTCAACACCTACTCACACCTCAAGACTTAATTTAAACTCACAACTCAGAGACTCAAGCCTTAGACTCGCATCTCACAGACTCAAGACTTGACTTAGACTCGCAACTCAGAGAGTCTAGTCTCGACTCAAACTTGCACATAAGAAACTCAAGACTTGAATTAGACTAGTATCTTAGAGACTCAAGACTTGATGCAGACTCGCATCTCAAAGACTCAAGACTTGATTCAGACTCGCATCTCAAAGACCTGAGA
The DNA here is from genome assembly GCA_021613375.1 of Megaleporinus macrocephalus. Taxonomy (NCBI): domain Eukaryota; kingdom Metazoa; phylum Chordata; class Actinopteri; order Characiformes; family Anostomidae; genus Megaleporinus; species Megaleporinus macrocephalus. The sequence continues at coordinate 6,053,129 of CM038712.1, read as the reverse complement.
CTTGATTCAGACTCAAATCTCAGAGACTCAAGACTTGATTCAGACTCGCATCTCAGAGACTCAAGACTTGATTCAGACTCGCATCTCAAAGACTCGAGACTTGACTCTGACTTACACCTTAGAGTCGTGAGACTTGGACTTGCGCCTTAGAGACCTGAGACTTAACGCCTACTCACACCTCAAGACTTAAAACTTAATTTAAACTCACAACTCAGAGACTCAAGCCTTAGACTCGCATCTCACAGACTCAAGACTCAACTCAGACTTACATCTCACACACTCAAACCTTAAACATACTCATTCCTTAGTGACTTAAGTCTTGACGCAGCCTTGCGTCTCAGAGACTTGACTCAAACTTGCAACTCAGAGACTCAAGACTCGCCTCAAATTTGCAACTTAGACTTGAGACTCCACATAGGCTTGCACCTCTGAGACTCCACACTTAACATAAGCGTGTATATGGAGTATTATTTCACAGTGGCTTAGCTTGGGCTTCAACCAACCAGATTTTAGAACCAGAACCAACCGGCCTCTAGAACCAGCTGTCCCCACGACGACAGGACGTTCCTGTTTTTGATCATCTAGGTGACATATGGTACTCACAAACAGCTAAATAAACACATACACAAATAAGTGTGTGCTAACTTCACACGTGTGTGAGCAGAGTGGACCGTGACTGGTATGTGTGTACTCTGTGTACTCGGTGCATTCCGATCATAGCTCAGCTCATTATCACCTGTCAGCACTCTGACTGCACAGTCTCTCCTCATTATCCAGTCAGGAACACAGGAAAACCAACTCTCCTCTAACTCAGCCAGAGACCTCCTCCAACCCTCATTTAACTGTTTATCATTAAAACCACACATTTAACCCTCCTTTAATGTTTAACCCTGACAGCACAGGATATACACTACCCTGAAAAAAGTCTGAGGCACCTAAGCTGATAGTTTATCCGATCAATAAGTGTATGTTCACCACCAGATCTGATTAGAACAGATGTAAATAATCATACATACAATACAAAGTAACATGAATATGTTATTGTAAGAGAAGTAGATCAGATCTTGAGCTCCAGTTTGAAGAACAAAGTTAGGTTCCAGATTTCTCCTGGACGCCCCAGACATTGTATGAACGTGTTCAGTTCCTTCAGCAGCAAATCTTGATTTAGCTTAATGAAGTACTGAGCAGTCAAAGCAGGTATTAGATGAGAACTGATAATAATACTGGGTTGTTTAGGAGAAGCTTGGAAAGGGTTAAATAAACACACTGACGTTTGTAAAACCACTACTTACTCTATTAATACTGTTTAATATTTAAATAGTTGTATTTTTTATATCGCTGCTGTGCAAAGAAA